>OY804597.1:26708575-27305019 GCA_963680895.1 Fragum sueziense
CCGTGCGTCCGTGCGTCCGTTAACTTTTTCTTTAAAAATCTTCTCCTCTCAAACCAGTGGGCCAATTTTGACCAAACTTTGCAGGAATGTTCCTTGGGTGACCCTTTACTTAAATTGTTCAAAGAATTTTGATTGGTCCATAAATGTGGGCGTGGCAGGGCGGGGCTTATCAGACTTAGAGAAATCACAAAATAATTCTTTAAAAATCAACCATTTGGCCAACTTTGACCAAACTTGGCAGAAATGTACCTTGGGTGACTCTTTACTTAACTTGTCAGTGAAATTTTGATTGGCCTATAAATGTGGGCGTGGCAGGGCGGAGCTTATCAAATTTTGAGAAATCACAAAATAATTCTTTGAAAATCTTCTCCTCTCAAACCAGTTGGTCAATTTTGACCAAACTTTGAAGGAATGTTCCTTAGGTGACCCTATACTAAAATTGTTTAAAGAACTTTGATTGGTCCATAAATGTGGGCGTGGCAGGGCGGGGCTTATCAGACTTAGAGAAATCACAAAATAATTCTTTAAAAATCAACCATTCGGCCAATTTTGACCAAACTTGGCAGAAATGTACATCGGGTGACCCTTTACTTAGATTGTTCAAAGAATTTTGATTGGTCCATAAATGTGGGCGTGGCAGGGAGGGGCTTATCAGACTTAGAGAAATCACAAAATAATTCTTTAAAAATCAACCATTTGGCCAACTTTGACCAAACTTGGCAGAAATGTACCTTGGGTGACTCTTTACTTAACTTGTCAGCGAAATTTTGATTGGTCTATAAATGTGGGTGTGGCAGGGCGGGGCTTATCAAATTTCGAGAAATCACAAAATAATTCTTTGAAAATCTTCTCCTCTCAAACCAGTTGGTCAATTTTGACCAAACTTTGAAGGAATGTTCCTTAGGTGACCCTATACTTAAATTGTTTAAAGAACTTTGATTGCTCCATAAATGTGGGCGTGGCCAGGCTGGGCTTATCAGACTTAGAGAAATCACAAAATAATTCTTTAAAAATCTACCATTCGGCCAATTTTGACCAAAATTGGCAGAAATGTACATCGGGTGAGTCTTTACTTAACTTGTTCGTGAAATTTTTATTAGTCCATAAATTTGAGTGTGGCAGGGCCGGGCTTATCTGACTTAGAAAAATCACAAAATAATTGTTAAATTCTTTAAAAATCAACGATTGGGCCAATTTCAATTAAACTTGGTAGAAATGCACCTTAAGTGACCCTATACTTAACTTGTTCATGAAATTTTGATTGGTCCATAAATGTGGGCATTGCAGGGCGTGGCTTATCAGAATGGGAGAAATCACGAGAAATTCTTAAAATCAACCATACTTTGTTACTTTCGACCATACTTTGTTATTCAATAATACTTTGTTAGTAAAATTTTAATTGGTCTATAAATTTGGGTGCGGCAGGGTAGGGCTTATCAGAATATGACAAACCATGAAAAAGTTCTTTAATTAAACATAAATCTTTATTAGGTCAAATCTTAGAAAAACCTTGTATGCCCTTCAGAGGTCATATTTTCTGCCCAGTCAATCTGAAAAGAGGTCAGAGTGATTGTTTTGATGAAATCATTGAAGGATTGAAATTGGGTCACTGGGGTTGAAAACTAGGTCAAGCGGTCAAATGTTAGAAAAAAACTGTTTTTTGTCCAAAAATGGGTGCATGGCAGGATGGGGCTTATCAGAAATCATTAGAAAATTTTTCATTGATTGCCGCTTCTGTAATCACTGGACATATTATGAGTGTACTTTGCCAGAATGTTCCTTAGGTGACTTTTTGCAATTTTTTTATTTTTACTTTGAATTTTCAAAACATCTCCAAGACCATTTTTAGCTCCACTGGCCGAAGGCCAGCGAGCTATTGTCATGGCGTTGTGTCCGTCGTGCGTGCGTGCGTCCGTCCGTCCGTGCGTCCGTCCGTCCGTCCGTTAACTTTTTCTTTAAAAATCTTCTCCTCAGAAACTACTGGATGTATTTCAACCAAACTTCACAGGAATGATCCTTGGGTGACCCTTTCTCAGATTCCTTCAAAGAATTTTGATCGAACCAGAATAACCTGAGTTATCTGCCCTTGAATGTCAAAAATAGCTGGTTTTGACTTTATTTTTACTCTAAAATCTACAAATATCAACTAATCAAGACAAAACTTGGACAGAATATATATAAGCATAATATCCTGCCTGGGTATAATTTTTAGCTTGATCGGAATTATATATCATGAGTTATGTGCCCTTGAATTTGACAAAATTGCCATTTTCAACTCTATTTTGACTTTGATTTCACTCTAGCAACTACAAATATTGACAAATCTAAACAAAACTTTCACAAAATGTTGGTGACTATAAGATCTTGCCTTGGTGTAATTTTCAGCTTGTTTACATTTGTCAAAAAATGTGGCCATGGCAGGGAGGAAGGGGCTTATCAGACTTAAAGAAATCATAAGAAAATTCTTAAAAAATCAACCAGTGTGCCCAATTGAACCAAACTTTGCAGGAATGAGCCTTTAGTCGTTCTTTTTAAAATTTGTTCACAAATTTTTATATTTGTCAAAAAAATGTGGCTGTGGCAGGGAGAAAGGGGCTTATCAGACTTACAGAAATCATAAGAAAATTCTTTAAAAATCAACCATAAGGCCAATTGTAACCAGACTTTGCAAGAATGTTCTTTGAGTCTCTTTTCAAAATTTATTCACAAATATCAAGATTTGGCTGCCCCTGTGTAAGGCTTACAAGAAATCGTGGGATAATTCTTCCACTTTAACCAGTGGAGCGATTCAGGCCCTCCTGGGCCTCTTGTTAGCTCCACTGGCCGAAGGCCAGCGAGCTATTGTCATGGCGTTGTGTCCGTTGTGCGTCCGTGCGTCCGTCCGTTAACTTTTTCTTTAAACATCTTCTCCTCTTATACCAGTGGGCCAATTTTGACCAAACTTGGCAGGAATGTTCCTTGAGTGACCCTTTTCAAAACTTGTTCGCGATTTTTTGATTCATCAAAAAATGTGGGCGTGGCAGGGCGGGGCTTATAAGACTTAGAGAAATCATAAGAAAATTCTTAAAAAATCAACCATTGGAACAATTTGAACCAAACCTGGCAGGAATGTGCCTTGAGTCATTCTTTTCAAAATTTGTTCAAAAATTTTTATATTTGTCAAAAAATGTGGCCGTGGCAGGGAGAAAGGGGCTTATCAGACTTAACCCTTTCCCAAACAACAAAATTTTAGAGTAATCCACTTCAAAAGCTGTCACAAATGACAAAATGGATGTTATTAAATATAGGATTTGTGTAAAATATGGTACAGAAAATATTGAGACAAAAGGAGAAACTGCTGATTATCAGCAGTTTCTTCTTTTATTTCAATATTTTCCCAAGCCCTTTCTACTAGGGACGTCAAATCCAGGTCTTGTTTGGGAAAGGGTTAAAGAAATCATAAGAAAATTCTTTAAAAATCAACCATTAGGCCAATTTGAACCAAACCTGGCAGGAATGTGCCTTGAGTCATTCTTTTCAAAATTTGTTCACATGTTTTTACATTTGTCAAAAAATGTGGCCGTGGCAGGAAGAAAGGGGCTTATCAGACTTAAAGAAATCATAAGAAAATTCTTTAAAAATCAACCATTGGGCCAATTTGAACCAGACTTTGCAGGAATGTTCTTTGAGTCTCTCTCTTCAAAATTTATTCACAATTTTTATGCTCCCCGAAAAAATTTCGGGGGAGCATATAGTCGCCACGCTGTCCGTCCGTCCGTGCGTCCGTCCGTGTGTCCGTCCGTGTGTCCGTCCGTCCACAGCCAGATCTCAGCAACCTTTGGGCCAAATTCAATGAAACTTCACATGTGGACTCCCTGGGATAATCCCTAGAGACGTTTTTCTCCATTTCTCAATTTGAGGCTGCGTCATGGAAAAGGGGGCCTTAATGTAAAAATTAGTTTTCCTCTAATTTCTCTTCATCTAATGGGCAGAATTTAATGAAATTTTGTAATTTTGTATTTTGTGAGATGTTCTAGACCATATTCTATAAATAATGTGTGTACAAAAAATCTGTCATAGGAAAAGGGGGCTTAACGTATGATAGTTTATTTTGTGACAAACACTTATTCGGGGAGCATAATCTGTCTATGACGGCTCTTGTTTACATTTGTCAAAAAAAGTGGGCGTGGCAGGGAGGAAGAGGCTTATCAGACTTAAAGAAATCATAAGGAAATTCTTTAAAAATCTACCAGTGTGCCCAATTTAACCAAACTTTGCAGGAATGTGCGTTTAGTCATTCTTTTTAAAATTTGTTCACAAATTTTTATATTTGTCAAAAAATGTGGCGGTGGCAGGAAGAAAGGGGCTTATCAGACTTAGAGAAATCATAAGAAAATTCTTTAAAAATGAACCATTAGGCCAATTTGAACCAGACTTTGCAAGAATGTTCTTTCAGTCTCTCTTCAAAAGTTATTCACAAATTTCAAGATTTGGCTGGCCCCGTGTAAGGCTTACAAGAAATCATGGGATAATTTTTCCACTTTAGCCAGTGGAGCGATTCAGGCCCTCCTGGGCCTCTTGTATTCTGGATTGAAAGAAGTTATATCATCATGAAGACTTTTCAGTCTAAAGCCTGATGGCTAAAACTTTATTTATATATATGACTGTTCCTTGTGCTTAGTAGTCTCATAAAAATTTTATTAGTATCTCAGATTTTCTCAAAGTATGTTTGCTGTAGTTATTGTTCAAAGGGTCCTGAAAACAGATCTTCACTGTTGAAATAGCTTTCCTGCTGGGGGCCCAATTAAACTATATAAAGTAAAAAAGAAGAGTGGTGATGGATTGAACCTCTGCGTTACATGTACAATGTGGTACCACTGCACCAATTCCGTCTCAGTGTTGCCCCTGCGAAAAGTTCATTTAAGTTCAAGAACTGTTCTATAACATTCTAGAATGTTAAATAACATTTCTAGAACTGTTATAGAACAGTTCTAGAACTGCCATTTAACAGTCTAGAATGTTATAGAACAGTTCTAGAACTAGAAATGCGTTCTTGAACATTTTTCGCAGGGGTGGTATTTGTTCAAAGGGTCATGTAAATGGATATTCACTGTTCAAACAGCTTGCCTGCTGTGAGCCCTATCAAATTATATAAAGTCATGTTTGTACATATGTTACTGATTCTTGCTCTTTTGTTCCAAATGAAATTCTAGAAGTTGCCCAAAGCTCATGTTAGGACAAAGTTTTACCCTTTTGCATGCTGAACTTTTAGTGTAAAGCTGCTTAAGCTTTGGCGAAACATTGACAAAAAAAGGAAATTGCTGATAAACAGCTATTTATTCTTTTCCTTCAAAATTTGCTATATAATAAGTCAATAACATACACATTTACTACTTTTAACATCCATTAATTTGGTGAATCATCTTTTAAAATGGAGCTGTCCAAAATTCAACTGTTTGGGAAACACTAAACAGACAAGAAAGTTTGTACACATCCACATTGCCAATAAGAAAGACTAGTAAATCATTTAAAGTTATGACCCAGGTCAGCCTGAGCTCTGCCCAATTTTGGAATTTATTGCAAGATTTGTCAAAATAGCATTCATTCAAACAAATACAGTGACCTGTCTTACAAATACCCTCTTTGTTAGAGAGGTAGAGCCCTTGAGTAAGGATAATCCATTATATCTTGTTTATTTTGGCAATAATGTTGAAAAAAGCATTATGATTACCTATTTACCTTGCCAAAACCTTAATCATGATGAGATAGACAGATAAGCCGCTCCAGGACTGGGTTAGCACATCTTTGTAATATTTCTGAAAATTAAGGAACATTAAGCAATAAGATAACAATAAGATAACTCAAAGTCATAGGTACAGATTCCCAGGTACAAAATCATAAGCAGTGAAGTGGTACAATATGTACAATAAAATTGGGCTGGGTACTTAAAGGGGGGCCAGCTAGGCTGTCGAAAATGCAAATGGCACAATAATTACAAACCAGAAATAACGTATGAAATTACCAACCTGAAGGGGTAGATCACTTACGTCAATTTTTAGCACTCATCAAGCTTTATCAAGTATTAAAATCCAAGTCAATTAATAACGTGCAGCCAGTTTTCATTGTCCTTGTTTTTGTTTTGTAACGGTTATATATGCCCAACCTTCAAAAATCAATTACGTCAGAGGTACGTCATCTGTGCTCAGCGAGATTCAACACACCGTACAACCGACTGCGTCGAAAGTTTGCGAAGGCAGATTCGGCATCTGATGTCATGTGCATGGTAGGTAAAATGAATTAACTTTTATAAATTAACGAAATGATCTTTGGTATTCTACAGTTGATAAATACGCGTATAAATGTTCAGTGTTTGTACAAAATAAAACTTTCCACGTATCCCTCGCAAATAATGTCACAGTCATTGACACAGCCGGTTGTATGGTGTGTTAATACAGCGGAGGTGTGTCTCGTTGACCTTGACCTTGTCTCTTTTTGAAGTAAAAATAGAATCTGTAAACACGCTTGTAAAGGATTGATCTATAGCAAAGGAAAGGTGGTTATTCGCCGTGTTTGAGGTTTTTATGCATTGCAAATTGTTTTTCCATGCACAAATATGAGTTCCCTAACAGTTCGGAAGCATAAAACCTAGAATGGGCCCCTTTAAATTCAGACCATTGGTTTGAGCCCAGCCAACACCATGACGCCATGTATATTCAGGATCATATTCCCAGATTATTAGGCATTTCAGAGGCAGCAACTTAGTATTTGTTATAATATCTATGAAATCATGTAATGCAACTTTTAAGTAAACTTCATGTAATATGGCATAAAGCATTTCAATATTGAAAGGGACATACAATTGTTACAGTTTTGTATCAAGTTTTAATCCTTTCCCAAACGAAGAAATTTTAGGGTTGTCTAATTTTAAATCTGCCGCAGACAACAAAATGCTTCTTCTTTAAGACAGGATTTGTGTAGAAAAGAGCACAGAAAATATTGAGGCAAAAGGAGAAACTGCTGGTTATCAGCAGTTTCTTCTTTTGTCGCAATATTTTTCAAAGACGTTTCTATTAGGGAAGTCAAAAACAGGTCTTGTTTGGGAAAGGGTTAAAAGGGTAGAAAATGAGGACTTTCATACCATTTAGCTGAATTTGGCTTTCAATTTGAATCAGTGATTGTTATTGTATTCCTATTCAATTTCTGTTGATCAAAATATCTGAATACTGTTGTGTAAAGGATTTGAATGAGGTATTCATGTATTTAGCATTTAAAAGAAATGTTAAACACTTTAAGGAAAATAATGATAAGTGAACTTAACCCAGGATAAGAGGATTTCGATAACACCCTGCTGGCCTGCTATTTTTATCCTGAATTGTGACTTTTTAGGTGATCACTTGAAGAATAAGATGTTTGTTCTACAATTTGAGTTGCTATTTTGAGAATGAACACCCTTTAGAATTCATTTAAAAAAAAGATAATGTTCATAAAATGTGTATCTAATTAAGTTCAAACTTTTCCAAATTTTCGCTCCACAATTTCTAGTTGTGCACCTGCTCATTTATATTTTGATCTCTCATATATTGGTTCCTAAATTGTCTGCATTTGAATTAACAATTTTTTCAAAGACAAGTTTTCTGATACACATGCTTTGGTTTGTAAATCTCTTGTTTGAAAGACACTTTCTATTAAAGGTAAATAATCATGTAAGAAATACCCAATACTGCAAAGAACATAAGAAACCTACAAAAATTCAGTTGGTAATGATGAATTTATGACTTCCCATTGCATGCATAGTTTACTATACAAGTGCTGTCATCTTCAACTTATGTGATAACTGGAGAATTTTTTATGATAACATGAAATGTTGGAGTACCCCTCCTACAGTACTGCAAGTGCTTTGATTATCCCTTTCCCAAACGACACAATCTTAGGGTTGTCTTATTTGAAAGTACATGCAGACAACAAAATAGATGTTCCTAAAGATAGGATTTATGAAAATGATAGTCAAGAAAATATTGAGGCAAAAGGAGAAAATGCTGGTTATCAGCATTTTCTTCTTTTGCCTCAATGTTTTCTTAAGCTTCTTTACATAGGGATAAAAACCAGGTCTTGTTTGGGGAAGGATTATTGCTGCTCTGAAATATGGGGTTGTTTGTTTGATCACTTTGTAGAGGTCTGGAATGGCAATAATCATCATTGCTCATGCACAAATAAGTGACTTAGTCACAAGTGGTTAATATTTGCAGAAAAAATGTTGATTGATATTTGCAGAGCTTCAGATTGTTTCAGAGACCTTTGGGTCACAGGGCCCACCACACAGGATTTTGAGGGGTCAATTTCCAAAACAATGGGCCACAGTTAAGGGTTCATATCCAAACTTGGGATTGGAGTAGATGACTTATTTGCTGTGAATTCATCATCGTATTGTTGTTATTTGAGTGGATGCATATAAACATTGTAAAAATTAAGAATATTTCACTTCATTTAATTTTAATTCAGCGTTCTCAAAATCAGCCGGCGGCCGGCGATATCGCCGTCTATGCTGCCGGTTTGCGCCGTCTACTTTTCGATTGAAAAAAAAAAAAAAACCGAAAAAAAAACCAGAAATCAAAGTTTCCATTCACGCCAAATTGAAAGAAATAACGTACAAAATTACGGTCCCGTAGGTGATTTTACGCACAAAAATTTTGATCAGCATCTTCAGGTGTAAGCAAGAAAAGAGATATTTTTACAACCAAAACAGATTTCTTGCAATAGGGAATTCCGTCAACCTATTTTTAGAGCATTCATGGTAGCGAATTGGAACACTTGAATTTTATCTTTTTGATAAACGAAATGTGCATGCCGTCTGCTTTGTACTAAATTCACACTCGCTAGTAACATTCATTTCTCAAACACGGCAGAATTAACTTTTATTTTTCTGAATGTTGATCGCAGATGCCAGTAATTAACAATCCCGAAAGTGAAACTAAACAAAGAAACTAGAGTAAATCTGTGTTACTCATATGCAATGAGTAAAGCGAGATCAAAGACGCCGCAAACACAGTCAACTGATGACGTAGTCATTCCAGTTTCAATGCAATCACGTGATTTTCCCGCTGCCAAATAAGGTTACGTTTTACTACGGTTTGTTTATATAAGTCGCGCGTGCCGGTAAAAGCGCGGGAAAATGAGATGAAGCTTTGAAAACAAAACGCTATCTGCGGAGTAAATACCCTGACGTTGGGTGGTTTTAACACTGACGCGTTGTCTTTTTCTGTCATGCCGACTCGCAATTACACAAAGCATTCTGTAACAGTTATTTGTACATATTGAACTGGTGTGCTTACTCGACCATTTAGACAGCCAATCTATCTTTCGAATTAAATAAAGAAGTGTTGAAGGTTAACGAATCGAAGGTGAAGGCTACGGAGATCGCCCGAGATTGGCCGACTGCTTGTTTACTGTTTGAAATATGGGATATGATTGGTTGATCAAGAAAGGTCATTATAATAATCTAAAAATAAGTTTATCAAATAGGTCACTTAGCTTGATGTAAATGTATAGAATCAGTCGGCATGACGTCATAGCCTCACTTTCATTTTTTCATCGAGGGTACTTCCTCGGTCTTTATCGTTACGGGATACCAACTTTGAGGCAGATTATTTCAAAAATCCATCGTTTAAATTCATAAACAAAACTCTTTCTTTAAAGAATGTGATTTAAACTTTCTAACTACCAACGCATTTTTAATAATCAGGCGTAGTCGTCGAGATATTAATGCTGAAAGTTGGTAATGCTTCAACGAAAAAGACCGAAGCTTTCACCTCCACCAAATGAGTGCAGGTCCGCTGACGACGTTTTTGATTGGCTGAAAGAATTGTGCCGACCGAATCAATAGCAGATTACGTGTGCTTTATGCGAAGGTCAATATTGTTTGAAATCTACTATTTCATGATCATACTTTTACTGAAATTCGTGCGCCCGGCTGGCGCACCACGACATAATTTCGTGCGTCATATTTTGAAAATATGCGGGATTGGCGCGGGCGCACCGTCAATCTGAAGCTCTGTATTTGTTATCGCTTTCAACTTATACTTCTGAGACTATATTGTCAGTTACATTTGGAATGGTCGTAGCTAGTCAGCTTATTCAAGTTGTTTGAGAAGACCTTTTCAAATGTAACAAGGGATATGTAGAAATTGACTGATTTCAGTGGGCTTTTGGTGCTCATTGAGGAGCACGCTCAAAATATTAATTAATGTATATGATTGTATTATGCTCTCATACAATTTTTGCACACACTCTCCTTCAGTTACAATTTTTTGTGAAACAATTATTACATAATTACTTATCATATGTTCTTAGATGTAAGGAATACTTCTTTTTGCATTAATTGATTGAGCTTGCAGAATGCCCCCAAAGTGTTATCCAAGGAAAATGAATCTCGTAGGCTTCAAAATTGGAATCACAATGCACCAGTGGACAATTGTTCAAGGTGTTTTGTTAGAATTCATCCTTGAACCAGACTTCATACAAACTACAGTTGTCGCAACATCGTATGGCACATGTTTATGTTTTGTTTAACATTCAATTACATTTGAACAAAATATAAACATTGTGCCATATGATGTGGCGCCAACTATAAAACCCCAGCATGCCATTTCTGGCATACAGAATAAACTAGACATCCACTGTTTAGCTGATGATAATCAACATTGTTTTATTGCCAAAACATAGGAAGGTGCAGATAAATATACATGTATACATGTTCTTTCATGTCTACTTATTCACCTCATCATAACAAGTTACCATCTGGTTAGTGAAACTTTTCTTAAACAAGTCATGTTTTTTAGTAAATTTAGAGAAGCATGCAAAGAGATAAAAGAGAAAGAATGCTGATATTCAAAACCCAAGACCAAACTTTTAAACATTTTCTCAAATTGGAAAAAATGGGTAAAATGTTGACTTGGTCAATTGCAAGAAGTTTGAAATTTGATGGAGTTTGAAAAAAGGATTTGTGTAAAATATAGCACAGAAAATATTGAGACAAAAAGAGAAAATGCTTATTATCAGCATTTTCTTCTTTTGTCTCAATGTTTTCCAAAACCTTTATATGAACGGAATCAACATCAGATTTTATAAGCAAGGAGGCTAGCATATATCATTTTATAGGTAAATGTGGTCCATCACATCTCACTTGCTCATTTATTTAGATGAATGATATGTTGCCATTGACCTCTGAGATTTCCTGGAAGCATTTTCTCAGATACTGAATGAACCAATGTTTGCCAAAATTAAATCTCTATATAAATATCTGGCTTGTGTATTCTTAGGCACCTGAAAATTATGATGTTGAATGAAATCCATTTGGATGGTTAACAATATGACATTAACCCATTCCCAACGACAAATTTCTACAGTGGATCAATTTGAAAGCTGCTGCATACAACAATGCAAATGTTATGAAAGATAAGATTTGTGTGCACAAGATAGAAAATATTGCGACAAAAGGAGAAAATGCTGGTGACCAGCATTTCTTCTGTTGCTTCAATGTTTTTCAATGCCTTTTCCATTAGAGACATGAAAACCATGTCTTGTTTTGGAAAGGGTTAAACATATTATAGTGTGCCAACATCAAATCAGGGACATCTGTTGCTTTCAAGATCTGAATGAATGTATCGTTATAGACAAAATATTTGCTTCTATTTGAACTAATAAATAGAATTCAAAGTTGACAAATTTCTGATAGATTTTTCCTTTCTAATTTCAGACTGTCAGTTCACATGCCACCACAACTGTTTACCTCTCATCCAATTGGATTGCAAGTCTATGTCACATGACCAACTGGAAGATGAGGGGGCAGTCCTAACCGGGGAGACATCATTATCAGATCTCAATACAAAACTTTCACCATCATCAGAACTTTCATCTGAACCAGCAACTGTAAGTATTGTCTGTCTGTCTGTATGTCTGCCTGTGTTTGTCTCTCTGTATGTCAGTGTTAAGGTCACATGACCAACTGGAGGATGAGGGGCCGGTCCTTACTAGGGAGAAATCATTATCAGATCTCAACACAAAACTTTCACCATCATCAGAACTTTCATCTGAACCAGCAACTGTAAGTAAAGTATAGGTCTGAATTCAATCATTCATCTGAACTAAGTTGCTAACTACAAACATTTCAGTCTCAAACTCTCATTTTATCTTCTGCAAACTTTTGTTATATTCTCAAATTGACACTGTCATGAAGTTAGTATTGATAGGCACCCCAGATATCTGATTATTAAAAAAATAGGAAGACTTTTTAGTCCTAGGACTTATGCAGTAAAACAGCTACTTTGAGTAGCTCTGCGTTATCAGTGGATATTATAAACGTTTCCAGTCAACTCGGGCTTAGTCCATGGAGTGTTTTGGGTTTTCTTTGAAACTTTTAGAAGAGTAAGAAATTGTCAGATTATCATTCTGAATTTCTGAAACTTGAAGGGGGAAAGAGAACATAATGCTGTTATTGATCTCAGATATAATTGGATAGTTCAATTGACCAAACGCTAATCGACAGATCGCTCTGCCCAATATAGAATTTAAGACAAACAATGGGGGATGTGATCGTTAAAAAGGGAACGATTTAATCCAGTTAATCATGACGTAAATTCGGCCAAAAAACAGTATTTTGTAGGTGTTGTTATAAAATCTTGTAACTACGGCTTGATCCAAGCCGTAGTTACGAGATTTTATAACAACACCGACGGTTTATCAAAACATAACCGTAAACCTAGTCTATTGTTAGCACAAAATTCTTTGCCATTGGCATGTCGATTGTTTTGATTGTAAGTCGATAAATCGATACAAGAACACGTGCAACAAAGAACAATTGGGGCATGACATTTTTCTGATCGTCCATTGGCTAATCAATGTTTTTGATTGACAGTCGGCGTTTGGTCAATTGTAGTTATATGGCGATTGTGTGTGGTGAAAACTTCGTAAAATATCTCATTACCTGATATTTCAGGAGAAAGATGAGACAGATTCAGGGTACAGATCAGGGACAATTCCAGACGAGAAGTTACCTCACAAACCTAGTGAGGCAACGTTAAACAGGGAGGAACTTAAACGGCGAATAGCCGAGTTTAACAGGGCCATGCCAGGCGCTAACTTTGCTCTGGTAAGTTATATATAGGGGTTGATTTAGGGTACAGATCAGGGACAATTCCAGACGAGAAGTTACCTCACAAACCCAGTGAGGCAACGTTAAACAGGGAGGAACTTAAACGGCGAATAGCCGAGTTTAACAGAGCCATGCCAGGCGCTAACTTTGCTCTGGTAAGTTATATAGGGGTTGATTTAGGGGACAGATCAGGGACAATTCCAGACGAGAAGTTACCTCACAAACCCAGTGAGGCAACGTTAAACAGGGAGGAACTAAAACGGCGAATAGCCGAGTTTAACAGGGCCATGCCAGGCGCTAACTTTGCTCTGGTAAGTTATATAGGGGTTGATTTAGGGGACAGATCAGGGACAATTCCAGACGAGAAGTTACCTCACAAACCCAGTGAGGCAACATTAAACAGGGAGGAACTAAAACGGCGAATAGCCGAGTTTAACAGGGCCATGCCAGGCGCTAACTTTGCTCTGGTAAGTTATATATAGGGGTTGATTTAGGGGACAGATCAGGGACAATTCCAGACGAGAAGTTACCTCACAAACCCAGTGAGGCAACGTTAAACAGGGAGGAACTAAAACGGCGAATAGCTGAGTTTAACAGGGCCATGCCAGGCGCTAACTTTGCTCTCGTAAGTTATATATAGGGGTTGATTTAGGGGACAGATCAGGGACAATTCCAGACGAGAAGTTACCTCACAAACCCAGTGAGGCAACGTTAAACAGGGAGGAACTAAAACGGCGTATAGCCGAGTTTAACAGGGCCATGCCAGGCGCTAACTTTGCTCTGGTAAGTTATATATAGGGGTTGATTTAGGGGACAGATCAGGGACAATTCCAGACGAGAAGTTACCTCACAAACCCAGTGAGGCAACGTTAAACAGGGAGGAACTTAAACGGCGAATAGCCGAGTTTAACAGGGCCATGCCAGGCGCTAACTTTGCTCTGGTAAGTTATATATAGGGGTTGATTTAGGGGACAGATCAGGGACTATTCCAGACGAGAAGTTACCTCACAAACCTAGTGAGGCAACGTTAAACAGGGAGGAACTTAAACGGCGAATAGCGGAGTTTAACAGGGCCATGCCAGGCGCTAACTTTGCTTTGGTAAGTTATATATAGGGGTTGATTTAAGGGACAGATCGGGGACTATTCCAGACGAGAAGTTACCTCACAAACCCAGTGAGGCAACGTTAAACAGGGAGGAACTAAAACGGCGAATAGCCGAGTTTAACAGGGCCATGCCAGGCGCTAATTTTGCTCTGGTAGGTACAATATTGATTTGGTTAATTAATATTTGACTGATACAATGAGTGAATATATTTGAGCCAAAAGTATACCATATCCTCAATGGGTGCTGATGCTAAATACTGAAATCAAGACTCAAAGCGAATATTCAAGTTAACTCTTTCCCAAACGACAAAATGTTAGGGTGATCCACTTCAAAAACTGTCACAAAAGACGAAACGGATGTTATTAAAGATAGGATTTGTGTAAAATATTGCACAGAAAATATTGAGACAAATGGAGAAACTGCTGGTTATCAGCAGTTTCTTCTTTTGTTTCAATGTTTTCCCAAGCGAATTCTATTGAGGGCGTCAAAAGCAGGTCTTGTTTGGGAAAGGGTTAAACAAGAGCGGTACCAGGTGCTAACTTTGTCCTGGTGAGTGAAAAATAGATTTGTCACAACTTATGTTTACTATTTCATTCTGAATTTAGTAAGTAGCCTGTAAAATTTAAGAGCAGATTGCTGATATGTCCATGCAGATTTTATTCTATGTTTTCATTTTAAGGCTCAGAAAGTATCCCAGTATCATCATAACAAGAGTTTATAGTTTCACCTTTGCTGTTTTGAAAAAAAAGATAACTACTATTTATATAGAAAGAATTATTGAAGGTTTGTCTTGGCCATAAGTGCCTAATCTATGGATGGCTTTCAATAGTGTAATTGTCATGATGTATCTCTATTGTAAGAACAAGGACTATTTTGAAAGGTTCAAATAGGTAAAGGAACCATTTTAAGGTTTACGAACTGAGAATGAAATGCAGAGCAAGAGGGGAAATTTGAAAAGTGCCAGTAACTCCTAAACTGTGTTACATTTCCATTCCAATTTCAAACATAAGCACTTTGTATGGTTTAGAATTTTGAATTAATGCATACTAATGGAAATATTTGACAAAGCTGTTCAAAATTACCTCCCTTGCATATGAATATAGAGTAAAATAATATTTGTAAATTATTTTCTTCTTGGAGCATAATCTTGTAATCCGGCACGGTGAATCAACTTATGTGAACTGTATTTACATGTGTGTGTAATTTGATGCATTTTGTATGGCTAGAAAGTGGTGTTTTCATTCTCAGTTCGTAAACCTTAAGTTGGAAAATCGTTTTCGATTTATTTTTATGATGACACTTGTGCTTATAGATAGACTTTGAAATTCCAAATTTTTGCAGGATCATTGAAAGACTTGACAAATGTGCTAGCAAAATTGGGGCTGTATTATTGACCCTTTCACAAACAAGACCTGGTTTTGACATCCATGATATGAACGGCTTGAGAAAACATTGAGACAAAAGAAGAAACTGCTGATGACCAGCAGTTTCTCCTTTTGCCTCAATATTTTCCATGCTACATTTTATGAAAATTCAATCTTTTTAGACATTATATTTTCATGGTTGCGTTAGCTTTAGAAATGTATCACCCTGATATTTTGCCGTTTGGGAAAGGGTTAAATTGTGTCTATCTTTATGTATATTTAACAGAAAGAGGACGAAACAAACAAAGATGCATTCCAGGGGTTCATCAAAGTGACCTTGCACTTGGTACGCCCCATCAGTATGTCAATAGGCGCGCGGCCGCCGTCAATCTACGAGGTTCTAACGAAGGAGCATAGGGGCTGTATTATTAAGCTGTGTCTATCGTATTATCCCATTACCACACAGCAACTCCTTTTGACTCCCCCCAAAGAAAAAGGCATTGGAAAGCATTGTGGAAAATGAAGAAATTGCTTGTGACAAGCAATTTCTTCTTTTTCCACGATACTTTCTACACAAAAATACCAGAAAATGCTGATTTTCATTCACTTGAAAATGTCGTTCTCATCATCTTTGAATTTGGACTAGAGCAACGGCGGGTATTATCGACCACTTAAGGTTCAAGTCATGTTACGGGTGAAACCGGCTGACTGTCCTCCTAACATCGTTGACTGTCACTGAGATTCAAATATTGGCTTTCGATTGCGTGTGTTACCGACCATATATCTTTGAAATGTAATAAAGTACCAACGTTTTTATAAGATGACCTTGAGCAGTCTGTTATCGACCAGTGTGGCAGTTATCGACCACTTACCCAAAATGTTATTTATAGTTTAAAAGTTGATGTACGGGTGTAAGATCCATCATCTCTATGCAGAGGTCATCGCTTTTACAAACGATTGATTACTTCTAGGAAGGTCGTTTAGTAATAAACCGAACAACAATGACTGATCAGAAGAGTGTGGGGTATTATCGACCATTGGAGGTTTAAACCACGTGGAAAATGAACTGGGTTAATTTTTGTTCTAACATCGTAGACTGTCAGCCATATTAAAAAAAATGCCTTTCAATTGTGTGTGTTACCGACCTCTGAACATAGTTACAGGAAGAAGGGCACTTCTTTGGTCGGCAACACCCGCACTCAATAAATGTTAGTGGCAGTTACCGACCACCCATGTATCTAAGGTCAGACAGCTTATATAGTCATCAGACAAAGTTAGAGAGGTGAGAAATTCAATTTGGCACTTGTTTTGATAAATAATATGGAAAAATACAAAGCGCTTTATCATAAAAATCCATTTTTTCAATGAACATAGCTCTTAACTCACCTGATAAGACGGCCATTTTGAAAATTACGTTCATGTGCCTCTAGCAATGAATGGTTAAAATTTCTTGAAGAGCGCCTGGTTTGGGTAGAAACACAGACATAATACTTGGTAAAGATGCATTGTGTCGAATTTTCAAGTTATAATGCAATCTAATGAGATCATATGAAGGAAAAGGTAATCAAAGCAGTAAATGGTCGATAACTCCCGATGGTCGAAATAACCCGACGTTGCTCTAGTCTAAAATTTTGTCATTTGGTAAAGGGTTAAACTGTGTCTATCTTTATGTATATTTAACAGAAAGAGGACGAAACAAACAAAGATGTATTCCAGGGGTTCATCAAAGTGACCTTGAACTTGGTACGCCCCATCAGTATGTCAATAGGCGCGCGGCCGCCATCAATCTACGAGGTTCTGATGAAGGGCCAACCACCATTTGTCTATAAGGTCTTTTCAGGAACATAGAGCATATTGTGGAGCTTGAAAAATCATTGAGGCAAATGTAGAAAATGCTGTTAACCCTTTCCCAAACTATGAATTTCTTGGGTGGTCCAATTCAAAAGCTGCTGAAGACAGCAAATGGATGTTGATTATGATCAAATTAATGTATGATATAGCTTAGTAAACATTGAGACAAAAGGAGAAACTGCTGGTTATCAGCAGTTTCTTCTTTTGTTTCAGTGTTTTCCCAAGGCTTTTCTGTTAGGGACGTCAAAACCAGGTCTTGTTTGGGAAAGGGTTAACCAGCACTTTCTTCTTTTGCCTCAATATTTTTTCTGCCATTTTTGTACACCAATCCTTTTATCTATCAACATCAATTTTATGTTTATTTTAACAGAAAGAGGACGAAACAAACAAAGATGCATTCCAGGGGTTCATCAAAGTGACCTTGAACTTGGTACGCCCCATCAGTATGTCAATAGGTGCTCGGCCGCCGTCAATCTACGAGGTTCTGACGAAGGGCCAGCCACCATTTGTCTATAAGGTCTTTTAACCAGCACATGCTTCTTTTGCCTGAATATTTATCTGCCATTTTGTACACTAATCCTTTTATCTATCAACATCAATTTTGTGTTTATTTTAACAGAAAGAGGACGAAACAAACAAAGATGCATTCCAGGGGTTCATCAAAGTGACCTTGAACTTGGTACGCCCCATCAGTATGTCAATAGGCGCGCGGCCGCCGTCAATCTACGAGGTTTTGACGAAGGGCCAGTCACCATTTGTCTATAAGGTCTTTTCAGGGACATAGAGCATATCGTGGAGCTTGAGAAATCATTGAGGCAAATGTAGAAAATGCTGTTAACCCATTACCACACATTGACTCTTTTTGACTCCCTTAAAGATAATGGCTTTGGAAAACATTGTGGAAAATGAAGAAATTGCTTGTGACAAGCAATTTCTTCATTTCCCACAATGTTTTCTACAAAAAAGACCAAAAAGATTTTAAATTTCCTTAACTTGAAATTGTCGTCTGCAACATCTTTGAATTTGGAAGAGCTCAAAATATTGTCGTCTGGTAATGGGTTAACCAGCACTTTCTTCTTTTGCCTCAATATTTTTTCTGCCATTTTGTACACCAATCCTTTTATCTATCAACATCAATTTTGTGTTTATTTCAACAGAAAGAGGACGAAACAAACAAAGATGCATTCCAGGGGTTCATCAAAGTGACCTTGAACTTGGTACGCCCCATCAGTATGTCAATAGGTGCTCGGCCGCCGTCAATCTACGAGGTTCTGACGAAGGGCCAGCCACCATTTGTCTATAAGGTCTTTTCAGGGACATAGAGCATATCGTGGAGCTTGAAAAATCATTGAGGCAAATGTAGAAAATGCTGTTAACCCTTTCCCAAACAAGACCTGGTTTTGACGTCCCTAAAAGAAAAGGCTTAGGAAAATATTGAAACAAATGAAGAAACTGCTGAAACCAGCAGTTTCTCCTTTTGTCTCAATATTTTCTGTGCCATATTTTACACAAATCATATCTTTAATAACACCCATTTTGTCTTTTGTGGAAGTTTTTGAAGTGGATTACCCTAAAATTTTGTCATTTGGGAAAGGGTTAACCAGCACTTTCTTCTCTTGCCTCAATATTTTTTCTGCCATTTTGTACACCAATCCTTTTATCTATCAACATCAATTTTGTGTTTATTTAACAGAAAGAGGATGAAACAAACAAAGATGCATTCCAGGGGTTCATCAAAGTGACCTTGAACTTGGTACACCCCATCAGTATGTCAATAGGTGCTCGGCCGCCGTCAATCTACGAGGTTCTGACGAAGGGCCAGCCACCATTTGTCTATAAGGTCTTTTCAGGAACATAGAGCATATCGTGGAGCTTGAAAAATCATTGAGGCAAATGTAGAAAATGCTGTTAACCAGCACTTTCTTCTTTTGCCTCAATATTTTTTCTGCCATTTTGTACACCAATCCTTTTATCTATCAACATCAATTTTGTGTTTATTATCCCCCGCCGAAAAAATTTTTCGGGGGGGATATTGTTTTTGCCATGTCCGTCCGTCCGTCCGTCCATCCGTCCGTCCGACATTCGTTTCCGCGCTATTTCTTAGAAACTATAGACCGGATTTCAATGAAACTTGGCACACAGCTTCACTACAAAGAGGACATGCGCATATCGTCGGGGTTACCCGGTTCGACCATTGAATTTAGAGTTATTTTTTCGGGGGGGATATTGTTTTTGCCATGTCCGTCCGTCCGTCCGTCCGACATTCGTTTCCGCGCTATTTCTTGGAAACTATAGACCGGATTTCGATGAAACTTGGCACACAGCTTCACTACAAAGAGGACATGCGCATATCGTCGGGGTTACCCGGTTCGACCATTGAATTTAGAGTTACTGCCCCTGACTGTTTAAGCCATATACATACAGAGTGATATTCGTTTCCGCGCTATTTCTTGAAAACTGTAGACCGGATTTCGATGAAACTTGGCACACAGCTTCACTACAAAGTGGACATGCGCATATCGTCGGGGTTACCCGGTTTGACCGCCGAATTTAGAGTTACTGCCCCTGACTGTTTTAGCCATATACATACAGAGTGATATTCGTTTCCGCGCTATTTCTTGAAAACTATAGACCGGATTTCAATAAAAAACTTAGCAAACATCTTTACTACAATGAGGACATGCGCATATCGTCGGGGTTACCCGGTTCGACCGCTGAATTTAGAGTTACTGCCCCTGACTGTTTAAGCCATATACATACAGTGATATTCGTTTCCGCGCTATTTCTACTCTCTTACGAACAGAGCGCATTCTCCCTACATTCCATTTCGATAGAATGAGCTCTGTTCTCGCGGGGTCGTTTCACGTCTAATCTCGGGGCCTTGGCGGGATTTCGGTATCCAATCGTCGCCAATATACTCATAAACAATCGAAATTTCTGATACAAGAAATGATTGGATGACGCTTCAAATTACCAGCTTCCGCAAAAAATAGAAACGACGTAATGTATACGTAATCAAACAAGATCAAACTGAATGATTTTCATTCGATAATTCAAATGTTACCGGATTCAGCCAAAAATAGAAGCGACGTAATGTATACGTACTGATCATGCAAGATAAAACTGCTTGATTTTGATTCGATAATTCAAACGATGTGCTATGATTAGATTATGACGACCAAATAGGCTGTTGGCGTACCGAAAACTGCAGAGGTCATATTTGATGGTTTAATCAATATAGAACTCGGCTTTGGAGAGTACGCTATTTCTTGAAAACTATACACCGGATTTCAATGAAACTTGGCACACAGCTTCACTACAATGAGGACATGCGCATATCGTCGGGGTTACCTGGTTCGACCGTCGAATTCAGAGTTACTGCCCCTGACTGTTTAAGCCATATACATACAGAGTGATATTCGTTTCCGCGCTATTTCTTGAAAACTTTACACCGGATTTCAATGAAACTTGGCACACAGCTTCACTACAAAGTGGACATGCGCATATCGTCAGGGTTACCTGGTTCCACCGCCGAATTTAGAGTTACTGCCCCTGACTGTTTTAGCCATATACATACAGAGTGATATTCGTTTCCGCGCTATTTCTTGAAAACTATAAACCCGATTTCAATGAAACTTGGAACACAGCTTTACTACAATGAGGACATGCGCATATCGTCGGGGTTACCTGGTTCGACCGTCGAATTCAGAGTTACTGCCCCTGACTGTTTAAGCCATATACATACAGAGTGATATTCGTTTCCGCGCTATTTCTTGAAAACTGTAGACCGGATTTCAATGAAACTTGGCACACAGCTTCAGTACAAAGTGGACATGCGCATATCGTCGGGGTTACCCGGTTCGATGGCCGAATTTAGAGTTACTGCCCCTGACTGTTTTAGCCATATACATACAGAGTGATATTCGTTTCCGCGCTATTTCTTGAAAACTATAGACTGGATTTCAATGAAACTTGGGTCACAGCTTCACTACAATGAGGACATGCGCATATCGTCGGGGTTACCTGGTTCGATCGTCGAATTCAGAGTTACTGCCCCTGACTGTTTAAGCTATATACATACAGAGTGATATTCGTTTCCGCGCTATTTCTTGAAAACTGTTGACCGGATTTCGATGAAACTTGGCACACAGCTTCACTACAAAGTGGACATGCGCATATCGTTGGGGTTACCCGGTTCGACCGCCGAATTTAGAGTTACTGCCCCTGACTGTTTAAGCCATATACATACAGAGTGATATTCGTTTCCGCGCTATTTCTTGGAAACTATAGATCGGATTTCAATGAAACTTGGCTCACAGCTTCACTACAAAGTGGACATGCGCATATCGTCGGGGTTACCCGGTTCGACCGTCAAATTTAGAGTTACTGCCCCTGACTGTTTAAGCCATATACATACAGAGTGATATTCGTTTCCGCGCTATTTCTTGAAAACTATAGACCGGATTTCAATGAAACTTGGCACACAGCTTTACTACAATGAGGACATGCGCATATCGTCGGGGTTACCCGGTTCGACCGCCGAATTTAGAGTTACTGCCCCTGACTGTTTTAGCCATATACATACAGAGTGATATTCGTTTCCGCGCTATTTCTTGAAAACTGTTGCCCGGCTTCAATGAAACTTGGCACACAGCTTCACTACAAAGTGGACATGCGCATATCGTCGGGGTTACCCGGTTCGATGGCCGAATTTAGAGTTACTGCCCCTGACTGTTTTAGCCATATACATACAGAGTGATATTCGTTTCCGCGCTATTTCTTGGAAACTATAGATCGGATTTCAATGAAACTTGGCTCACAGCTTCACTACAAAGTGGACATGCGCATATCGTCGGGGTTACCCGGTTCGACCGTCAAATTTAGAGTTACTGCCCCTGACTGTTTAAGCCATATACATACAGAGTGATATTCGTTTCCGCGCTATTTCTTGAAAACTATAGACCGGATTTCAATGAAACTTGGCACACAGCTTTACTACAATGAGGACATGCGCATATCGTCGGGGTTATCTGGTTCGACCGCCGAATTTAGAGTTACTGCCCCTGACTGTTTTAGCCATATACATACAGAGTGATATTCGTTCTGTTGAAGCCATATACATACAGAATTATATACGTTTCCGCGCTACTTTATTGACAATGAAAATATGTTCGGCGGGGGATATCAATTCAACGAATTTGCTTGTTTTAACAGAAAGAGGACGAAACAAACAAAGATGCATTCCAGGGGTTCATCAAAGTGACCTTGAACTTGGTACGCCCCATCAGTATGTCAATAGGCGCGCGGCCGCCGTCAATCTACGAGGTTCTGACGAAGGGCCAGCCACCATTTGTCTATAAGGTCTTTTCAGGGAAATAGAGCATAATCATCGTGGAGCTTGAAAAATCATTGAGGCAAATGTAGAAAATGCTGTTAACCAGTACTTTCTTCTTTTGCCTCAATATCTTTTCTGCCATTTTGTACACCAATCCTTTTATCTATCAACATCAATTTTGTGTTTATTTCAACAGAAAGAGGACGAAACAAACAAAGATGCATTCCAGGGGTTCATCAAAGTGACCTTGAACTTTGTACGCCCCATCAGTATGTCAATAGGTGCTCGGCCGCCGTCAATCTACGAGGTGTTAACGAAGGAGCACATCGTGGAGCAGAATACTCAAAACATCTCGTTCTACATGCCTCGTGATACAGTCCGGTCCATACATGCAACAAGGTAGGTTGACCCTTTCCTAAACAAGACAGTGTTTGGACATGCCTGGTTGAAAATGGCTTGTTAAAACATTGAGGCAAAAGGAGAAACTTCTGATAACCAGCAGTTTCTCCTTATGCCCCAATATTGTTATGAGCTATATTATGTACTAGTTCCCTCTTTATCAACATGCATTTTTAGCTCGACTTTTCGAAGAAAATGAGAGCTTATACTGTCACCCGGGCGTCGGCGTCGGCATTGGCGTCGGCGTCGGTGTTGGCGTTGCAACAAAGGTTAAAGTTTTTTCAAACATCAATAACTTCCATACTATCAAAGGGATTCAACCCAAACTTGGAAAACTTATTCACCATCACACCTTCTACCTTACTATCAGGGCCCATAACCCTGGCTCCACTATATTTGGAGTTATGCCCCCTTTATACTAAGCAACTTAGAAAGTCGAGCGCGCTGTCTTCGGACAGCTCTTGTATTATCTGCAGCAGCTTTCCAATTAGAACACTCTTTAATGTTGCTGTGAAGTTTTTAAAACTTTCCAACACTGGTTTGATACCTCAGCTCTCCTGTCTTTTGGCTTGTGCTTTAGACCGAGGCCCCTCTACATATGAAACTCCTTTCAATTTATGCTTTTCCAAACACCACCTGCTGTAGATGTCTCAAATCTAGACCGTTTCAGAAATGCTGAGACAAAAGAAGAAAATGTTGATAATTTATATCATCTCCTTTTACCCTGATGTTTTCTGTGCTATTTCGTAACCCAATCCATTCTTTTTCATGATACTTTTTGTCGTCTTCCAATTTAGAATATTATGAGATTTTACTGTGTGGAAAAGAAATGTTTACTTTTTACTTTGTGTTAACCCTTTCCTAAACGACAAAATTTAGGGTGAATCACTTCAAAAACTGTCACAAATGACAAGATGGATGTTATTAAAGATAGGATTTGTGTAAAATATTGAGACAAAAGGAGAAACTGCTGGTTATCAGCAGTTTCTTCTTTTGTTTCAATGTTTTCCCAAGCCATTTCTACTTTTGGAAAGGGTTAAGAGTGAAAAGCGCTCCCAAATCCAAATTGTTTTGGTTTCTTTCCTGTATAATAAGAAATATATATTATCAAATTTCAACCACCCATTTGCAATCATTACTTATGAGTCATGCACAAATCAAGGTAATTTTACCATGCACTTAACCATTTACCAAACAAGATCTAGTTTCAAATTCCAAAAGGGATTTTGGATAATACTGAGCTTTTATTCTGTAGATGTTTATTTGGTACTGCATATTGGTGTGCAATGAATATTTCTTTTGAACTCCATATGTTTCAATTCAATTTATTAGGGAATTAGAAAACTATAGGCACATTACACAAATGAAATGCTGTGTGTAAAAGTGTTTCAAAATAATGTTGCAACCATCAAATAAGTGAAATGTTGACATCTTATAACTGCACTGTATTCAAGTTTTATTAATTGTATCACAAAGATGAAAAAATAAATTTAGCCATATAAATGAGAATGATATATGTGACAGCAGCAAAGTAATTTTCTTGTCTATTTGAGTAATTTTCATGCCAGGCAAAACGTCTGACAGTATTTTATGTAATTTTGTGAGGCCATTTAGGATAAATACATTGACATACTTACTTTAAAAAAACAACACCTAAAAAACAAATAAAAGAATGTTACAATGTTTAAAACTCACTCACCCATACTGACGATATTTGATGCCCGCACAATGATAAGGTACATTCTGAGTACATTGTGGAAAATGAAGAAATTGCTTTTTACAAGCAATTTCTTCATTTCCACAATGTTTTCTTTCCTTTGTAAAAGTTTGTTCACTTGAAATTGTCATCTGCAACATCTTTTTAATTAGAACCAGTCTAAAATTATATCCTCTGCCTGGTAATGGGTTAATGGATTGGATTTTGCTAAAAGAAAATACAGCATATTCTTGCAAGATTAATTGGAGGTAGCTATGTATGCAAAGTCACAATTATGGAAAGATTTTATTGGAATACCCCTCATATTTGCCAATGTAAATTAATTTGTTTTAGCATAATATGAAAAATTGCATATAAAAAGAAAATATATTTCAAGAGGCTTTCCTTGATTATGGGTCTGTTTGGCCTGCATAGTATAAATTCTAAATGAATGTTCCAAAACTTTTTGATAAATGAATTGATTGTGCAGTTTTGCACAAGCAGACATTTTTATCTCAGTCCAAAAAGAGATCAAGTTATTTCTGAATGAATTTGGCAAAGTTTTATCGGGATTTGATCTTAACTTAGAAAACTGCAGACTTCAAAGTATACAGTGGATGCCATTACAGTCTTTTCTGTAATTTAACAAGATAAACTTAAAAATTTAATGTTCTTGATAGAAAAACATGATGTCTGTCTGATTGAACATTAAATACAAATTTTTGAACATAGAAGTTGGATTTTCTTGGTACATTCGAGTCTTTTTCCCTCACACTCAGGATCTCAACTGGCTGGTAAAAATATTAGTTCCAATTTAAGCATGAGAAGTAACTTTAATTAACTTTGATTAATCCATCACCAGATGACAAAACTTAAGGGTGATCAGAATTCAAAGAGAATGCAGACAACATTTTCTGATCTCTCTGGGTAGTAAACATTATGGAAAATGAAGAAATTGTATGTGCTGGGTAGTAAACATTATGGAAAATGAAGAAATTGCATGTGTCAAACAATTTCTTCATTTTCCACAATATTTTCCAAAGCCTTTATATTGTGGGGCATCAAAAAGTGTCAATGTGGTAATGGGTTAAATATCAAATCTTCTCTAAAAATGGTATCTACATTATGTGCTATTCCTTTCCCGAATGACAAATTTTTAGGTTGGTCCAATTCAAAAGCTGCATGAAGACAGCAAAATGGATGTTGATTATAATTAAATTTATGTATGATGTAGCATAGAAAGCTTTGAGACAAAAGAAGAAACTGCTGGTTATCAGCAGTTTCTTCTTTTGTTTCAATGTTTTCCCAAGCCTATTCAATTAGGGATGTCAAAACCAGGTCTTGTTTGGGAAAGGGTTAAATGTATCAAATTGCATTCCTGTACCAAAAAACTATTCTCTTAGTAGAATGTATTGGTTTAGCAACTGGTACTGCCAAAGTTAGAATCCTATAGTGCAAAAACACACACCCCTTCAAGAACTTGAATGTTCAGAAGCCATCTAGGTAACCATTCCAGTTTATTGGTTTTGGATCATAGATTTGGTCTTGATTAATCAACAGCCAGCAGGTGATAAATAACATTGAACCTTGCTTCTCCTGGAAATATTTGTGGTTCAATATTCATTTATCAAGAAATTCTTTCTTTTGGACCCAATTTTCAATGTTATGCAAAGGTCTTAGATAGATTTTCCAAAGTAATTTGTAGTGATAAGTTAATGTCATTTATCCCTGCAGGTATCTTACTTTAACATCGTTCTCATAGGATTCAAACCCATTTGGCCTAATTATTCCCCTCAAAGCTTGTGACTTGTGTGGTTTAACCTTATCCAAAATGAGACCCAGAGTTTTTGTAGTCCATGATAGAAAAGGTGTAGGAAAAAAAATGAAGGAAAAATAAGAAAAATGCTGAAGAACTGTGTTGTTAAGACATTTTCCAACATTTATTTTGTCATCTACATCTACATTCAGTCTAGTAATCTTGGGGAGGGTTAATCAAATGTTCTTCTACATTATGAACCCAACTGTTGAATATGTTACACTGTAAATCTTGGTTAAATCAATCCCCCAGGATTCTTTCTAGGTAAAAACAACATTGAATGATAACAAATGATTGGATCAGTTTGGGGGAATATTTTACCTGAACTTGTAATTAGTGGTAGGTAATTCTGAAGAAAAATGGTTTGTTTGGATTCCTGTAAAAATCTTCTGGAAACTTACAGCAACCTATTGCCTCAGAAACGTGGTCTTAGTCTATCTTGAAATGTTATGAATACAAGAGAGAAAATTGGTCCGTCATCTTCATATTTGAAGAATTACCTTGATTGGTTGAAGTTTATATGGCTAAGGATTATCAAGGTCATTTGTATCAATAATATGTTTAAATTTTTGCTGTGGTCTTTCGGGCTTTTGTGGGCTTAGCTGTTTTGACCAAAGTCATGCTTTAAACTTGGTTGATCATAGTGCAGGCTAGCTCATGATTTTTTTGGCTATGAAAAATATGAGCAGAAAGATTTAGTAGGTATGTATCGTAGCATTGACATAAGGTTTTGCCATGAAAAAATTAACAAAACTGTCTTATATGTGTTTGCTAAAAAATGACAATTTTATTGATGCTTAAAAAAGTCAATGTTATTATCATCAGCAACAAATGTTAACGATAATTAGGCAAAGAGTTTCAGGCATGAAGTACCTTTGCTTCCAGGGTGGTAGAAGATCAAACTATCGACACACCTTTATTCCAAAGATAAAATGATAAAAAGTACTCATATTTATGTTTTTACCTGGTTACAGAATCATAAAGAGATCAATCTGAAGTGAAGCGAGTTGCAGATGAGGTCGAAAATATTTAGTTACATTAAAAAATGTCGCAACAACAGCTCAAACAAACTTTTGTTATGACATTTGGGAACATAAGGGACAAAAGAAAATTTTCTTGATAGGGTGTAAAACTTTGGTAATGGTATAAACAGTTTTTCTCCAAAGACTTTTTCAAAGCTGACTCAAATCATACAGTTCTACCTCTTTGAAATAATGGTTCCAGAGTTCTATTCAGTATCTGGCACAAGCCTCTCATATGGCTCATTTAAGTGAACCAGGTAACCTCTATTATGTATTGGGTGTGTTTCTGGAGAAGGTGGTTGAATTGTTCCTTAGACTGTATTGGTGGCAATCAATAAAAATATTGATGCACAGCAAGACAGCAATCTTCTTTACAAAGCTAGGCAGATAAGATGTCTGCATATTTAAGCCTAGAATATTAACATTGTAATTATCGGCAAAGATTTGTAAATTTTCTGATATCCGGTAGAAAACACTGTAAAATTGCATCAAGTTCACAAGTTTAATGGGTGGCAAGCGATCAAAGTATTGACACACCTTCCTTGCAAAGATAGGCAGATAAGGAGTCTACATAGTTAGGCAGATAAGAAAATATTTTCTATCCCTAGGGTGCCACTTTTTCCAGGAAACTTTCCTGATGGAGATTTCCTATATTGATTGATGAAAACAACCTGATGCTTGCATGTCTGCAGTCTTGATATAAGTTTTTGCAGCTAATGCCTTTCTGAAAGCAATATGTGATATTTTATGCATGTTACTTTTCCAGTCGTCTAAAAGATTGCGACATTAAAGCTTATTTGGACCCATTTGCACACAGTGATACCTTTGGAAACCTAATGACAGGCCAAGGTCATGATGTCTAGGTCTTGTGATTGTACATAAGGCACAACCCACATTAACACCCATAACCTACAAAATACTGAAATTATTTTTTAGATTAATTCTGATTTCAACTGGCTAATAGCGAATTATTTTGAGAAAAACACCTGTTATTTTGAACACTCTCCCATAAACTTGAAATCCCAGTGTGAAACAATTTATTTTGAACATCTTTATCTCTTGTCTTGACAATATCAAGAGAGAATTTAAAATCTGTAATTATCCTGGAATCATGATTTATTGTGCATGTGTTTAGGGAAAGTTACAAAAATTCTTTGAACATGATCACTGTGATGTAAGTTGTACGTTAGGTTTGTGTAGTCATTCAAAGATGGCGACAACAATTCAGCATGAGAGGTAGGTGTCTTAGTTTTTCATTGATAAATTTCTTAAACGGTCGTATCTTGCCTTGATACTGATATCATTATACAGGGGAAATGTATACCTATCAACGGTTCTATATATCAAAGTACCAGTGTTGTCCTATCGTACTCAGTCGTTGTGCAAAGACAGCCCAACACGGAAAACTTTTTTCGAAGCGAGAAAGTTGCCCTTTTAAGGATGATTACATAGTAATCAGCGAACTAGGGAACAAACTATTGCTCTTACTTGGATGTCTTTAACATGCTCTTTTCTATGGTTACTGTTATTTTACACAAAAATGTCTAGAATGACCACAAACACCGTGTTTATTAAATGGCCAGACAACGGTGTAGTCAGAGTGAAAATATGCAGACACAACGGTGCAGTTTCTGTGTTTTATGTACGGTGTGGTTATATTTTCATAACAAATTGTGAACGGTGTAGACATAATGCAATTGTGAACGGTGTAGACTTGAAGTAATACAGAACTTATCATTTCTGGAATGATAATATTTTTATGTTTAATGATAACGTTTTCACGGCTGAGAATCATGTTTTACAATTACTACCGAAATTCTTCAACAATTATGTTAATAATTTTTTATGTGACTGACTTGTAAATGCTTTGAAGCAAAGAAGGTGACAATATGTCTACAAAATATACTTTAATCAAAATATATCAGAATCTAGTTTCCTTGCTATTTGTCAAAGCAATTCCGTAAGGGTCAAATAGTAGAAATTACCAAGAATCTGCTGGCGTCCGTTTTATTTTTTTCTTTATTTTCAGTTCCATGCTGTTCACCTATTACTACTGTCATTTCGAAGGGAGTTTCGAAAATGTTGTGAAGCATTCGGAACAGGACCATTCCAGTCAGATATTAAAAGTGCGCAGGGCGGGGGAGATCAATGATCAGACAGGTCAAAAAGATTTGAAAACTCTGAACTTTAGTATTATTCCTGATATTATCAAGAAGTCAGACTAGGACATCATCCCCATTTGCGAGCATAGAATACACAAGATAGACCTCATCGACGTAGAAAAAAGGATTTTGGAGTTAACAAGATTCTTTCTATCGATGATATCCCCGGTTTTGAATGCATGAGTCCTGAACATAAAAATGACGAAGTTCAACACCCCATAAAGTCGTTCAAAAAGCCCCGACCTTAATTCCTGATGTTTCCAGTGGACGTGCTAAAACAGATGAAACGGATAGGGTCTCTTCTCTTTCCCCACGAAAACATGAAAACAATGGCTGAAATGAACAGTTTGTTCCCAGATGTGATTAAGTCATTGAGAAGCGTTGATCAACTTGGTATTTGTTTATTTTGGTCAATGAAGGTCGGCTCTCGATGGAAAACATTGCATTTCATTTATTTATGGATGTGTGTAAGTTACACTGTCTTGGTAGTACTTCAATGCGTTTTACTCCAATAGTCAAACGGTTTTGGCGAATAGAATATTGTCTTTTTCATTGCAAATGGTTACATTTTATGAGTGAGCCCAAAAAATCTTGGTCAGAAAAATGTCAGTCCTGAAGAAGAAGTTCATTACGTATGAAATTCCAAAATGAATTTTGCAGTTCCAGAATTCTATTTTCAAGACTTATTTACTTAAGTCGAACAAGACGAAAAAAAGGCCCAAATGTTTATGACACAAATTTATAATTTATGTTTTGTTATTTATAATTTATGTTTTGTTGATTGAATCCTTTATTTTGGGTAAAATCAGACTTTTCAATGAGGGGTCAATTTGAAAACAAGATACATTTCGATCAATAATTATCATACTCCATGAGTTGAAATCATTTCATTAATTACAATAATTAATTGTAATAACCAATTAAAACAGTTACAAAGAAAAATTCAAAGCCAGAGCCGAAATTTCGAATCTACAAATCAAATGAACGGATGAACAAGAAATTTGCCGTTGCACTTAACATGGCTTCAAAATGACGGTTATCGTATGTCTTATTTGATATTTTGTGATGGTATTCCTCCCTTTTGATTTTCATTTCCATCAGATGTTTATTCAATCACAAATAACAAAAATGTCTCCCGAAAATTAAATCAAACATACATTGAACTGTTTAAGGCTTAGGAGAATGAAGAAAAGAGAAAACATATTTTCTTAACTTTTGTTTTCATTTACTTTGAGGATGGCGGCATTTTCATCTGAGTTTTCTAAGACCAAAGTATTTGAGGGAGATAAAAGAGATGATCTGCTATCTGTTAAAGCTAGTTCGCCCTATACAACATACCAAGTCTACACCGTTCACAATTTGTTGTGAAAGTAATAACTACACCGTACAGATAACACAGAAACTGCACCGTTGTGTCTGCATATTTTCACTGTGACTACACAGTAAAACTTAAAAAAACCTGGTCATACATTCCCAAGCTGTTACAATATGACTAACTAAAGAATAGCCAAACAATTTATACAAAAAATAATCCATTACTACAAGGTGGTGCCTTTTGACGCCTGACAAGATAAAGGCTTTGGAAAACACTTTGGAAAATGAAGAAATTGCTTGTGACAAGCAATTTCTTCATTTCCCACAATATTTTCTACACAGAAAGACAAAAAGATCCTTTAACATAAAACCACTGATCTCATTTGTGGAATATAATTCTAATGGGGCAGATGGAAAGATCTATCACAGCTTGAATGTGTTCAATTGAGATGGAAAAGATTAAGTTTTAATGCAGTGCAAACAAACTTAACCCTTTCCCAAACGACAAAATTTTAGGGTGATGCGCCTCAAAAACTGCCACAAAGCACAAATTTGATGTTATTAAAGATAGGAATTGTGTAAAATATGGCACAGAAAATATTGAGACAAAAGTAGAAACTGCTGGTTATCAGCAGTTTCTTCTTTTGTTTCAATATTTTCCCAAGCCTTTTCTATTAGGGACTTCGTTTTTTTTTTCAACCAGGTCTTGTTTGGAAAAGGGTTAAATGCAATGTAAACAAACTTAAATGTTTGATGCAGTCAAATAAATATTGTAGAGATGGTAATCTTCTTCCTATTTGTTTAGTTATCAAGGCAAAATTGGTGCATACATCTTCAAGAGCATTGTAAACCCTTTCTCCAATAAAAATGAGTTTTGATTACCAAAAAGAAAAATGATCAAGTAGCTTTGCCGTCGGCATTTCTTGAAATTCAGATACATGTTTTAAATTCTTTTGTTATGAAAATGATTAAATAAATTAAATTTTAATGTTTGATGCAGACAAGTAAATCTGGAATCAATTTAATTTCTGATTTTCTTCCTATTTGTTTTGTTATCAGACAAAATTTATGCATACATCTTCAAATGCATTGTGTAAATAGAATGATCAGTCATATCCGGTAAAAAAGGCATTTTAGACATATGTTTGTATCATCATGCTCTGTCACTGGCTAGGGGTTAAAGGATAGATACATGTAGCTGTTTGAAAACCTCAATTTTTCATCAAGGCTTTAATTACTCCACAAGTGATGTTCTAAACAACCTAACATTACCAGTTCTGTAATGGATAATTAAACTTACTAATTCAACATAGCTGTAACTCCAGGAAGAAAAACATCCACAAAATTTACTTTGCTATCTGTCTTGTATGTACCCTTCTCTAAGCAAACAAAATAATTGAAAGCTTCACCTGCTGGGACAAAAAGAATTAAAAGTTAATAAAGGTGCAGTCCTAAATAATAGCAAAGTATTTGCTGATGAATGAATGACAAGTTACTGGCAATTTTTGTCTACTGTGCATATTGAATACATGTTTTGATAAAAGCCAGACAACTGGTATCATCCATATTTGATCAATGTGATCATTTATGTCACTGAACAAGAGTCATCATTGGCAATTTTTCGCTCAACTTCTTCAGTTTCATTTGGATTAGATACATGCCACAAAGTAACACAGTCCCTGGACTAGGCTCCATTTGACTGAAACCGACTGATATGTGGGACTGATAACACAGAGCACTGTGAAGGTGCTAGTTGGGGAGCCTAGTCTCTTACCTGAACAGGTCTTTTCATGGTAGAGCCCTAGATGTATTTACATGTCACAGCCGTTGTCATACCTGACTTTGGTAAGATTGAGCTTGTAGCACCAAATATAGAAATATCTGCAATATTTATTCTCCTGAAAGAATTGCGTGAACAGTTTCAGTGTCATATGCTGTATAAATTAAAATATTATCTGTCTGTCTGTGTGTTATTTTGTTTGTCCAAGGTCAGATTTGTGATAAGCGCTCATCACAAGTGCATAATTCTTCCAGAACAATTACTCTTGGTGTAATCATTAAAGTCATCAGTACAACCTAGGACTATAGTTATCTTGTCCATCAACAGTAGGTCATTAATCTTGGAAATGTCACACACTCTGATACCTTTGAGCTGATTTGCATACCTGGGAATTCCAGGATACCCTTGTCATATTGTATAGAAAAGGTTAAGATAACATAGATTGGTAGTTGCATTATTGTTTGTCTGTTCTTTTGTCAATGCAATTTCCTGTCCGCCCAAGTCTGAAAGCATTTGTAGTACCAATTTGGGGAGTTGTAATTGAAGGCTGATGTGCTTAATTGTCATTTAACCCTTTCCCAAACAAGATCTTTTGACGTCTCTAATAGAAATGGCTTGGGAAAACAGAGATAAAAGAAGAAACTGCTGATAACCAGCAGTTTCTACTTTTGTCTCAATATTTTCTGTGCCATATTTATGCCCCCTTTCGAAGAAAATGGGGGTATATTGATTTGCAAGTGTCGGTCGGTCGGTCGGTCGGAAGGTCGGTCGGTCGGTCCCTAGGTCGGTCGGTCTGTCCGTAGACCAAACCTTGTCCGGAGCATAACTCGAAAAGTGTTTAAGGTACAATCATGAAACTTCACAGGTGGATAGATCTCATTATGGAGAGGTGCAGTGCACAAGAACCGTAACTCTACCGATCAAATTTTTTGTTATTGCCCTTTGTTGATTTTATAACTTGATTCTTGTCCGGAGCATAACTCAAAAAGTATGTAAGGTAGAATCATGAAACTTCACAGGTGGATAGATATCATTAAGGAGAGGTGCAGTGCACAAGAACCGTAACTCTGCCGATCAAATTTTTTGAGTTATTGCCCTTTGTTGGTTTTATAACTTGATTATTGTCCGGAGCATAACTCAAAAAGTATGTAAGGTACAATAATGAAACTTAATAGGTCGATAGATCTCATTATGGAGAGGTGCAGTGCACAAGAACCGTAACTCTGCTGATCAATTTTTTTGAGTTATTGCCCTTTGTTGATTTTATAACTTGATTCTTGTCCGGAGCATAACTAAAAACGTATGTAAGGTAGAATCATGAAACTTTACAGGTGGATAGATCTCATTATGGAGAGGTGCAGTGCACAAGAACCGTAACTCTGCCGATCACATTTTTGGAGTTATTGCCCTTTGTTGATTTTCAAACTTGATTATTGTCCGGAGCATAACTCAAAAAGTATGTAAGGTAGAATCATGAAACTTTACAGGTGAATAGATCTCATTATGGAGAGGTGCAGTGCACAAGAACCGTAACTCTTCCGATCAAATTTTTTGAGTTATTGCCCTTTGTTGATTTTATAACTTGATTCTTGTCCGGAGCATAACTAAAAACGTATGTAAGGTAGAATCATGAAACTTTACAGGTGGATAGATCTCATTATGGAGAGATGCAGTGCACAAGAACCGTAACTCTGCCGATCAAATTTTTGGAGTTATTGCCCTTTGTTGATTTTCAAACTTGATTATTGTCCGGAGCATAACGCAAAAAGTATGTAAGGTAGAATCATGAAATTTTACAGGTGGATAGATCTCATTATGGAGAGGTGCAGTGCACAAGAACCGTAACTCTTCCGATCAAATTTTTTGAGTTATTGCCCTTTGTTGGTTTTATAACTTGATTCTTGTCCGGAGCACAACTCAAAAAATATGTAAGGTAGAATCATGAAACTTTACAGGTGAATAGATTCCATAATGGAGAGGTGCAGTGCACAAGAACCGTAACTCTTCCGATCAAATTTTTGAGTTATTGCCCTTTGTTGATTTAACTCTTAATTCTTAATCTTGCCTATATCTCATGTCCTTTTACATATACAGCCTTGATATCTCACACATAGATACCTCCTATCAACATCGTTCACATTTCACCATGACCTTTGACCTTGTGACCTTGACGTTTGACCTACTTTAAAAAAAATTAAACTGGGCCTATATCTCATGACCTTTTACAAATACAGCCTTGATATTTCACACATGGACACATCTTACCAAGACCTTTCACAATTGACCATGACCTTGGACTTTCTGACCTTGACTTTGGAGTTTGACCTACCTTTAAAAAACTTTAACCTGGCCGATATATCATGTCCTTTTACACATACAGCCTTGATATTTGACACATAGAAACTTCTGACCAAGACCTATCACATACGACTATGACCTTGGACCATGTGGTCTTGACCTTGAAGTTTGACCTACTTTAAAAAAAATTAAACTGGGCCTATATCTCATGTGCTATTACACATACAGCCTTGATATTTCACACATGGACACATCCTACCAAGACCTTTCACATTTGACCATGACCTCAGACCTTGTGACCTTTACCTTGGACTTTGACCTACTTTTAAAAAAAACTTTAACCTAGCCAATATATCATGTCCTTTTACACATACAGCCTTGATATTTGACACATGGACACCTACGACCAAGACCTTTCACATTTGACCAGGACCTCAGACCTTGTGACCTTGACCTTGGTGTTTGACCTACTTTAATAATACATTAACCTGACCTATATTTCATGTCATTTTACATATACAGCCTTGATATTTCACACATGGTCACTTCCAACCAAGATATTTCACTTTTGACCATGACCTTGGACCTTGACCTTGGAGTTTGACCTACTTTTAAAAAACTTAAACTAGGCCTATATCTCATGTCCTGTTACCTAAACAGTCTCAATATTTTACACATGGACACCGCCTACCAAGACCTTTCACATTTGACCATGACCTTGGCCTGTGTGACCTTGACCTTTGATTTTTACATACTTTTAGAAATCTTTAACCTAGCCTTTATCTTATGTCCTATTACACCTACAGCCTTGATATTTCACACATAGACACCTCCTACCAAGACCTTTCACATTTGACCATGACCTTGAATATTGCAACCTTGACCTTGGAGTTTGACCTACTTTTAAAAAGACTGAAACAAGGCATATATATCATGTCCTTTTACACCTACAGCCTTGATATTTCACACATGGACACCTCCAACCAAGACCTTTCACATTTGACCATGACATTAACCTTGGCATTTGGCCTACTTTTAAAAACTTTAACATGGCCTATGTTTCATTTTACTTTTACATATACAGATTTGATATTTCACACATAGACACCTCCTACCAAGACCTTTCATATTTGACCATGATCTTGGACCTTGTTAACTTGACCTTGGACTTTGACCTACATCAAATGTAGGCCCTTGAGGGGGCATATATGTTTTACAAACATCTCTTGTTTACACAAATCCTATCTTTACTTCCATCCATTTTGTCTTTTATGGCAGTTTTTGGAGTGGATCATCCTAAAATTTTGTCGTTTGGGAAAGGGTTACATGTTATTGCAGAATCCAGGATTAATTCTTGAAGGCTATGAGCACTTGTTGCTTTGATATATCAGTCCTTGATTATATGCTTTTGTACAAGAAACAAGAAAACGATGCTTCATGAAACAGATCCTGCTGTTTAGCAGAAAGTCATTAGAAGTGTTGAAAAAATCTACAAAAATGTGATATTTCTCTCGGAATTGAGGGTTGCCCTAGAAATATATCTTAACAAATTGCCAGTATTTTGTAAACTAATTGATCATTCAGGTAGCTCACAATTACACAGTTCCTGGATAACATTTTCTAGGTGAGTCATAGGTAGTGCTCCTAAACTGATGAGCATAATATTGCTTCCTTGTAATAATTAACTCTTGAAGAATGTGTGCACATTTCATAACTCTAGTAACACAACTTTGCAAAAACCTAATGTGCGCATAGATCTACCTTTACTTTTTTTGTGAAGCTTAAACATTGCAACCAATCATAAACAACAAAAGACTTTGTGCATTGTCGGATGTCATCTGTAGCAATGGAAATTGACGAGGGTATCCCTTGTCAGTTTTCGTTGCCACAGATTATACCCACAAATTGATGAGGTCATCTCTCTTTAATTTCCCTTGTCACTGGTGACACCCCAATATGCATAAAGTGTTTTGTATCTAATGATGGGTTGTAATCTCTAAATTGGATTTCTTTGTCAATCCTAGGCCTACCATCTTTAACCCTTTCCCAAATGACAAATTTTTAGGGTGATCCACTTCAAAAACTGCCACAAATGACAAAAGGGAAGTTATTAAAAATAAGATTTGTGTAAAATATGGCACAGAAAATATTGAGGCAAAAGGAGAAACTGCTGGTTATCAGCAGTTTCTTTTGCCTCAATGTTTTGATTGTTTTCCCAAGCCTTTTCTATTGGGGACGTGAAAACCAGGTCTTGTTTGGGAAAGGGTTAAGTACAGCAACTCATAATGCAGAATTATCAAGATCAGTCAGTTTGTTGGCTTACGAAAGGAATGGTGTTCATCAAACTTGCTACACAAGATTTGTTTAATATTTTACCCAGAATGTTTTGATATAAATATTTAGAACAGAAGGTCAGATGAGATGCTGTGGAAAGAGAAATATTTATGTTGGAACTTGATTGAATAAAATATGGCATATCAAGTACCAGCTGTTGATATTAGGAGCTCTTTGGCCTATATTTGTGATGATGGGATACCACCCAGTGAATTAGAATCTTTTTTTGCTTCATAAAAATACTTATATCACAGCTTTTCATTGAAAACCTTGTGGTTTTCGATGAAAAGTAGCGATAGCAGTATGCTGTTGGTCAACATTTTGACAAAGTTTTGTATAGTAAAAAACAAGTATCTTGGTGTAGGAATGACAGACACTCATTCATACATTGAAAAGTATCATGATGGCAAAATTGTGACTATAACGAGGGCTCAACGCAACACTGTTGTAACTCCGTTTTTCAAAATTTTACAGGAGGATGAAAAAACTTTTTCTTTTTTTCTTTTAATCCAAATGCTTAAGTTGATAAATGTAATAATCTTTTAATAATCTTCAGTTTTAACATACAACTCAAAATTTTAGAAAACATAAAACAATAAAAAAGATATTTGTGAAAATGTGACTTACAACAGTTTTCCACTTCAAATCCTTCATGTCAAAGTTGTGAATCTTTATGCAACACTGCAGTAACTTGACTTACAACAGTTTTCCAATTCAAATTGTATAAGAATAACTTGGAAAAAATATGCAACACTGTTGTAAATGGACTGCAGCATTTTTATGCCCCGTATCCAGAGATCGGGGGCATATTGTTTTACTTGTTTCCGTCTGTCCGTCCGTCTGTCTGTCTGTCCGTCTGTCAGAAAACTTAACCTTTGCCTTTTCTCCAAAAGTATTTGATATAGAAAGCTCAAATTTGGTATGTAACATCCTTTCAATGATATCTATCTGTTCCATGCAATTTGACTTTCCTCATGGTCATCTGTTATTCCTTATCAACCCTTTACTCTACGAAAACTTAACCTTTTACTCCGAAAACTTAACCTTTGCCGTTTCTCAAAAAATATTTGACATACAAAGCTCTTATTTGGTATGCAACATCCTTTCAATGATATCTATCTGTTCCATGCAATTTGGCCCTCCTTAACATCATTTGTTAACCCTTATCAACCCTTTACTCTATGAAAACTTAATGTTTTACAAAAATGGCCATTTCGGGGGTCATTTGTGTTTCACAAACACATCTTGTTTCAAAATCACAGTCCAACATATTTGTACATTTTTGTAACATTTTCACATAATTATGACCATTAACACTGTCTTGCTTTGCGCTCAAAGCCTTTGGCTGTTCATGAGCTGCACTGGCTATTACTTAGTTGTCATAGTTTAAATCTTGCCATTTAACCCTTTCCCAAGCAAGACCTAGTTTTGAACTCCAAAAACAGAAGGCTTAGGAAAATATTGAGACAAAAGAAGAAAATGATGATTAGCATTTTCTTTATTTGACTCAATAGAAAAACATATCATAACAAAGTCACATGATTGCCGCCTGTGAAAATGAACCATCTTCATTTACTTGTGTAGAACTATTAATACCTATAAGAGGTGTTTCTTCATGATTAGTGTTTACATTCTGGTTTTGTTGTCGATATTGTCTGTTTCTGACAAAATTGATCAATGGTACATTATCTTCATCATTTGTCCCACTTTCTCTCATATCCTCATTCTCACTATCATTACTTTCTCCAATCAAACCTTCATTCAACTGAGACTCACTAGATATATACACTGCCCTCCAAAAGTTCCTTCACACTCAAGTTTAATTTTACTGAAATCAATGTAATACCTCACTTGTAAAGAAGCAAATCCTCGTGTCACGTAAAATAATTTTGCAAAAACGGGTTTTCCCTGTCTATGGAGAATACTTCTGAGGTCTAGTTGTCAATGATACCCAGACTACTAAAAGATGAAATCGCAGAATAGGTCACATTTTCCTAACTTTGAAAATATGTGAAAAACACCCACTGAACGCAGTGTCATGGGAAAGTCCCATCACCAAGCAATTTTGTTTCAATTTTTGCAGATATCTGTTCAAAAATGTATTATCTAAAATGTATCAACAAACATACAAAATAAATTTTATTTTAGTAAAGTTTATGACTGGTATGCAAAGGGAGCATTTTTGACGAATTTTCAATTTTCAGATTCTGAAGCCTCTATCAAGTTTCGGACATCCATCACAATAATTTTCAATGGATAACATAATTATGAAATTTTCTTTACAAGGACAAAGCAAAGTTTTGAAAAAATACTACATTTCAACTTAGACAACTATTTCTGAAGAAGATAGGTATCTACATGGATTATAGAACAAGAAAATATCAGTGTGAAGGAACTTTTGGAGGGCAGTGTATATATATCATTACTTTCTCCAATCAAACCTTCATTCAACTGAGACTCACTATCATTACTTTCTCCAATCAAACCTTCATTTAACTGAGACTCACTATCATTACTTTCTCCAATCAAACCTTCATTTAACTGAGACTCACTATCATTACTTTCTCCAATCAAACCTTCATTCAACTCAACACACTATCGTTACTTTCTCCAATCAAACCTTCATTCAACTGATACTCACTATCATTACTTTCTTGAATCAAACCTTCATTTAATTGAGACTCACTTTCATTACTTTCTCCAATCAAACATTCATTCAACTGAGACTCTTTATGCCGAGCCCAGATAGCTTAGTCAGTTACGTTGGAGGGGTCTCGAGTTCAAACCCTGGCTCGGCCAGTATCCATTCTGACATTTGACAAAAGTCATTTGTCTCTCACCAATGGGTGTGAATCATCTATGTGAGAGAGCAGCTGGAGGCTTGGTTAGGATTGCGGTTGTACTGGTGCGAGAAATACCAGGAACCCACGGTTAGGTGCTCCAGTCACCACGATATGACCATAGAAGTTGAAAACGGCGTAAAACCCCAATAAAAAATCAACTGAGACTCACTATCATTACTTTCAACAATCAAGCCATCATTTAACTGAGACTCACTATCATTACTTTCTCCATTCAAGCCTTCATTCAACTGAGACTCACTATCATTTATTTTGAACAATCAAACCTTCATTCAACTGAGACTCACTATCATTACTTTCTCCATTCAAGCCTTCATTTAACTGAGACTCACTATCATTACTTTCTCCAATCAAACCTTCATTCAACTGTGACTCATTATCATTACTTTCTCGATTCAAGCCTTCATTCAACTGAGACTCGCTATCATTTATTTTGAACAATCAAACCTTCATTCAACTGAGACTCACTATCATTACTTTCTCCATTCAAGCCTTCATTTAACTGAGACTCACTATCATTACTTTCTCCATTCAAACCTTCATTCAACTGAGACTCACTATCATTACTTTCTCCATTCAAACCTTCATTCAACTGAGACTCACTATACATGTAATTACTTTCTCCATTCAAGCCTTCATTTAACTGAGACTCACTATCATTACTTTCTCCATTCAAACCTTCATTAAACTGAGTCTCACTATCATTTATTTTGAACAATCAAATCTTCATTCAACTGAGACTCACTATCATTACTTTCTCCATTCAAGCCTTCATTTAACTGAGTCTCACTATCATTTATTTAACCAATCAAACCTTCATTCAACTGAGACTCACTATCATTACTTTCTCCATTCAAGCCTTCAATCAACTGAGACTGGCTATCATTTATTTTAATCAATCAAACCTTCATTTAACTGAGACTCACTATCATTACTTTCTCCATTCAAGCCTTCATTAAACTGAGTCTAACTATCATTTATTTTAACCAATCAAACCTTCATTCAACTGAGACTCACTATCATTACTTTCTCCATTCAAGCCTTCATTCAACTGAGACTCGCTATCATTTATTTTAACCAATCAAACCTTCATTCAACTGAGACTCACTATCATTACTTTCTCCATTCAAGCCTTCATTCAACTGAGACTCGTTATCATTTATTTTAACCAATCAAACCTTCATTTAACTGAGACTCACTATCATTACTTTCTCCATTCAGGCCTTCATTCAACTGAGACTCACTATCATTTATCTTAACCAATCAAACCTTCATTCAACTGAGACTCACTGTCATTACTTTCTCAATTCAAGCCTTCATTCAACTGAGACTCATAATCATTACTTTCACCTATCAACCCTTATTTAACCGAGACTCACTATCATTCTTTTCACCTATCAATCCTTATTTAGCTGAGACTCACTATCATTACTTTCACCTATCAATCCTTCATTTAACTGAGTCTCACTATCATGACTTTTGTTTACGTTGATCTTTGGTGAAATACAACTTGCATGAAAACATTTGCATTAAAGGAGCTTATATGGAATGGGCACTATTATTTACTTCAATTAATGCTTTTTCTAAGAGAGTTTCATTCAAATCTGTATTATCTATAGAAATACTGCAAACTTCTGAAATATCCAAGAAGTTGTTATACTGAAGCTTGTTAAGTTGTTCATTAGCTGCATATAATTTCTTTGTTGCCACACTTTCAGCTTCACTGTCGTCGCTGAAACCTTCAAACTCACTGATATAAGAACTGATATCACTTCTGGTATCAGTTCCGATATCAAGGTTTGAGGTCATTTTCCAGATTTCAAATGGAATATCAGTTACATCATTAAAAAGTAAATCAGACAGTCTGAAAATAAAGGCTTCCAAACTTTCCAAGGTATCAAATTCTGTCAGAGTTGAAAACCCATCTGCAGTCGGCATCCCCAATTTATCCCTACTGTGAGGGTCAAAGCAGTAGTAACATTTTCCAATTTTCATTAATGCACATGCGTAAGAAGGATCACTCTTCCCTACCGTAAAAATACAGTATGAATTGTCAGTCTTCAGTACCTCGTTAAGCACATTGTTTATACAGTAAAATGGTTTCACAAAAGACCAAACTGAAATTCCATGTACTCCATGGATTGGTTGTTCCTTATGACTTGTTAGCTTATTTAAAGATGAAGGAACGTCATCGCTTGACCAGTACTTGTAGTTCAAAAGGCAATTTAACCTTATCACACAGATGATCACCCTTCACCAGGATCTCATCCATGGTATCTTTTGTCCACTTGAATGGTGGATTAGAACAGGACCTAGCCAAGGCCTGAACAGAATTTGCCATGCAATGTTTGCCTCCATTTCTAAACAGAATGCTACCCTGATGTCTTGGGGCTTGAAGTAAAAACATAATTGTAACCTGTTGAGAAAAAAAGAGCATGAATTATTATGTTTTATAGAAATAATTCCAGATAATTGAGTCAATTTCAATGGAAACCTACAACAAAGGCTAAATGGAGAATTGTTTTTTTGTCTAGCAGATTGAAATAATAAAAGTGAAAATGTCAGCATATTTATTTTTCATTTTTTTTTTTTTTCATTTCAATATAGAAAGTCTACCATTATCTAAAACCATTAAAAAATCATTTTTGTAAAAAAGAGGGTTTTTCAATACATGAATCCTTTCTAAGTGACAACATTACATGTCGGATAATCACGTGACACAACAATTTCAGAAAATCTTCAATATTTTTGTTAATACGAGATCGATTTGAATTTGGTTTGAAGCAGAGAAGGTTGGCAGATGCAATGCATTAGATGGACGTAATGGATTTTTGAAAAATCAGCTGACAGAAAAGTTATTAAAGATCAACCAAAATTTTGGAAATAGTTTCGGAAAACATTGAGAAAAAAGAAATTGCTAATAATCTGCAATTTCTCATTTTCCCTAGATTATACATTTTCTCACTTTTTATACGCCCGTCGAAGACGGGACGTATTATGGGATCACCCGTGATGTCCGGCGTCCGGGCGTCCGGGCGTCCGGCGGCGTCCACTTCTTTGTCCGGAGCATAACTCTGTCACCTTAAGTCCGATTGACTTTAAACTTGGCAGTTATATTCTTCTCATCATTACGGAGTGCAGTGCACAAGAACCATAACTCTACCTGGCTTATTTTTTGAGTTATTGCCCTTTGTTGTTTTTCAAACTTGAATCTTGTCCGGAGTATATCTCTAAAAGTATAATAGCTAGGATCATGAAACTTCATGGGTGTATAGATCTCACAAAGGGGGAGTGCAGTGCATAAGAACCATAACTCTACCTGGCTTATTTTTTGAGTTATTGCCCTTTGTTGTTTTTCATACTTGAATCTTGTCCGGAGTATATCTCTAAAAGTATAATAGCTAGGATCATGAAACTTCATGGGTGTATAGATCTCACCAAGGGGGAGTGCAGTGTACAAGAACCATAACTCTACCTGGCTTATTTTTTGAGTTATTGCCCTTTGTTGTTTTTCATACTTGAATCTTGTCCGGAGTATATCTCTAAAAGTATAATAGCTAGGATCATGAAACTTCATGGGTGTATAGATCTCACCAAGGGGGGGTGCAGTGCACAAGAACCATAACTCTACCTGGCTTATTTTTTGAGTTATTGCCCTTTGTTGTTTTTCATACTTGAATCTTGTCCGGAGTATATCTCTAAAAGTATTATAGCTAGGATCATGAAACTTCATGGGTGTATAGATCTCACCAAGGGGGAGTGCAGTGCACAAGAACCATAACTCTACCTAACTTATTTTTTGAGTTATTGCCCTTTGTTGTTTTTCATACTTGAATCTTGTCCGGAGTATATCTCTAAAAGTATAATAGCTAGGATCATGAAACTTCATGGGTGTATAGATCTCACCAAGGGGGAGTGCAGTGCACAAGAACCATAACTCTACCTGGCTTATTTTCTGAGTTATTGCCCTTTGTTGTTTTTCATACTTGAATCTTGTCCGGAGTATATCTCTAAAAGTATTATAGCTAGGATCATGAAACTTCATGGGTGTATAGATCTCACTAATGAGGAGTGCAGTGCACAAGAATTTTAACTCTACCTAGCCTATATTTTGAGTTATTGCCCTTTGTTGTTTTCATACTTGAATCGTCCAGGGCATATCTCGAAAAGTATAATAGCTAGGACCATGAAACTTTTACCAACCCGCTCCCCCTGTTGACATAAAGCAGTGTTACGGGCGTATCTTGTGACAGTTTGACACCTTGTTTTTCAATTAGATCTCAATTTTGTCTAGTATACAGCAGTTTTAAAGTTGGAACAGTCCAATTTTCTGCTGTTTGTGAGAGAGTTAAGTAATAACTTACCAAAGATATATCTATTCTGTGTTGGAAAAATTAAACCAGTTTTGTAATTTTACTTCTTTTGATAACTTTTACGACTGATAATCTATGATGTCATAATTTATGAATATGTGATGCCATAGAAATATTAGGATAGCATAGAAAATTCAATAATTGTACATGTGAATGAATAATAAATGGAGTTACAACAGTGTTGCATATTCACATTCTTAGTAAGATATTATAACAGAAATATGCATTACTGTTGCAAGTTTACTTACAACAGTGTTGCATAAAGGTATTCTTACCAATGTTAAGTACTACTGATATGCAACACTGTTGTAAGTGGAGATACAACAGTGTTGCATAAACAGAAAAATCCATCTGGAGTTACAACATTTTGCCAACTTAATAAATAAAGTACTTTACAATCAAAATTTTCACAAAATATTTTTAGATTATGTGTAATATGTCTGAAATAAACTAAAAATGCAAAAAAACAAATTTTGAAAAATTTGGAGTTACAACAGTGTTGCGTTGAGCCCTCGATAAAGTCATTATACCCCCCACAACAAAGTTATGGGGGGGTATACTGGATTCAGGTTGTCCGTCCGTCCGTCCGTCTGTCCGTCCGTCCGTCCGTGGACATAATTTTGTGTCCTCTTCTCCTCCCACAGTTTTTGACCGATTTTGCTGAAATTTTAGCAGGTTGTTTCCTATCATATGAAGTTGTGCACCTGCAATTTTCATCTTGATCCAGGCAGTAGTTTTAGAGTTATGCCACTTTGAACTTTAGCACTTTTTCAGTGACAATGCGCTAGTGGGGGGTATTTGTCCGCTTTGCGACAGTTCTAGTTTAGTAATTGTTAGCTCACCTGAGCACAAAGTGCTCAAGGTGAGCTATTGTGATCACTTTTTGTCCGTCGTCCGTCTGTCTGTCCGTCTGTCTGTCCGTCTGTCTGTCCGTCCGTCCGTCCACAATTTCGTGTTTACACTCTAGCATCTACAAATATAAGCCAATCTTGACCAAACTTGGTCAAAACATGTATGGCCATAAGATCTCGGATGAGTTCGATTATGGGTCAGATCGAACCAGAAAGTCAGGAGTTATCTGCCCTTGAATGCCAAAAATACCTAGTTTTGACATTGTTTACACTCTAGCATCTACAGTTATTGATCAATCAAGACAAATCTTGGACATAATGTTGCAGACTATGAGATCTCAGATGAGTTCGATTTTCAGTCTGATCTGACCAGAAAGACGAGAGTTATGTGCCCTTGAATTTGACAAAATTGCTATTTTCGGCTGTTTTTGACCTTGTTTACTCTCTAGAATCTACAATTATTCATCAATCAAGACAAAACTTAGACACAATGTTTTGGACCATGAGATCTCGGATGACTTTGAATTTCAGCCTGATCTTACCACAAAGGCAAGAGTTATGTGCCCTTGAATTTGATAAAATTGCTGTTTTTGACTGTTTTCGACCTTATTTACACTATAGAATCTACAATTTTTTCCCAATCAAGACAAATTTTGGACACAATATTGGAGACCATAAGATCTCAAATGAGTTTGATCTTCAGTCGGATCTGACCAGAAAAATGAGAGTTATGTGCCCTTTAATTTGATAAAATTGCCATTTTCGGCTGTTTTTGACATAGTTTACACTCTAGAATCTGCAATTATTTATCAATTAAGACAAAACTTGGACACAATGTTTGAGACCATAAGATCTTGGATGAGTTTGATTTTCAGTCCCATCTGATTAAAAAGTCGAGAGTTATGTGCCCTTGAATGAGACAAAATTGCTGTTTTCGGCTGTTTTCGAACTTGTTTACACTCTAGAATCTACAATTATTGACCAATCAAGACAAATCTTGGACACAATGTTGGGTATCATAAGATCTCGGGTGAGTTTGAATTTCAGCCTGATCTTACCACAAAGTCGAGAGTTATGTGCCCTTGAATTTGATAAAATTGCCGTTTTCGACTGTTTTCGACCTTGTTTATACTCTAGAATCTACAATTATTGATCAATTAAGACAAAACTTGGACACAATGTTGGGGATCATAAGTTCTGGGATGAGTTTGGTTTTCAGTCTGATCTGATAAAAAAGTTGAGAGTTATGTGCCCTTGAATTTGACAAAATTGCTGTTTTCGGCTGTTTTCGATCTTGTTTATACTCCAGAATCTACAATTATTTATCAAACAAGACAAATCTTGGACACAATGTTGAGCACCATAAGATCTTGGATGAGCTCGATTTTTACAACGTTATTGACCATAAGTTCGTTTTCAGTCTTAAAGTCATAAATATTTATTGAATTGTACAAAAATGTTGCTCATTTCATTTTGGTTCAGGTGAGCGATATAGGACCATCATGGTCCTCTTGTTTACATATTACCTTGAAGACTTGGTTATCTCCTGGTGTGTGGGTCAACATTTTGACATAGATCTAGTTCTAGATGTAAGAAACAACAACCCAAATATCTTTATGCAAGAAACTGAATGACAGACAGAATCATTAGTTCATTACCATGTTGTAGAACATCGTGACATAATTGTGACATGATAGAAAGTCAATTAGTATTGTTTATAGTAGAGAGAAGCTTGATGCTTCCTTGGTAATTGTTGGCCAACATTTTGACATTGTGATTGTTTTGGCACATTGAGGTAGATTTCTGTGTCATCACAAAATGGTTCATGATAAATTCGGGCAATGAAACATAAGTACTGGTACCTGTGTATTGATTACATTGTGGAAAGAATTTTTGGCTTTTCAAGGTATATACCCAAAATTTTGATTTAAGTTTCTTTGGAGCTATTTCTCGCTGTTACTGATTCAATAACATACAACAAAAAGATCCTGAAAGTTAAATAAAACCTTCCTCTAACATAAAAAAAATTGTGTGCACCAATTTGAAAGCTGCTGCAGATGACAAAAGTAATTTTGTTAAAGATTAGAATTTGGGTATACCGTAAAATGAGAAAATGCTGATCATCAGCATTTTTATGCTCCCCGAAAAAATTTCGGGGGAGCATATAGTCGCCACGCTGTCCGTCCGTCCGTTCGTCCGTCCGTCCGTGTGTCCGTCCGTCCGTGTGTCCGTCCGTCCGTCCACAGCCATATCTCAGCAACCCTTGGACCAAATTCAATGAAACTTCACATGTGAACTCCCAGGGTCAATACCTAGAGACCCTTTTTTCCGTTTGTAAATTTAAGGCTGCGTCATGGAAAAAGGGGCCTTAGTGTAAAAATTAGTTTTTCTCTTATTTCTCTTCATCTAATGGGCAGAATGTAATGAAATTTTGTGCATATGTAATAAACAGGATGTTCTAGACCATATTCTTTAAATAATGTGTGTACAAAAAAGCTGTCATGGTAAAAGGGGGCTTAATGTATGATAGTTTTTATTTTGTGACAAACACTTATTCGGGGAGCATAATCCGTCTGTGACGGCTCTTGTCTTCTTTTGCCTCAATGTTTTCCCAAGCCTGTTCTATGAGAGAAATCAAAAACCAAGGCTTGCTTTGGAAAGGATTAATTTATCTATAGTATCTAGTAACAATCCAAGTTAAGTGACACATAACGGTTTGACCCAAAAGTGCTAAAATTACCCCAATTTACCTGTCCATTATCAGTGGTACTTTGATTGTACAGGAAGTGAGGTTTGATAGCTGCTGATCTGATAAGCACAAACACTACATGTGCTTTACCTGTAGTAGGCAATAAACAAGTAACCCTTTACAATACAAGTGCTCAGAACTAGAGATTTTTGAAATAAAAAAATATGTTGCTGCATACTTTTGCATGCACTCACATTTAGAAATAAAATGTTGCTGTATTGACTTGTCCATTTGTATGTTAGCCCATTATCACATAACATGGTCTTTCTTTGCCATTTCGGGAAAAGGAGTCTGGCCTATGTGGGGATTTTTTAAACGCAAAACTGCTAAAATATAATAAAGCAAAACACTCATTTATCAATAATAAAGTTGGCATTTTAAAAAAGTATGGAAAAATGGAAGAAAATTTGCATTGGGAACACTTCCTTTTGCTTTGGTAATGCCTTTGTTTTCAGGAGGCACAGAAAGTGTAGGAACCCCCCTGCATAATGACACCCTTCTTAAGAAAGGCTTTGGAAAACATTGTAGAAAATGAAGTGAAATTGCTTGTTACTTGGTCAACTGCTGCAGTTTTCAAGTTGGAACAGTCTGAAAGTTTGTTGTTTAACACTTTCCAAAACAAGACTTCTTTAGTCCCTGGTCTAAGCTCCATTTGACTAAAACTGACTGATATGTGGGACTGATAACGCAGAGCACCATGAAGGTGTTAGTTGGGGAGCTTGGTCTCTCGTTTGTCTTTTTGACAACCCTAATTGAAAAGGCTTAGGAAAACATTGAGACAAAAGAAGAAAGTGCTTGTGACCAGCATTTTCTCCTTTTCTGTCTCAATGTTTTCCACGCTAAATTATTTTCATATCTTATCTTTAAATGTAACTAATCATATATCAATTTGTATTTTCAGTACACAGTCCACAAAAGAAGTTGTTGCCTCCTTGTTAAAGAAATTCCACATTTTAGATCATCCCAGAAAATTTGCATTATATGAGCAGGAACTCAAAAATAATAAAATAGGTAAGATGCTTATAATGATTGTTTTAACTTTTGCTTGTCCATCTGTCAGTCTGTCAACTCGTTACCACCCAGTGACTCCTTTTGACTTCTCACAATGAAATTACTTTGGAACAATACTCTCTTTCCAGGAAGACCAAAAATGAAGAACATATAAAATTTGTTTGGAAATAGCTTAATGCAAAACTAGATAAAAATATATTAACATTACAAATATTAGGCATTCTGAGTAATTTGCAAACACATCTAAGTGCTACTTTTATAATCATGTCACAATGTGTATGCCCTAGTTATTATGTCAGACTCGGCTTTCATGTCTCACTTAAGAAAGGAACTATTTCCGATACAAAAAGGAATTCCTGAATGAAAAATAGAATCATGGTGATTCAATTTGTATGTTACTATAATTTCTGAGACATTTTGGCTGGTAGGGATGTTTTGGTTACAAGCTCTTTGTTCTGATCAAAGGTAACTGTCCTCTCGTTTTCCATTACAATGGCCTCTGTTATCAATGTTGAAATACATTCTGAACATTGCTTTGTGTATCAGACAAGTCGTTGAGAGAATATGAATCAATTGTTGATGGTGGTGATGTCCACTGTCGGCTCTATTCATATGTACATACATTTTAGAAAGTTTTGGTTTCATCACTGTGAGTACATGAGTTTGTCCTATCTTCCTGCTATTATAGTGTCTGTTATCAATGTTGAAATACTTTAAATGTTGAAATACAAGTGGAACATTGCTTTGTGTATCTAACAAGATGTTGAGAGAATGGTAATAGAATATCGCCGCTTTACAACAAAAAAACTGGAGATTTTGTGTTGAAAAGCATTAATATGAAGTACTCCGGCTATTTGCAAGTTCTAGTTCATTCAGGAAGAACAGAACTTGATTCCAATAATGAAGCATTGGTAAGCAAACTATAACAACAGATTGTATTTCGTCTTATTTCAGCGAAGCTACGTCGAGTCAAAGACCATGAATACCCACTATCTATCTGTCTAGCGTGGGAGTTAGAAAGTGAGGGACAAAATAGACTGGTCTTACAGGAAAACGAAACGGGGGAAATTGACGTAAGTAATGTTTGTTTTTATGGTAATCAAGGTGTTTTATACTGACCAAAGTATGTTATATGAAAGAATACTAATATTCAGAATTGAGGACAAGAGAAGGTTAGGGTCAAGTAATAGGGTGTTAAACTGAAAACGAAACGGGGGAAATTAACGAAAGATATGTTTGTTTTTGTGGCAATCAAGTTTTGACTCTTCTTGAAAAAAAAAAACCCACTATTTTAGACTGGTCCTATTTAAAAAATACTGGAAAATATGGTAAGAGATGGTACAGAATTAGGAAGGGAAACAAGGCCTTAACCTGTTTCCACACAATGGCACTTTTTGATGCCACAACAAGGTAAAGGCTTTGGAAAACATAGTGGAAAAAAAAGAAATTGCTGTGACAAACACTTTCCTCATTTCCCACCATGTATTGTACCAAGAAAGACTAATAAAACTAAAATGTCAAGTTCCATTCACTTGAAATTGTCGTCTGCAACACCTTTGAAATTGGACAAGTGTAAAATTTTGCAGTCGGGTAATGGGTTAACAAGACATGCTTTTGACGTATGTTGTAGAAAAGGCTTTGGAAAATATTGAGGCAAAAGAAGAAATTGCTGATAATCAGCAATTTCTCCTTTTGGCTCAATATTTTCTGAACCTTTTTGTGCACAAATCCTATATTTGTTAGCACCCATTTTGTCATTTGCTAGAGTTTTCAAATTGGAATAGTCCAAATTCTTGCCGTTTGGGAAATGGTTGAATCATGGTTTCCATGGATTGTTGTATTGTTTGGATATGGATTGTTGTCTGGTACAGAGTTGGCCAGACAAGAGTTCCAGGTCATGTGAGTCCAATGGCTTATCAGTCCACAGACGCCAGATAACATACATCAAGTAATTGCTTATCTTAGAACAGTTATCTTCTGTTAGGCAAGAAATGCTGAATTTTCACTTTTCAGTAGAAATAAAGACCATCTTGTGAAAAGCTTTACTTAAAAAATCTATGGTGTAGATTTGTGATTGTTGTCTGGTACTGAGGTGGCCAGACAAGAGTTCCAGGTCATGTGAGTCCAATGGCTTATCAGTCCACAGACGCCAGATAACATACATCAAGTAATTGCTTATCTTAGAACAGTTATCATCTGTTAGGCAAGAAATGCTGAATTTTCACTTATCGGTAGATATAAAGACCATCTTGTGAACAGCTATGCCTACCAAATCTATGGTTTTTGTGGTTTTTAGCGAGCCGGGACTTTATGTCCGGGGAGCTAATGTCACAGCCCTAGTGTCGGGGTCGGCGTCGCGTCGCGTCCCGTCCCGTCCCGTCTTCACTTGAAAAACTTTAACCTGGTCAATATCTCGGGCACTATTAGAGATAGAGCCTTGATATTTCACACATAGATAGTTCTCGACAAGACCTTTCATTTGGGACCATGACCTTTGACCTAGTGACCTTGACCTTGGAGTTTGACCTACTTTTAAAAAACTTTAACCTGGCCTATATCTCATGCACTATTATAGATAGAGCCTTGATATTTCACATGTAGATAGTTCTCGACAAGACCTTTCATTTGTGACCATGACCTTTGACCTAGTGACCTTGACCTTGGAGTTTGACCTACTTTTAAAAAACTTTAACCTGGCCTATATGTCATGCACTATTATAGATAGAGCCTTGATATTTCACACATAGATAGTTCTCGACAAGACCTTTCATTTGTGACCATGACCTTTGACCTTGACCTTGGAGTTTGACCTACTTTTAAAAAATTAGCTGTTTTTGTGACAAGCTCCCGTATAGGCGAGCTACCTTGTCCGCGGACAACTCTTGTTATATAAAATGTTCAGGGTTCTCCGCAGAATAATTTGAAGCCGTAGTGGCAAACTATAAGTAATGGTAAAACTTGAAAAGCATTGCGTTCATACAAATAATTGTGAATAAAAACATAATGGGAAAAGAAGAAATTGCTCAATTTGAGCAATTTCTTCTTTTCCCATAATGTTTTTATTCACAATCATTACATTTCTATTTACAAATAATACATTATATATAAGTTTTGGATATGAAATACCTCTAAATGTCTCTATCCGGTGACCATTTAAAGAAAATTAAGCTATAGGGGCAATTATGAAGCTGTAGTGTCATTACACTGATTTACATGAAGCTGTAGTGGGGCCGATACAGCTTATTGGGCTGGGGAGAACACTGATGTTTAAAAACTTCAGTGAGACTGTCAAATGGGTACCCTTCTTACATCTACCCTAGCAAAACACGCTTATTTTGAAATATCTAAATCATATACTGCTTCCAAGAATGGAGCCTCTTATGCAATAGATAAAGATCTTTCTGCTCAACATTCTTTGGAATGGGATTTTTGTACTTGTTTTATACCCATTACTGCACAGTGACTCCTTTTGACTCCCTTACAAGAAAAGGCTTGGGAAAACATTGTGGAAAAAGAAGAAATTGCTTGTGACAAGCAATTTCTTCATTTTCCACAATGTTTTCTAAACAAAATCGACAAAAATGTAAAGTTGTCGTCTGCAACATCTTTGAGTTTGGAATGGTCCAAAATTTTGTTGTCTGGTAATGGGTTAAAATGACTATGAGGTCCCATTTCTCTGAGCTTAGCTGTTAATCTTGCAAAATAAGTCTTTTTTATCAATCTATCTGCTTTATTGTGTAAATCAATGCTGTAATAAATTTGATTGAGTAGTTTATTTGCCATTGCTAATGTGGTAAAAGATTGAGCTTGTCCATTCAGGCCATTCAAAGATTTCAGCAGCCTTAAATCAGATAAGATAAAGTAATGAAAATTCGTGTTCAAAGATAAGCAATTTCTGTTTTCACATGTCTGGTAGAGAATAAGATACCATGTTAGACAAATTCTCCTTTTCCTTCAATGTATCAAAACAAGACCTTATTTTGATGTGGCAAATTAAAAAGGCTTGGGAAAACATTGAGACAAAAGAAAAAAATGCTGATAACCAGCATTTTTATGCTCCCGAAAAAATTTCGGGGTAGCATATAGTCGCCACACTGTCCGTCCGTCCGTGTGTCCGTCCGTGTGTCCGTCCGTCCGTCCGTCCGTCCACAGTCATATCTCAGCAACCCTTGGACCAAATTGAATGAAACTTCACATGTGAACTCCCTGGGTCAATACCTAGGGATCTTTTTCTCCGTCTGTAAATTTAAGGCTGCGTCATGGAAAAAGGGGCCTTAGTGTAAAAATTAGTTTTTCTCTTATTTCTCTTCATCTAATGGGCAGAATTTAATGAAATTTTGTGCTCATGTAATAAATAGGATGTTCTAGACCATATTCTATAAATAATGTGTGTACAAAAAAGCTGTCATGGGAAAAGGGGGCTTCATGTATGATAGTTTTTATTTTGTGACAAACACTTATTCGGGGAGCATAATCCGTCTGTGACGGCTCTTGTCTCCTTTTGCCTCAATTTTTCTGTGCTATATTTTGAACAAATCTTATCTTTATCAACATGAATCTTATCATCTGCAGCATTGAAATTAGACAACCCTTAACCCATTACTGCACAGTGATGCCTTTTGACTCCTTCACAAGAAAAGGCTTGGGAAAACATCGTGGAAAATGAAGAAATTGCTTGTGACAAGCAATTTTCTCATTTCCCACAATGTTTTCTTTACAAATAGACCTAAAATGTTCAAATTTCTTTAACTTGATATTGTCATCTGCAAAATCTTTGGAACAACTTAACTTTTACTGTCTGGTATTGGGTCAAAATTTTGTGCTGCAATTTACTTAAGTTAATTTTCATTCCTTCAGAGGAAAGTATTCTTTGTACGGGAGCTAGATAATTTGGTGTTTGTAATAACTCTTTAACACTCTTTTTTCTTCGATGTTTAATAAAGTCTTTTGATCCTTTTATTTTCAGTGGGAAGCATTCTGTGTACCAGAGCTGAACAACTTTATGTTGGTATTAAACAGAGAAGAAGAAGAATGCATAGAACAGCTTAAATATAAATACAAGGTCATGAATAGACTTATACGGCAGCGCATGAAGGAATTACGCGTCGAGGCAGAACGGCAAAAACGGACGTCTATGTTACAAGAATCTGTGTCCTGATAGTGTATTGTGTAATTTATGTTATGTCGCGATTGGATCTGTTATTAGTGGATCTATGTGTTGCGCCACATTGATGAAAGGGCTCATGGAAAAATGGAAAAGAAAGATGGGAAAGAGGATTGGTCAGTCAAAATAGCTGTCATGAAAGTCATATTATATTGCTGCTTTTCAACGAAAACTTAGTAACTGCAGCTTAAATAAGCTGCAGTTACGAGGGTTTTGTTGAAAAGCGACCAATATCATTGACTCCCTCACTCAATTCTGGGATTCATATTCAACATGCAGAGAAAAAAACTTTGTCCAAATCAGTAGGTTCCCTTCCGGGCAGCTGGCTTGCCGCACACATGGCAGTCCTCCGTTTATTTTTCTTCCAACGATTCATGGTAGATAAGTGCAATTCCTTGAATTCACTGAATGTACAGAAAATCCACTGAAAGTTCAAAATTCAAACATCCCCTTGCTTAATCTGGTGTGACACATATTTTTGAAAAGTAGAGGTGTTTGTGCAAATCTTGTTGCAAGTGCTAAATCAGCTAATGTACATGTCAAAGCAATAGATAAGAGAGGTTACGGTCTTACAGACGCTCTAAATTTGATATTTCAACTCCAAACCCTATGGTGTGGGTACTCATTCAAATCATCTCAATGAAATGATTGTAATGAGGACCACAACACACTGATTGATGAACATTAATTTTAAAGATATTTTGCATTTGTGAAAAGCCATTAACCCATTCCCAAACAAGACCGGGTTTTGACGTCCTAATAGAAAAGGATTTGGAAAACATTGAGACAAAAGAAGAAACTGCTGATAACCAGCAGTTTCTCCTTTTGTCTCAATATTTTCTATGCTATATTGTACACAATTCCTATCTTTTACTACACCCATGTTGTCGTCTGAAGCAGCTTTCAAATTGGATCACCCTAAAATTTTGTCATTTAGGAAAGGGTTAACCCCTATAATTTGTACCTCTGACCTGGAACTGACAGAATATTCTGTTTACCTTTAGACACATCGTCGGTGCTATTGTAAAATTTCTTAACACCATCTTTAATCAAGCTGGAGTTATGAGGTTTTGCAATAATGCCGACAATTTTTTGCATCATGTATGTACTTACAATAAAATTTGCACTAGACGTCTTTATTTGTAAATTTTGAGAGTGTAAATTTATGTAATTCAAATTTGTAACAACGTATTTCCATGGCTAACTCTACACCTATGGAACCAATTACTTCTCCATTGCCACACACACATAGAATGCAATGTGAAACAGTAAACCTAATTGGTTTTCTGTATGGCATTAGCCAATGAGATTTGTTGTTACAAGTGAATTTGTTCTGGTATTATTTTGAATATTTATTTGTCATAATAGACCAAAGAGATATTTGTTTAAAGTCCCTTTGCATTTAAATTTGTTTCTTCTTTGTTCAAATAGTTTCTCAACTTAAAAGTTTTAAGAATTAATTTCCCTTTTTTGATCTCGGCAAATTTGGTGGATATAATGAAAAAAATATGGTTTATGATATGATTAAAATATGATGTATGAATAATCAAGTTTTTTCAAAAACAAATTCTCAAATTGATTGTTAAGCAATGAATATCCAGAACAGATTGTAAACACAAACATACTTTGTACAGTAAATTTGTACAGTGAATGAAAAAAAAAAGTCACTAAATTGTACAGAGAAAAAAATGAGTATGTATTGTGGTGCAATGTAAAGTTAAAATGTATAAAACAATACCACAAAAACTTTTAAATGCGAGTATAAAATTCTTTCCAAAAACTTCAAAATATTGAAACGGCAAAAAATTAAAAATGTATAAATGCTTGTATGGTGATATGATTTGATAAGTCAAAAATGATACTTCACATATTTCTTGCTTTTTAGTATTCAAAGAATATCCAAAACATAAAAAAATGTGTAAAGTTGAATGATATTGCATTAAATTAATCCTTTGAAGCTTCAATATTTCAAGAAATTTTGGCAATAAATTTATCAATACAAGGCAAAATATTTGAAACACCATTAGTTTTGCTCTAAGAAATAATTATCTGAAATCTGGATGAACCCAGAGCAAAAGATAAAGAGGGGGGTAAAGACTATCTAAATTTGTTATTTGAAATCCAAACTCTATGCTATTGGTACTCTTTTGGATCATCTCGATAAGATGATTTCAATGAGTACCCATAACATTGGTTTGGATGAACAATAATTGAAATATTCCAATTTGAAAATCCAATGCCCCTCTTCTTTGTAACTTTATTATTAAAGAACCTCTGATGAACATATTTGATAGATCTGCAGTTAGGATATAAGTTTTGAATCTCAGCCAAAGGGAGGATACTCTAGCATAATAAATATATACAGGACAGAGTTAATGTTCTTGCAGTAAATAAAAATTCTAAGTACGTGTAATAGAAAGAATCAAAGATTAATATATTTCAACCATAACAGGTTTCAGCTTTTATCATACAAATTGAAAAGGGTTTCAGAACATTTTCATAATAAATCTCTATTTCTTAACCCTTTCCTGAACAACAAAATTTCTGGGTGATTCAATTGAAAAGCTGCTGCAGACGACAAAATATGTGTTAATCAAGATTGGATTTGTGTACAATATAGCTCACAAAATATTGAGACAAAAGGAGAAACTGCTGGTTATCACCAGTTTCTGCCTTTTGTCTCAATGTTTTCTCAAGTCTTTTCTATTAGGGACATCAAAACCAGATCTTGTTTGGGAAAGGGTTAAAGTGTGATACATTACTTTCATGGACTGGGAAATACAAATGGTACACAAAATGCACTGCTTTTCCCGCAATGTTTTGAAAACATTTTCCCTCGCTCTCTAATGGATTGCAGATCTTGTTTACTTTTACTTTCAAGGTTAACCCATTCCCAGACAATGACTCTTTTAGACTCCCCACAAGATAATGGCCTTGAAAACATTGTGGAAAATGAAGAAATTGCTTATGGCAAGCAATTTCTTCATTTCCCACAATGTTTACTTCCAAGAAAGACCAAAAAAGTGAAACTTCATTCACTTGGAATTGTCGTCAGCAACATCTAAGAAATTTGGCAAGTCAAAGATATTGTTGTCTGGCAATGGGTTAATTAAATAATTTGAATGCTGGTGAGTCAGTTTGATAGAGTATTAATTAAAGTCTTGCCCAAAATATATTTTTAAAAAGAAATTTATTAAAAACAAAAAAATAAATGTGTAGTTGTCTCAAATGTTTCGTGGATATTTGTATATTTAAGATTATCCAGACTTAAAATTTAATAGAAAACATTGAGGAAAAAAGAAAATGCTGGCAACCAGAGTTTTCTTTTTCCTCATATGTTTGGTCCACTGTATTATCTGTTCGAGTAATCATTTCCTATGATGTTTTAGGAAAGGATTGAATCTGTTTTGATTCAAGGTGTGTCAATTACTGTTTTGTGAAATGATACATGTACATATTGCAGTTCAAAAGTATGAAAGACTGTGTCCAAAATATTGTTGTAACTCTTCCCCAAAATGTCGAATTTTTATGCCATTCCAATTTTAAAGGAGTTGCAAAGGACAAAATAATTGGCATTGAAAGAATAAAATGTGAATGTTATAGGTTATAGCATAGACAATATTGAGGCAAAAGGAGAAAATGCTGGTTATCAGCATTTTCTTCTTTTTCATCAATGTTGTCTCAATCCTTTTCTTACAAGGATGTTAAAACCAGGTCTTGTTTGGGAAAGGGTTAAGAAATAATGTGCCTTTCTACTTGTTGTTTTGAATTTTGAAGTTAATGAGTATTAAGAACTGTTATGATAATATGCAGATGAAGTGCACACTTTGGCAATCAAAACATCAGTTTTGGTTGCCCATTGATGATATTGCAATCGCTTTACCTCAAAGTCTTATTAGAAAGCTTTCTTTATCAATTGAGATAGGGGATAGTTATCCAAAAAGGTCTTGTTGAATACATGTAGAATGATGGACTTGAAATCTCAATAATAATTTAGTTTGTGTTTTATTTATTTTCTAATGTGTTCTTTTAGGTTTCTAGTCAGTCATGCATTTCTGTTCTGCCCACTTTCGCTATGGAAACATCTTTGATTAAAAGAAAAAAGATGTTGCTCATTTTCTTTTCGATTTCTTCTCTTTATTTTGAACAAAATTAACATAATTTTGCTGAATATGATAGTCAAGATTGTGTATGTTTGCTTCAAAATGCATTTGTCCTACATTACATATTTTGTCCTAGTGCTAAATAGCCACATGTGACTATACTTTTTTGGGCACTTAAGACCTTTAACCCGTTACTGCACAGTGACGCCTTTTGACTACTTCACAAGAAAAGGCTTGGAAAAACATTATGGAAAATGAAGAAATTGCTTGTGACAAGCAATTTCTTCAGTTCCCACAAAGTTTTTTCCCTCAAAAGACCGAAAAAGTTTAAATTCCGTATAATCTGAAATTGTCGTCTGCAACTTCTTTGAATTTGGATCAGTCCAAAATTTTGTTGTTTGGTAAATGGTTAAGCATTGAGGACTGGATATACCAAGTCTTTTTTCTAACATTTTATTTTTTCGAACCCTTACATTTTATACTTTTGTATTTCTTTGCTTAGTCAAAGAAAATGCATCCTGTTTTTAGCTCACCTGAGCACGAAGTGCTCAAGGTGAGCTATTGTGGTCGCTTTTTGTCCGTCGTCCGTCCGTCTGTCCGTCCATCTGTCTGTCTGTCCGTCCGTTCACAATTTCTTTCAACATCTTCTCCTCCTAAACCATTGGACCAATTTTGACCAAACTTGGCAGGAATGTTCCTTGTGTGACACTTTCCAAAACTTGTTCGTGAATTTTTGATTTGTCAAAAAATGTGGGCGTGGCAGGGAGAAAGGGGCTTATCAGACTAGAAATCATAAGAAAATTCTTTAAAAATCAACCATTGGGCCCAATTGAACCAAACTCAGCAGGAATATTCCTTGAGTCACTCTTTTCCAAATTTTTTCACAAATTTTTATATTTGTCAAAAAATGTGGGTGTGGCAGGGAGAAAGGGGCTTATCGGACTTAGAGAAATTATAAGAAAATTCTTTAAAAATCAACCATTGGGCCCAATTGAACCAAACTCAGTAGGAAAGTTCCTTGATTCACTCTTTTCAAAATTTGTTCACAAATTTTTACATTTGTCAAAAAATGTGGGTGTGGCAGGGAGAAAGGGGCTTATCGGACTTAGAGAAATCATAATAAAATTCTTAAAAAATCAACCATTGGGCCCAATTGAACCAGACTTTGGGGGAATGTTCCTTTAATCACTCTTTTCAAAATTTGTTCACAAATTTTTACATTGGTCAAAAAATGTGGGCGTGGCAGGGAGAAAGGGGCTTATCGGACTTACAGAAATCACAAGAAAATTCTTTAAAAATCAACCATTGGGCCCAATTAAACCAGACTTTGCAGGAATATTCCTTGAGTCACCCTTTTCAATATTTGCTCACAAATTTTTACATCTGTTAAAAAATGTGGGCGTGGCAGGAAAGAAGGGGCTTTTCAGACTTAGAGAAATCTTAAGAAAATTCTTTAAAAATCAACCGTTTGGCCAATTTAAATCAAACGTAGCAGGAAAGTTCCTTGAGTGATTAATTTCAAAATTGTATCTTGAATTTTTGATTTTATAAAATGCATATGGGTGTGGCAGGGTTGGGAAAATTTTGTGCATTGAAAATTATACTTTACTGCGGGTTGTCACAGAGATACTTAGTTTTCTTCTAAACTGTTTGGCCTAGAACCTTGAAACTTTGTGTAAGACCTCATGTCATAAATGGCTTTCAGAATACAAGAAATCATCACTATACATGGAAACTAAGCCCTATATTGTTGGTTCTACATTTAGAAGCCAATTTTGAACCATTTACTTTGGGAATCATACAAGCTGCAGATAAGAGGAGATGATAGCTTTTCAAAAATCCACATTTTGTTTCAATATTCATCAAATCCTATGTAATTGGTGATAATTTCATCTGCTTGAAAAGATTAATACATTCTACATAGTGTTTGGATATGAATAATAAATTTAGAGTGCTATTTCTATATCTCTTTTCTATTTCTCATATTTGTTGCTCTGGATGTCTCTATGTTTATCTTCTGTAAACAAATAAGAAGGGATTAGCTTAGCTTATCAGATGTTGATCTTTCGCTATATTTTTTCAAATAACAGACCAAATCTTGTAAATTGTGCTTATAATTTGTTATAATGATATATCATAAATGATCAATCTCTAACAGATCAGTATGCTTTGAAAATTAGCCCTATGTTGTATATTACGAAATCAAAAAATAACATCCACCATTGCTAATTCATACCCAACTTTACAGGATGGATTCGAACAAAATTATTCCCTAATTGTTTTCAAACAGAAAGCCCTTAGTTTGATGTCTTTGAATTTGACCTAATTGCCATTTTCACTCTTGTCATCTTGATTCAGGTGAGCGATTTAGGACCATCATGGTCCTCTTGTTTGTTTTAAACTTTTCAAACTTTCTTCAAATTCTTAAGACTCATTTGACCCAACACCAGACAAAATTTGAAAGTACAAAATGTAAATCTTTTGCAAATGACCAAATTTTAATAAAAGTACTTTCACCATGGTGTTTCTGCTGTGCAGATCAGCCAGGGTGTATATTTATTTGCAGTTTTATATACCCAGGGCTACAGATAAGTGGGGATGAAGACATTCTAACTTGTTATTTCAATTTTAAACCCTATGTTGTGGGTACTCATTTGAATCGTCTCGACGAGACGATACAAATGAGTACCCACAACATAGGGTTTGATGAACATTAACAAAATTATTGCAGTTTGAAAAGTCATCACCCCCTCTTATCCCTTCCCAAATGATCAAGTTTCAAAGCTGCTGCAGGTTGCAAAATTGGTTTTGATTAAACGGAAATTTTGGATGGTAGAGAAAGTATTACGGTAAGTAAACTGGAGAGAATGTTGGCTTAAAGTTTCTTATAATGCTCTCTACTAGGATTAACACATCAAAAGCAGATATTGTTTTTGACAGGGTTAGCCTTTCCCAAACAAGATCTGGTTGTAATAATGAGGAAACAAATTAAAACATTGATACAAGGAAGAAAACACTTAAAAAACAGCATTTTCTCCTTTTGGCTTATTTTCTGAGAAAATTTGTCTATATTTTCTTTCTATATCAAGCATCCATTTTGTTACTCTCTTAAGAACAGAGCACATTCTCTCTTCATTCCATTATGATATAATGATGTCATATTTGATGGTTAATCAATAGACCTCGGCTTTTGAGAGTACCATTTTGTGGTCTGCAGCAGCATTGAATTTGGACAGGTCCAAATTTTGTCGTTTGGGTATGTGTTAAAACAAGATATGTAAATATTGATAAGTAAGGTTTTGTTATAGAATAGGTCTTTCATAGCACTTAGTCTATTAATAAAATCTTTTCATGCAATGATATTTTGTGAACTGTTAGCTGTTATTTTAGAATAACAGAGTGATTGTATAAATGAATTATTGATTAAGAAAAAAGATCTAAAAACGATGCAAATGAAAAGTATTTATCTGTATTTCACGTTTCACTGTTTAGTTTCTACAACCCTTTGAAATTGACTAATATTTATTTGAACATTATTCGTATCATTAGATACAAAACACTTTGAGCAGATTCACTGGTGGTGAACTCGGCCAAAGCGAGGGACGTTTTTTCACAAACAATGTATTCTGTCGGCGTTGTTATAAAATCTCTTAACTATGGCTTAGATAAAGCCGCAGTTACGAGATTTTATAACAATACTGACGGTTTGTCAATACATAACAGTAAATTCCAGTCTATTTTTAGAACAAATTCATTGCCATTAGAAAAACTGATCTTTAAACTCACATTTATACGCAAAATATCTATACCTTGTAGAGAAAAACATCCCTCGCTTTGGCCGAGTTCACCACCATTACAATTCGGCGACATTCGTTGCAACAGAGATTGACATGGTTATGGAGAGTTCTAATCGTTTTCATTTCTGTTTGACCAGACAGCATAGGCATAGATCATGGGACTCTCAAACCTGATGTCTCTGGTTTGATCCCTGGCTGCTACAAACATCTCGACATTTGTCACCCACCAATTGTGTGATAATCGTAAACATAGGTGGGCGAGCAGCTGCAAGCTAATTACTAGTAACTGATTACCACACATTGACTCTTTTTGACTCCCCACAAAATAATGGCTATGGAAAACATCATGGAAAATGAAGAAATTGCTTGTGACAAGCAATTTCTTCATTTCCCACAATGTTTTCCATCCTAGAAGACCTAAAGATTAAAAATTCCGTTCACTTCAAATTGTCGTCTGCAGGATCTTTCAATTTGGACCGCCCTAAAATTTTGTCGTTTGGTAAGGACTTAAGGGTGTTGTGGTAGTTCTGATGAGAACACAAGCATTCAATCATAGTTAAAGATCCGCCAGCACATAGGTGCAGTCTAATAGAATAATCCTTTTCTAAATGTCGAAAATTCAATTTGAATGCTAGAAATTTCTTCTTTTGCCTCCTTGGTTTCTAAAGTCTTTATCAGGGAAAGGACTGATGTAGTAGGAAAATCAATACAACTGTAGGTCAACATGTACCTTGCATTGTTAATATCGCTGCTTTTCAATAAAAATATTGTAACAACCAGCAATGACGAAGTTTCCGTTTTAAAGCGACGGTATGGTGACCAAGATGATTCTTGATGGTATATTTGTATGGGAACGATCGGATTTTAACATAAGTCCTCCATTTATGAAGTTCATAATGAACAAATGTCATTTTCACAAAACGTTCCTAGGAACATGGCATTGACCATGGTCATGGTGTATAATCATGTGACTAAGAATTTCCGATGATCTTCAATAACTTTGTTAATACTTGACCAATTTTAATTCGGTTTGAAGCAGAGAAGGTGGAAAAATGTCAAAAATAACCTGGACGTGGTGGATATTTAAAATTCAACTGATTAAAAAGTTATTGAATTATCTTCAATAACCTTTTTAGCTCACCTGAGCACAAGGTGCTCAAGTGAGCTATTGTGATCACTTTTTGTCCGGCGTCCGTGCGTCGTCTGTCGTGCGTATATGCGTCGTGCGTCGTCCGTCAACAATTTCTTTAAATGATATCTCCTCCTAAACTACTTGGCAAATTTCAACCAAACTTGGCAGGAATGTTCCTTAGGTGACCCCCTTTCAGAATTGCTAAAAGAATTGAAATCCATAAAAAAAACTCTGGTTGCCATGGCACCAGAAAAGGAGAAATTTGACTGAATCTCAATACTATCTTTGAATGATATCTCCTCCGAAACTACTTGGCCAATCTCAACCAAACTTGGCAGGAATGTCCCTTAGGTGACCCCCTTTCAGAATTGCTAAAAAACTTGAAATTGACTAAAAACTCTGGTTGCCATGGCACCAGAAAAGGAGAAATTTGACTGAATCTCAATACTATCTTTGAACGACATCTCCTCCTAAACTACTTGACCAATTTCAACCAAACTTGGCAGGAATGTTCCTTAGGAGACCCCTTTCAGAATTGGTAAAAGAATTGAAATCCATAAAAAACTCTGGTTACCATGGCAACAGAAAAGGAGAAATTTGACTGAATCTCAATACTATCTTTGAACGACATCTCCTCCTAAACTACTTGGCCAATTTCAACCAAACTTGGCAGGAATGTTCCTTAGATGCCTCCCTTTCAGAATTGCTAAAAGAATTGAAATCCATAAAAAAACTCTGCATGTCATGGCAACGGAAAAGGAGAAATTTGACTGAATCTCAATACTATCTTTGAATGACATCTCCTCCTAAACTACTTGGCCAATTTCAACCAAACTTGGCAAACATATTCCTTAGGAGGTCCTCTTTCAGAATTGCTAAAAGACTTGAAATTGACTAAAAACTCTGGTTGCCATGGCACCAGAAAAGGAGAAATTTGACTAATTCTCAATAATTTCTTTGAACAACATCTCCTCCTAAACTACTTGGCCAATTTCAACCAAACTTGGCAGAAATATTCCATAGGAGGTTCCTTTAAAAAAATGCTAAAAGAATTGAAATCCTTTAAAAGCTGTGGTAGCCATGGCAACAGAAAAGGAGATTTTCCACCAAATCTCAATCAGGGTGCCCACTGGTCAGGGAAAAGTCAGTGAAATTTGCATTTTCTTCAAGGTCAGGTAAAAGTCAGGGAATTTTGAAAAATGGTCAGGGAAATCTGAAAAGCTTAAAAAGTCAGGGAAATGTCAGGGAATTTTGAAATTTTCTTTTGTAAAATTTTTTACAAAAATTTTGAATTTTTTTTTTTTTCTTTTCATTTTCTTCTATATTTGTTTTAAATATAGAAGAAAATGAAATAAAATAAAACAGATAATCATAGCTATGGCATTTTTCAGGTTTTTATTAACAAACCAGTTGTTCTTTTATACATGACTCTGCACTAATCATTTTATCATTTTAATGTTGAATTAAGGCTTAACATTTGAAATGGATCTTCTATCGGAATCTAATGCTCTTAGAGCTAAATCTGTAAGCAAGAGGAAAGAAGCTGACAATGAAGAATATTGAACATCTTCAGAGGAGGTTGAAGAAATAAAATATGTGGTGTGGTATGTGTATTAATATGTGCACAGCTGCAAGGACTGTGCACCATTTGGTTTTAATTGCTTTTGAGTTTGATTATGAGTGTAACATGATTTAAGTCATATGCCATCTCCTTCCAAATTACTTAGATATTACCATTGTCTTCTTTCAAGTGACATTTTGATGTCAAGTGAATAAGGTCCTCAAATATAGGGGCCTATCCATTATCACCAGTTTCCTATAACACATTCATAGTTGCACTTGTACCTGACTGATAGAAAATAAATTTTAGCACAAAGCCAGTTTTAAAATGCTCTAAAATTGCAACACTTGAGCATGCAGTATGTCAACAATGTACATTAAATTGTGCTAATGATAAACTGTTAACACCTGCACAAATGTTAAACTGTTAACACATGCACAGAGGTATCCTTTTTTATCCAGAAAATGACTGAAACTAACGAGTAAACAGGATATATTTTAAAAGAAGATCGATAAATGTGACAGACTATCAGTGCAAGAAATTTTGATTTGAATGTATATAATCTAGATAAGTTAGGGCCTTATCAATTGGACAGTTAATATTTAAAATGGAAAAGGTTGGAGTGGAAGCAAATTTGTCATTTAAACACATTTAAGAATGATGCTCAAAGAAAGTTGTTTGAAACAGTTTAAGTAAGACAAAGACTGAAGCAATATTTCTCATTTTCTGTTATGTATTGAGGTGTACATTACAAAGCTATAGTCATAACTCCAACCATAAGTGTTAACATTTCATTTGATGTCAAAGAAAATGTGTTTAACAATTTCAAGCCGTACAAATTATCTTTTTCTCTTCATCATGTTTAAAAAGTTGGGCATTTTATGGCTTCTACTAACCCATGTAAGTTCAACCATCACATTTGAATTGTTATTGTAAGAAATCTTCATAAATAGCGGATGGATCAGATGGCTTTAGGGGAGAATGAGGTAGTTTCGTGCGAAAAAAAGGTTAGGGAAAAATGATTTTTGGTCAGGGAAAAGTCAGTGAAAAGTCAGGGAATTTCATTCCAGATGAAGGGTGGGCACCCTGTCAATGACATTGTTGAATGACATCTCCTCCTAAACTAACAGGCTAATTTCCACCAAACTAGGCAGAAATATTCCTTAGGAGATCACATTTAAAAAATTGCTAGCAGAATTGCAATTTATAAAGAAAACAACCTAACTCTGGTTGCCATGGCAACAGAAAAAGAGAAATTATACGAAATCTGTCAGAAGCAATTTCTCAATAACCGCAGAGCCAAATTTGACAAAACTTAATATTTGCAATATTTATGATATTGCTAAGAGGTACTTTTCTTTGCTTTTCAAAACCTTGTCACAGAAAAAGGGGACTTCTTTTAAAATCTGCTTATCAGGGGCATAGCATCTACATTTATGCATGGATTTAAAAAAATGTATGGGTAAATGTGTTCTTATCATGAGTAGATGTTCTATTTGAAATATGTATTTAGGTAGGTTCAAGGTCATAGATCTAGGTCAATTTGTAAATCTCTGTTTGTTTGTCAGTCTGTATGTTTTTATTAGCTCACCTGAGCACGAATGTGCTCATGGTGAGCTATTGTGATACCGCTGTGTCCGGCGTCCATCGTGTGTCGTGTGTCGTCAGTCGTCCATCGTCCGTCAAACTTTGCCTTGTGTGCACTCTAGAGGCCACATTTTTTGCCCAATCAACCTGAAATTTGCTCAGAATGATTGTCTTGATGAAATCTCGGACAAGCTCGAAATTGGGTCATCTGGGGTCAAAAACTAGGTCACGGGGTCAAATTTTAGAAAAACCTTGTGTGCACTCTAGAGGCCACATTTTTTGCCCAATCAACCTGGAATTTGGTCAGAATGATTGTCTTGATGAAATCTCGAACAAGTTTAAAATTGGGTCATCTGGGGTCAAAAACTAGGTCACGAGGTCAAATCTTAGTAAAACCTTGTGTGCACTTTAGAGGCCACATTTTTTGCCCAATCAACCTGAAAATTAATCAGAATGATTGTCTTGATAAAATCTCGGACAAGTTCGAAATTGGGTCATCTGGGGTCAAATACTAGGTCACGGGGTCAAATCTTAGAAAAACCTTGTGTGAACTCTAGAGGTCACATTTTTGGCCCAATCAACCTGAACTTTGATCAGAATGATTGTCTTGATGAAATCTTGGACAAGTTTGAAATTGGGTCATCTGGGGTCAAAAACTAGGTCACGAGGTCAAATCTTAGTAAAACCTTGTGTGCACTCTAGAGGCCACACTTTTTGTCCAATCAACCTGAAAATTAATCAGAATGATTGTCTTGATCAAAGCTCGGACAAATTTGAAATTGAATCATCTGGGGTCAAAAACTAGGTCACAGGGTCAAATCTTAGAAAAAACTTGTGTGCACTCTAGAGGCCACATTTTTTGCCCAATCAACCTGAAAATTGATCAGAATGATTGTCTTGATGAAATCTTGGACAATTTCATAATTGAGTCATCTTGGGTCAAAAACTAGGTCACGGGGTCAAATCTTAGAAAAACCTTGTGTGCACTCTAGAGGCCACATTTTTTGCCCAATTAACCTGAAAATTGATCAGAATGATTGTCTTGATCAATTCTCGGACAAGATCGAAATTGGGTCATCTGGGGTCATAAACTAGGTCATGAGGTCAAATCTTTGTAAAACGTTGTGTGCACTCTAGAGGCCACATTTTGCCCAATCAACCTGAAAATTGATCAGAATGATTGTCTTGATCAATTCTAGGTCACAAGGTCAAATCTTAGTTAAACCTTGTGTGCACCCTAGGGGTCACATTTTTTGCCCAATCAACCTGAAAATTGGTGTACAAAAAGTTATATCAGGTGAGCGCTTCAGGGCCAATGGCCCTCTTGTTTTAATTCCATATGTCCAAAGCAATTTCTCCATAACCACATAGCCGAATTGGATGAAACTTCATATTTGAGTTACATATGATATTGCATTAAGGTAGTTTTCTGGGTTTTCTATGGTTTGAAATCGCATAGCGGCGTTCATATGATCTTTGACCCTTTATTGCATTACCTGTAAGAAATCTGATCTGTTATAAAACCCCATCTCAGGTGAGCGACCCAGGGCCAACGGCCCTCTTGTTTTATCAGTTGATTTTTTCACAAATCCAACACTTTCATCTAATGCGTGACGTCTGTCCGCCTTCTCTGCTTCAAACGGAATTCAAATCGGTCTCGTATTAACAAAATTATTAAAGATTTTCTGAAACTGTTGCATCACGTGATTGTCCACCGTGATGGTTGAGATTGTACATCATGAGATGGATAGGACTAAGGACAAAAATAATCTCGATTCTGGTCAAATATTTCCAATAAATCTTTATTTCTGTGTCAATTTCCAAAAGGTTTGTTGAATGTACCCCGCCTTACTGAGCTCTTTTCTCAGATACAATGTATATGAATTATTTGTGGAATCAATTTACTTTTTAGTTGTTGAAAAAGGCGTAAAGTCCCAGTAAACCTTTTACTTTTTCCTGATTGATCCCAATTGACTAGAAAACGAAATGAAAACGACTACGGCCAAATTAACCACGCCTCGGGTGAGAAATTGTGCAATAACTTTCTTATTTAAATGAGTCAATTTTCAAGCGGTTTGTTGCATGTACCCGCCTTACTAAGTTCTTTCCCAAGATGAATGACTTATTTGAAAACACCTCATACTTTGCAAAAATTGATCCCAACCGACCAGGAAAAAGACCTGAAATTGTTGTCGTTTTTCTGGTTGGTTGGGATCGATTTTTGCAAAAAAAACTACAAGGAGGATTCAAGTAAGACATACACAACAGGACAGAGCGCAGTAAGGCGGGGTACATGCAAAAAAAAAAAGTTTGAAAATTGACACAGAAATAAAGTTATTGCAAAATGTCTTATTTGAAGCGAGGCAAAATTGTCCGTAGATTTACCCATCCAACAATGCAAAATCTCCACCGTGTTGACCTTGTGGAGAGAAATATGGATTCCAGGTGGAAATTTCTATCACCGAATGTTTCCGACGTCGCCCGAATAATTTCGAAGTCGCGCAAATGTCATTAGGGGTAGACTCATTTTGAAAAGCAATAATCCCCCTCAAATCTACATAGCCCTAGAGTTTTCGTGTTGGTCTCAAACGACAAGCGTCTGTCCATATCCAAACTCACTTGAACTAAGCTGGACAAATGTTCCCTCTCACCATATCTAGATACCCATAGTAATATTACAATGATATACCCAAAATTACTCATGTGTTCCAGAAATTTATGGGGAAAAATTTACAAGAGGACCAATCATGCTATATAATTATTTCATGAATCAAAACAACGTGGCTGGGTAAAGTTTAAATACATTTTGTATATTTAATTTGGTGTTTTCGTAACGGCTGTTCTGGACCATGTTCTGTGTGATTTCGCTCACCCAAGCACGGAGTGCTAGGTGAGGTGGTCGCTTTTGTCCGTCCGTCCATCCGTCCATCCCATCCCAACCCATCCTACAAATCCCATACCATCCCACCCCATCCCAATCTTGACAAACTTGGTCAAACGATGCATGGCCATAAGTTCTCTGTTAGAGCTAGCATCTACAAATATTGACAAATTAAAATAAATCTTGAGCACAACGGTGGTGATCATAATATCTCGCATGAGACCGATTTTCAGTCTGATCGGACAAGGAAGTCATGAGTTATGTGCCCTCGACTTTGACAAATCTGTTTTCTACTTTCGACTTTGTTTACACTCTAGCTTATATGATTATCCAATCAAGACAAAACTCGGACATAATGTTGGAGACTACAAGATATCGGATAGGTTTTCATTCTGATCAGACCTACTCTCTTACGAACAGAGCGCATTCTCCCTACATTCCATTTCGATAGAATGAGTTCTGTTCTCGCGGGGTCGTTTCACGTCTAATCTCGGGGCCTTGGCGGGATTTCGGTATCCAATCGTCGCCAATATACTCATAAACAATCGAAATTTCTGATACAAGAAATGGTTGGCTGACGCTTCAAATTACCAGCTTCCGCCAAAAATAGAAACGACGTAATGTATACGTAATCAAACAAGATCAAACTGAATGATTTTGATTCGATAATTCAAATGTTACCGGCTTCAGCCAAAAATAGAAGCGACGCAATGTATACGTAATGATCATGCAAGATAAAACTGATTGATTTTGATTCGATAATTCAAACGATGTGCTATAATTAGATTATGACGACCAAATAGGCTGTTGGCGTACCGAAAACTGCAGAGGTCATATTTGATGGTTTAATCAATATAGAACTCGGCTTTGGAGAGTAGATCAGACCAGAAAGTCGTGAGTATTATTAGAAGGACTAAATGAACATAACAGAAAAGATCTACCCATACAGGTCGACCAATTCACTCAATATTTCTTGTTTATAGTTTAAACCCATCTTGATGATCGACAAACTACCCGCGGTCCCTTTAATGATGTTTAATATTTCAAGACAAAGTTTCTTTTATTTCCACAATCCATACATGTCATATGTGACCCGTCGCGCTAAAAGGGACCTTATCGCATGTGTGAAAAATATCGACCCTAGCCTGTCTGCGCAGTCCGCGCAGCCAGACTAGGGCCGACACTTTTCACTTGTTTGTAATTTTCTAAATCCAGAATGTTTTCCCTATCTTACTATATCTTCATTTTTCGCATACGGGCTCTGGTTGACCTGTGCTGAGTCTGACAAGTTTGTCGAATTTTGGATATTTGTAGTTCGGATAAGGTCCCTTTTAGCGTGACGGGTCACATATTGTTCTGCTCCAGTATCTAGTAAAGATAAAACATCATATCGTTGGTGGGGAGTCAAATCCTCGTAACTACAGCTTGAATAAGCTGGAGTTACGAGGTTTTGACTCCCCACCGACGATAAGTATCATTACAAACAGCATCATGAACAGCAATATTAATGGATTAAACATCATCTTAAGTCTCGGAGCAGCATTGTTGTCAGGCATTAGATCAAAATCCGAATCTTCTAAACATACGTTAATGGTTTGACTGCCATTTTCTCTCTCATACATATAGTACTGTCTAGGGTATACAAACTTCTGATTGTGTTTGATTAATGAAGGATACGTATTGAGAATCCCAATGAACTCGTCCTCATACAGTTCTATTTGATCACAAAGAAATATTTTCGTAATTTCCAGAGGCCAGCCGGGAGGGTCGTAGTAAAATACATTCAAATTCCACAACAACACTTGCCATGTTGGACTGGAGATGTTGGCGATCATTTCATTCGTATCAGCTAGCCTGGTCCATTTCGGTTTTCCATACAAAACATCTTTCCTTGGACCGTCGGCTTTACGAGGTATGCCATGAACATCAAAACTTTGATTAAATGTATAGGTTCGCCCAAGGTTAACAGACCAAGGTCTGGACAAAGTCACCTCTAACAATCGCCTGAACTTTTTCATGTCGAGAAAGTCGAAATTCCTACAGCCGACCACGACAACGAACTCGGATGAATTTGTATCAATTCTCAGCATGACAAGAACAAGTTCCCAGTTCTTTGGCCACGGCATTGTCCTCTTAAATACTTCATCAATCTCTGCCGTCGTCATGTTTTGTAAGTTTGATGTGTCTATACGTTCGGCAGTAGTCAAGTTCAAAGATATTTCCAACTTTGATACCAAGATCTTATCCATTGGATAGAAACATGCACCGTCATCGTTACGAATTTGCAAAGCTGGACAGAGCACCTCACGACACAACCGGGTTTCCTGAAAAAAAAAACGAACACATCAAACAACAGAACTTGTAAACTATTATACAAACCATTGCGTCTAAAATACATCATATAGGGAAATGATACTAGTACTTAATAAAAAAAGATGCTCAAACTCCTTCCAAAGTGACAGTATTCTAGGCTAGCCTAATTTCAGAGGTGATTTAGACGGCATAATTATATATGTGTCCACCGTATGTATGGAAAACAGAAAGATAATGATAAATGAGTTGATAAGAACTCAGATTTCCCAAAAATCATCAATGTTTTGTTATCATTTGACCAATTTGAATTCGGTTTGAAGCAGAGAAGGTGGGGAAGATGCCAGGAATAAGTTTGACGTAGTGGATTTGTAAGAAAAATCAACGGATTAAAATATTGAAGATCAACCAAAATTGTGGTTGATCTTTGATAAGTTTTTCTATCAGCTGATTTTTCAGAAGTCCACCACGTCCATCTAATGCTTGACGTCTGTCCACATTCTCTGCTTTAAATCGAATCAAATCGGTCCCGTATTGATAGAATTATTAAATATTTTCCGAAAGTCTTGTATCACGTGATTATTCCACCGTGATATTCGCACTCAAGTGAGCGAACAAATGTGACCCGTCACGCTTAAAGGGACCTTATCGGATGTGTGAAAAATATCGACCCTAGTCTGTCTGCGCAGTCCGCGCAGCCAGTCTAGGGCCAACACTTTTCACTTTTATGTAATTTTCTAAATTCGGAATGTTTTCCCTGTCTTACTATATGTTTCTTTTTCGCATATGGGATCTGGTTGACCAGCTGTGAGTCTGACAAGTTTGTCAATATTTGGATTTTTAGAGTTCGGATAAGGTCCCTTTTAGCGTGACGGGTCACAAATGCTTACAATCAGCAGTTTACCCTCTTACGCAATTAGAGTCACTTGTAGTTCATTTTATTTAGTATAGGATACATTTTAGGACAAGCGATCGTTCTTAAATTCAATCGTTCGACCAAGCTACCACAATACGATTTTACTTACTGATGTCTTGTTGGCGTCCGTAGGCAAGCATGCTAATTTGACGCTTTTGGTTCGTTTCTTCACTTCAAGTTTAGAATCAATGTAAGTATAATCTATAAGGGATGCGAACGTTCCCCTGGCTCCCTTAATTGCTTCGTCAGCATCTTTTTCCATCCCACATATAACCGAACCATCGATTGAAGACGTACGGCCATCGCAGATGGTGCAGAACACGTTTTTATAAACGGTGTCATCGGAGTATCTATACGGCGAGACTTCTCCTTGCTCACAAGCTTGGATCACTTCTGCGCGGGTTAAATTTACATGATTCGGAATGTGAAATATGTCTCTCTTTTCGAACCCGCATTTTTCTATAACACTGTCAAAACATATGTGTTCATACTGCCAACTTTCTCGAGTGGGTGGATAAAATTCCAAGAGAAAATCATCCGAGTTGAAGTCATTGTAATAAGTCCTCATTGCGTGCAGTAGCTGCGTGTTCTTCCCCCAGAAAAATGGATACACGTTCCATCTAAGGATGTCGGTAGCCCCGTGACATAAAGCACAGGGTATATTCTTGAAGTTCACTTTCTTGTCAAACGCGTACACGGGATAATAGTTGCCCCAAGGGGCGGCAACTACATCCGGTCCACACGAGGGTTTTTGTCCAGATGAAGAAGGTCTGTTATTGACACATCCGTTTGCTGGAGCCTTGTCAACGACATGGTACATCTTAATAACACGTTCATCGTCAATTGTGTTGAAACATTCTGTTAAACCAGCGTACTTTGTGATAGAGTGGTCGGGACATGCGTCACAGAAACAACCTAGACAAAAACAAGATTTGTTTTAGTGATTACTCATGGTCGTTGATAACGTGACTTTGTTATACCCTCTACCTACGAAATCTATGGGGTTGGCCTATGTTGGTTTCACCATGTCTTTCTGTCCGTCCATCCGTCCGTCCAAAGACTATTTTGTTTTCGTGCTCTAACTCTAGAATCATTTGACCTACGATCTTGAAACTTTTCATAGGTGTTGCCATTTATCGAAGAATGTGTTCTATTGTTTCTGGGCCACGTAGGTCAAGGTCACCACAGGACTTTATTTTAAATTCGTTTCCGTTCTCTAACTAAAGAACCCTTTGACCTAGGATCATGACATTTTTAGACAATTGTTGCCCTTGATCAAAGGAGGTGCCCATTGATTTTTTGTTGTTGTTTATTTTGGTCACGAAGGTCACAAATGAACTTTGTTTTAAATCCGTGTCCGTGCTCTTACCCAAGAACCGTTTAACTATAGCTCTTTTTAGTCACAATGCACAATTTGTCCCCTTTGCGACTATTCTAGTAATTATATACCGCTGCTTTAAAAAAACAACAACCTCAATCAAGCTGCAGTTATGAGGTATTTTGTTGAAAAGCGACGATTTATGACTAGCTTTTGCCAAAAAAAAAAAAAAAAAAAAAAAAAAAAAAAAAAAAAAAAAAAAAAAAAAACGCTCTCGATGAGAACGCAGTTTTCTTGACTTTTTTTATTGAAATATTCTATTACCCATACTGCAGGACCTATACTCTCCAATTTACTATGATACCAAAAACTCCCTTCAATTGTTTGTAAAATTTGAAAACATTCGTTAAATGCGCCAAGGAAAATATATTTCGCAAAACGAAATGTATCGTAATAGACCCTGAGCTAGAAACATGTTTGCTCCCCCCACAAAGGGAATTTTGTAGACATGTTTTTTCTTAAAGTACATTATCTTACAAACATTTTGAGCGTTGTTTGCACTCTGGCCGTTGGGGCTTTTCGCTGTAACCCTTATCTAAAACCCTTAACCCTGTCATTTTTTTCATAAAAAATTACATTACTTATTTGGTCATATTTTCATCAAATATTGACCTACAGATGTCAAAGTGGTATCAAATGAAAGCTTATGACTTGCTCTTTATTTTGTAGTTATTTTATGCAAATTAGCTCATTTGCATATGCATGAATATTAATGATTTCCCTTAAAATTTGCATTTTTTGGCGAAAATTTGATAAATAACTTCTAAAAAAAGGCATTTCTGTCCAGGGGGAATTTTGTAAACATGGTTTATCTTAAAGTATATTTCATTAAAAACATTTTGAGCCTTGTTTGCACTCTGGCGGTTGGGGCTTTTCGCCGTAACCCTTATCCAAACCCTTAACCCTACCAAATTGTTCATTTAAATTTTGAAAATGACTTTGGTCATATCTTGATTGAATATTGACACACAGGTGTCAGAATGGTATCAAATGAAAGCTTATGACTTGCTCTTTCATTTTCAGGTATGTTATGCAAATTAGCTCATTTGCATATTCATGAATATTAATGATTTTTCCTAAAATTGCGATTTTCGACAAAAATGTGGTAAATACTTTCCCAAATGAGGCGTTTTTGTGCAGGGGAATTGTGTAAACATAGCGAATCTTAAAGAAAATTATACAAGAGACATTTCGAGCGATGTTTGCAATTTGACCGTTGGGGCTTTTGGCCAAATCCCTTATCTAAACCCTTAACCCTATAAATTGTTCAATCATTTAAAGACGTTTTTGGTGATATCTTGGTTGAATATTGACTTATAGATGTTATAATGGTATCAAATGAAAGGTATTAACTCGCTCAATAATTTGCTATAAATTTTATGCAAATTAGCTCATTTGCATATTCATGAATATTAATGATTTTACTTAAAATTGTGACCTTTTTGCTAATATTTGGTAAATAGTTTCAAAAACATTGTGTTTCTGTTCTGGGGGAATCATGTAAACATGGTTTATCTTAAAGAACATTTTATTAGAGACATTTTGAGAGATATTTGCACTTAGGCGCTTGGGGCCTTTGGTCATAATCCTTATCCAAACCCTTAACCCTATAAAATTGTTCACTCAAATTTCAAAACATGCTTGGTCATATCTTGATTGAATATTGACCTACTGATGTAAGAATGGTATCAAATGAAAGCTAATGACTTATTCTTTAATATGCAGATATTTCATGCAAATTAGCTCATTTGCATAAGCATGCACATTGATGATTTGTCTAAAATTTTGATTGTTTTCCAAGGTTTTTTATTTTAAATACGTACCAAAAGGTCCGATTGTTTCTTTCTCGTGAGTTTTCGACCATTTAATATCCATGTTCACTCTTTTAACAACATCTAAGCCTTGTTTGAAATCTATTTGATGTTTTGTTTGGAAGTAACAGTAATTTTAAAGAGTGCAGCCCATTATATTTTGTTCCTATAAATCTTATTTTCAATGTATGTATTTAGTTTCCATTTGATCTTTTTAATCTTTATTGTTTTAAGTGCAAATAAGTTAAACTGATTTCTTTTATTGTATTGGTGTTCTTGCTTATATCTAGTTTAGTTGACAGAATGTTATCCTTTGTAAAACTGCTACATGAATCCAAAATTGACGCAAAATAGGACTTTAAACATAATAATTTTATCATATGCCATAGAATGATACAAAATGGGGGACTCAATTCTAATACACATATAAGATTAATCATTCCAATTATTTTTTTTTTAAGTTTTATGGATGAACAGAGATCCTGGAATGTAGACAAATTTCATACATATAGCAAAATAACATTGTTAAGCAATTATCAAGGCCTTACTTTTGCCATTCACATGGAGAAAACAGCATGGTTTTTCTCCATCTGGAGAGCCCTTCCTTATGTTTTCCTCATAGACAAGTCAATTTGTTGGCCTTAAGTGTATTTGATATGTGGCTGACAGATCAGGGACACTGGTGTTACCATTCCTTTATGCTCTATCAACCCATTACCGCACAGTGACTCCTTTTGACTCCCCACAATATAATGGCTTTGGAAAACTTTGTGGAAAATGAAGAAATTGCTTGTGACAAGCAATTTCTTCATTTCCCACAATGCTTCCTACCCAAAAAGCTATAAAATTTCGAAATTTCATCACATTGAAATGTCATCTGCAACTAATTTCAAATGTACTGCCCCAAAATTTTGTCGTTTGGTAATGGGTTAAGGCATTTTTAATGCAGATAAATTAAGCTTGGGGTGCCATATGTAAAGCCTATGTATCAGATACATAAAATCAAGATATGTACGCGATGTATGTAGCTAGAGTACAGACAATTACTGGTTGTGATCAAAAGATTATTGCATTTATTACGATACATTTATTTATCTGTATCAGATCAGAACAGATGTGAACTGATCCATACTACCGACAGCCCATGCTGAATGTATATTCATATTCTTCCTTATCTACACATATTTCTTATATGTGCTTTCAGCGTAGTACCACCTCACAATAAATTGAAAATAGTTCCCTTGCGATACACAATCTCTTTCAATATGGCATATGTTTTCCAGGATGGTATTCGATGGCCATAGATATCTTCAGTTCAATATTTTCCTGATATTTAAATGCTACAACTATGCTACCAGGTTTAGATCAGCATGTGAAATTCCATATTAAGACACTTACTTATTGCACAGTTCTAGAACAATTTGACCAAAAATGATTCACATCGCACTTGGTGGCAATCTTGGAATTACTCAAACTGTGGGTGTTGGGCAAGTTTATCATGATGGAAACCGACATAGATCAATTACTAAACATAACAGGGTTACTATGTACATAACATAACAGGATTACTATATAACATATAGCACTGTCAAATGGAATACATTTTATGGATTTTCCACAATAAATGTGTTTTTGTCCCAAACATTTAAGAATCAATAGTATTTATGAATATGTAAATGAGCAAATAGACATGAAGTAATTGCAAATATACAATCAATTCACTACCTTTCATTTGATACCATTTTGACGTTTGTAGATCAATATTTAATCAAGATATGACCAAAAACGTTTTGAAAATTTGAACAAACAATTTGATAGGGTTTAGATAAGGGGTTTGGGTGAAAGACCCAAATGCCACAGTGTGAACATTGCTTAAAGTGTTATTCATGTAATGTTCTTTAAGATAAAATATGTTTGCATAATGCCGTTGAACAGAAACACCTTGTTTTTGATAGTATTTAACACATGTTTTCTGAAAAATCACAATTTTCAGGAAATTCACTAATATTATATGGCAATGCAACTGAACTAATATGCATGAAAAATAATAGCACATGGAAGAGCCAGCCATAAGCTTTAATTTGATACCATTCTTATATCAGTAGGTCAATACATAATCAAGATATGACCAAAAACGTTTTGAAAAATTGAATGAACAATTTGATGAGGTTAAGGGTTTAGATAAGGGTCACCGCCAAAAGCCCCCGTCGCCAGAGTGCAAACATTGCTCAAAATGTTTCTTATAAACTGTTCTTTAAGTTAAACCATGTTTACATGATTCCCCCTGAGAAGAAACACAATGTTTTTGAAAGTGTTTACCAAATATTCGGAAAAAAGGTCACAGTTTTAAGTAATGTCATTAATATTCATAAATATGCAAATGAGCTAATTTGCATAAAATTTATAACACATTAATAAGCAAGTCATAAGCTCTCATTTGACACCATTCTAACATCTTTAGGTCTATATTCATCCAAGATATGACCAAAAACATTTTGAAATTAATGAACAATTTTATAGGGTTAAGGGTTTAGATAAGAGATTTGGCCAAAAGCCCAAATGGTCAAAGTGCAAACATCGCTCAAAATGTTTCTTATACAATTTTCTTGAAGATTTACTATGTTTACATAATTCCCCTGCACAAAAATTCTCTGTTTTGGAAAGTATTTACCACATTTTTGTCGAAAATCGCAATTTTAGGAAAAATCATTTATATTCATGAATATGCAAATGAGCTAATTTGCATAACATAACTGAAAATGAAAGAGCAAGTCATAAGCTTTCATTTGATAACATTCTGACATCTGTGTGTCAATATTCAATCAAGATATGACCAAATTCATTTTCAAAATTTAAATGAACAATTTGGTAGGGTTAAGGGTTTGGGTAAGGGTTACAGCGAAAAGCCCCAACCGCCAGAGTGCAAACAAGGCTCAAAATGTTTCTAATAAAATGTACTTTACGATAAACCATGTTTACAAAATTCCCCTTGGACAGAAACGCCTTCATTTGGAAAGTATTAACCAAATTTTCATCAAAAATTAGCAATTTTAAGGAAAATCATTAATATTCATGAATATGCAAATGAGCTAATTTGCATAAAATAACTACAAATTGAAGAGCAAGTCATAAGCTTTCATTTGATACCATTTTGACATATGTAGATTAAAATTCAATCAAGATATGACCAAATAATTGTCTGTATATTTAAGGGGGAATGCTCCAGTTTCCTAAATTTTTTCCCAATAATAGAATTTATTCATATTTTGTATGTTGAAATTACAGGTTATTACCAATTGAAAAATAAAATAAAAATAGATGGTCATCGATCTTGTTTGAATTTTATAGGCATTCGTATCACATACCCCTACAGCGAAAAAATGCACAATTTTTTGCACCTGTCCAATGTCATTTAAATGCCAATAAAATGCTGTGTATTCATCGTTTAGTCCCGAAAACGGATTTAAAGTAACGTTTTACATTTAAGAAGAACAGAAAACCCAAAATATGTGCTGTTATAAAGGCGTAAATGTATAAAACAGCATGCTTACGTGTTCGGTTAGATCAACGAAGCTGGGGTGTTTTATGTCAAAATTTGCATATTTTTGGAAATATTTCAAGTTCTACATAATAGAATTTGATAAAACTCCCTCATTGTATTAATCAACATGTCCTGGTAATAATTCAAAAAGAAAATGTATAGATCAGCGCACTTGTTAGTGAATTACAGCAATTTTTGTCAGCTACACATGAATAAAATGACGCAAAACAGTGGTAACTGCATACACACTTACGACTGTTTCGCTCTAAATAATCGATTTTCATATTGAGGAAATCAGTTTCGCATAATAAATACACTTTTACCGTTGAAAATGGTAAATTGTAATGATGTATTATATTATTGAAAATATGGTAGCGAAATATATTGGTACGAAACATTTAATTTACTGCAGTAATGACCGAGTGTTCCGAAAAACTGGAGCATTCCCCCTTAAATGAAAAATTTGAAAGGGTTAAGGGTTTTAGATAAGGGTTACAGCCAAAAGCCCCAACGGCCAAAGTGCAAACAACGCTCATCTTGTAGCATTTGTTATAAGCTTTCAGAAAATCATACCCTTCAAAATTCCCTCTGGGGGGAGCAGGGGTTATTGGTGGCTCAAGGTCTATAAAAAGAAAATCACGAATGTTCTCAGTATTGACTAGAAAATTCTTGGTATAAAAACACACAAAACAATCGGATTGCTGGGTGGTAGTTTGGTAGGTCATTCATTATGAGGAATAAAGTACCAGGATTTGAATGGAATTTAATTAATTAATTAATTAATTAATTAAAAAAACTATAATTTAATTTAATAATAATAATAATAATAATAATAATAATAATAATAACAATAATAATAATAATAATAATAATAATAATAATAATAATAATAATAATAATAATAATAATAATAATAATAATAATAATAATAATAATAATAATAATAATAATACTGATAATAATAATAATAATAATAAAATAATAATAATAATAATAATAATAATAATAATAATAATAATAATAATAATAATAATAATAATAATAATAATAATAATAATAATAATAATAATAATGATAATAATAATAATAATAATAATAATAATAATAATAATAATAATAATAATAATAATAATAATAATAAAGCCATACCTTTACAACACGGATTTTCCGCCTGTCTAATATTCAAACTCTCCTTTTCTCTCAAAGTTTCGTTACATTTGCCTTCAACCTGACACAACGCATCTAAGTACGGCACAGCCTGATCCCAGTGGAACCTGTTCGAATCCCCGTCTTTTAAAAGTATGATGCAGATCGGAACCCACAGGAACAGCTGTAATCTAATTCTCATTCTGTGTACCCAAGATTATGACTACATCACATTGGCAAAGTTTTGTATAGGAAAAAATAACATCAATTTATAGGCTTTAGCCCTTTTTAGCTCATCTGAGCACACCGTGCTCAAGGGGAGATTTTAGGGTCAGTCACTGTCCGGCGTGCTTCGCTCGTCGTGAACAATTTCTTTAAACATCTTCTCCTCCTTTAACCACTGGGACAATCCTGACAAAACATAATAAGAATGTTCATTGAGTGACCACTTTTCAAAGGTTGTTCGCGAATATTTGATTAGTTTAAAAATGGGGACGTAGCAGGGCGGGGCATATCAGACATTGAGAAATCACGGGAACAATCTTTAAAATTCGACCATTAAGCCAATTTGAACCAAACTTGACAGAAATGTCCAATGAGTGACTTATGTAACACAGTCATATTCATAATTTTTGATTTGTTGAAAAGTGTGGGCGTGGCAGGTCGCGGCTTATCATACTTAGAAAAATTATTAGACAATTCTACAAAAAATCTTCTCCCCCCCCCCTTTACCATTGGGCCAATTTTTACACAACTTGGCAGGAATATACATTGGGTTACTCGGCATAAAACTATTTCGCGAATTTTTTATCCGTCAAAAATGTGGGCGTGACAGGGCTTATCACAATTCAAGAAATCATGAGAAAATTCTATATAAATCCACCATTTGGCTAATTGAAACCAAGCTTGAAAGGAATGTTCATTGACTGACTTTCTTTTAATACGTAGTTGTTATTTTTTGATTTGGGGGAAAATGTGGGCTTGGCAGGGCGGGGCTTATCAGACATAGAGAAATTGCTTGACAATTTTTCAAAAATCTTATCCTTCTTAACCATGGGGCCAATTTTTTTTTACAAAGCTTGTTAGGAATGTTCCTTGTGTGACTCATCCAAAAACCTTTCAAGTTTGGTTTATGATTTTTTTTCCACTTTAGTTTATAAAGATCTAAAGGTAAATCATAGTTAGGAAAAAATGTTTCATCTTATAATTCTATAAAATAATATTTTTATGCAAATGCGAATTTCTCTAAATAACAGTTTTGGACAAAAAAGCTGGTATAGACGAAGTAGGATCACAAGTCTATACAGTCGAGCGTAAAGACCGAGCCATCACCCCTTGTAAGTTGCACTTTTACGTTATTGTCATTTGTCATCGGATGTAATTAGGCCGTTTTACTTCAAATAGTAAACCAGCTTTTGCTCTTTGTTTCAGCGAGTCGTACAAATCAAACTATTTGTTTCTCATAAATTCATGTTTCATTTTACTTTTATAACAGTCATCCAATATGAGTATTTAAGTCGGATTTTAAACATGAAAGGGGTGGAATTGTTGCTTGTATATTACATCTTAAGTTAAGTAACACATTCCCACACAATCACGCTTTTGGACGCTTCAATACATAATCACTATATAAATTTATAAGCTAGAAAACAGCATGGAGATGAAGAAATTGCTTGTGGCACAATTCTTACCAAGAAAGGCCAAGGAACGTAAAAATGCAACTATCTTTGAATTAGGACCAGTCTATAATTTTGCCGTTTGGGAAAGGGTTCAAATGCCTTTATAAAACAGCATCGATATACGTATTTCAGCGCCTTTGAAACGTTAAGACACATCTTGCGATCACACAAATTAGAACCAAATTAAATTGGTAGAATTAGGAACTGTTTTAAGGCAGTTTCAACTGAAAGTCATGTTATAGAAGAAGACTCTGTCAACTCATCACAGATCTCCAACTGGAGCCGTGAGGAATCTTCACATTCTAAATAAAGAGCTTAATACATATCTAGAATCAAGTAGTGATATTAGTCCAATCAAATACCCGCTGAAAAAGGCCTTAAATAATGTTCACAAAACACACTCATACTTTACAAAAGAAAAGCTCTTGAAGCTATTGACTGTGTATTGGACACCATAGCTCCTGGCCACGGTGCAGAATTGTTTGAACTGGTTAAGGGACCAAAAGATAAACTTTGTAAAGAAGAAGCCAAGTTAGTAGACATCGTCATACAACTATATATAATGAGACAGAGGACAATACAATCAAAACTCAGTTATTATCAGTAATCAGTTCAAGGCTTTCCAAATCAGATTTACTCAAGAAAATACCAGGATTAACAGTATATAGAATTGATCAATCAAGGTTGTGGTCAGCAACGCACAAAGGAATCTCAGTTTGTGATACTCCAAAATTCAAAAGGACCAGGATGAATGATGAAAAACTGGAACACTGCCTTAGTTTCTTTTTTGATCCTCTCTTCACTCAAATAGTGTCACATAGTGTCAGAGAAATAGAGCTGGATTCTGGAGATATTCTTCAGATACCTGATGTCGTGAGAACAGTATTTCATTCCACATTGATTGACATGTATCTGGCATATTGTAAGGAGATAGGTTTTGCCCCACTCGGAACCAGCACACTTTACCGTGTATTGAACAATTACCCTGCCTCAAAAAGAAAAAAAAGCCTTAACTACTTGGACAACATCGCCTCAGATGGAGTGGCCGGTTATGAGTATCTCATTTCAATTGCTGAAAAGCTACGTCCAAAATATCCAGACATTATGCCAAATATCATCAAGCAATTGAAAGAAAGTAAACTGTATTTGAAAACGGACTATAAGTTCCATATAAAGGAGAGTGACCCATGTGCAGATCATTGCATAAACTTCGCACTTAGTGATCCAAATGATGAATTATTCACAGTTTCATGTCAGCATGAGCATACCCTTCAGTGTGACCGATGTGGTTTGTTTGAAAAAAATACTGAGACATTAGAAGAGTATTCTAATAAGGAGTCCAACAAATAAGAGAAAGACACCTTGCTCCATGATTTATCAAACTCAAAAGACAAAATTAACAGTTGGAAAACTCACATTATCCGCACTGTCAATCAAGATTGCTGTAGGACTGAACTGATTCAAAATTTAAAACCAAATGAGATGATCATCATCATGGATTGGGCCATGAAATTCCTGCCCTTATTATACCGCCAAAAGCAGTTCGACTGGTTCGGACAAAAAGGTCTTAATTGGCATGTTTGTGCGTGTGTCTTCAAGGATGATACAGATATTAAGGTAAGATGGGGTTTAACCCTTACCCAAACAAGACCTGGTTTTGACGTCCCTCTTGGAAAGGGCTTTGTTAAACATTGAGGCAAAACAAGAAATTGCTGATAATTGCGCCCATGAATTTGACTAAATTTCCATTTTCGACTGCTTTCGGCTTTGTGGCTTGCATCTACAATTGTTGAATAAAGACAAAAATTATACACAATGTTATGGACTGTAAGATATAAAATGAGTTTGAATTTCGGTCTGATCAAATCCGAAAACCATGAGTAATGTGCCCTTGAATTTGACAAAACTGGCGTTTTTTATTTTGTTTACTCTAAAAGACATAAATATTGACCAATGAAAACAAAACCTTGACATCATCAATCAAGACAAAACTCAGACACAATGTTGCGGACCATAAGATCTTGTTTGAGTTGATTTTTTTAAGATCTTGGATGTGTTCGATTTTCAGACTGATCTGATTAGATAGTCGAGAGTTATGTGCCCTTGATTTTGATAAAATTGCTGTTTTCGGCTGTTTTCGACCTTGTTTATACTCTAGAATCTACAATGATTTATCATTCAAGACAAAACTTAGACACAATGTTGGGCACCATAAGATCTCGAATGAGTTCGATTTTCACAATGTTTTTGACCATAAGTTCGTTTTCAGTCTCAATTAAAGTCATTATAGATATTAATTGAATTGAACAAAAGTGTTGCTCATATCATTTTGGTTCAGGTGAGCAATATAGGACCATCATGGTCCTCTTGTTTCTATTTGCTTCATTTAAGTATATTGCATATTATCATGACTAACTATGTCTAACTAGTGTCTACAACAAATCCCTACATTTAACTACGTTAGTTTAGAAGTAATTACATCGTAGAAGTAATTACATCGTAGAAAAATGTTGAGAGAAAAAGAAAAACAATCTTCATCACAACTTTCCGAAAACTTAAGGTATATAACCCATCATTAAAAACACTTCTTTCTAACCATACGAAATGCATTGAATTACACACACTTGTAAATACACTTCACATAAGGTGATTCACCGTGTGCCGGATTTCAAGATTATGCTTCAAGAAGAAAATAATTACAAATATTATTTTACTCTATATTCATAAAAAAGGGAGATAATTTGGAACATTTTTGTCAAATATTTCCATAAGTATGCATTAATTCAAAATTCTAAACCGTTCAAAACGCCCATGTTTGTATTTGAAATGGAAATGTAACACAGTTTAGGAATTGCTGGCACTTTTCAAATTTCGCCTCTGGCCCTTCAGTGCTAATGATGGTTTGTATACGTTAAGATGAGCCAATTTGGGAGCATTAGTGTTTCACTAATACATCTTGTTTTTTTTTAATTTGTAGCATACTATATATGTACATGTAACAGAAACAAAGCAAGATTGGTTTGCAGTATTTTCCATGTTGGAGCATGTGCTGACGACAGTTAAACAAGAAAGGCCAGCTACAGAAGAGGTCTTATTTCGCAGCGACAATGCTGGATGTTACCATTGTGGTCACCTTTGGCTTTCTTTGAATGAGAGCATAATTTTGAGGCAAAAGAAGAACTTGCTGATAATCATCATTTTCGTCATTTGCCCCTATGTTTTCTTTGTTGAGTTATTCACAAATTTTGCCTTTTCAGGTCACCTGACCGAAGGTCATGGTGACCTATTGCGACCGTGTTTCGTCCGTCGTCGTCCGTCGTTCGTCGTCCGTTAACTTTTAACATTTTCTACTTCTTCTTGAGAACCAATCGACGGATTTCAACCAAACTTGGCATAAAGCATTCGCATGGAAAGCCCCTTCAGATTTGTACAAATCATAGATTAATCTCCCTTTGGGGTCCCATAAGGGGTAAAAAAAAGGGGTAAATAGGGTACATCTTAAAAAATCTTCTTCTCATGAACTGGCTGTTGGATTTGATACACATTTGGTATTTAAAGTCTTTCTTGCAAGGACTACAAATTTTGTACAAGAGAAAAAAAAATCTGTCAAGAAATGGCCGTGTCGGGGACGGGAGGGGTTCCCGTTATTAGTTAACTTTTAACATTTTCTACTTTTTTTTGAGAACCATCAACAGATTTCAACCAAACTGGGCAGGAAGCATCCCCATTGGAAGCTGCTTCAGATTTGTACAAATCATGGAGTTATTGCTCTTTTGGGCCCCAAAAGGAGACAAAAAGGGGCCAAAAAGGGGGTAAATAGGGTACACATAAGAAATCTTGAATTCATATTTGGTATTTAAAGTCTTTTAAAGTTTGTACAAGAGAAAAAAACTGTCAAGAAATGGTGGTGCTGGGGGGGGGGGGGGGGGGGGTAGGGGAGATATGGGGGTCGCGTTATTAGTTAACTTTTAACATTTTCCTTAATTGTAAATCCATATTTTTTCTGTTCATTTGGTTCAGTTGACCGATAAGGCCCTCTGGGCCTCTTGTCGTTTCATCAATTTTGTCGTCTGAAACAACTTGTACCACGCTGAAATTTTGTGGTGTCTAAAAGGGTTGATAATTTTTAGCTCACCTGAGCACGATAGTGCTCATGGTGAGGTATTGTGATACCGCTGTGTCCGTCGTCCGGCGTGCGTCGTCCGTCGTTCGTCGTGCGTCAACCTTTGGCTTGTGTGCACTCTAGAGGCCACATTTTTAGCCCAATCAACCTGAAATTTGCTCAGAATAATTGTCTTCATGAAATCTCGGACAAGTTTGAAATTGGGTCATCTGGGGTTATAAGCTAGGTCACGGGGTCAAATCTTAGAAAAACCTTGTGTGTACTCTAGAGGCCACATTTTTTGCCCAATCAACCTGAAATTTGCTCAAAATGATTGTCTTGATAAAATCTTGGACAATTTCGAAATTGGGTCATCTTGGGTCAAAAACTAGGTCACGGGTTCAAATCTTAGAAAAACCTTATGTGCACTCTATAGGCCACATTTTTTGACCAATCAACCTGAAATTTGCTCAGAATGATTGTCTTGATAAAATTTCGAACAAATTTGAAATTGGGTCATCTGGGGTCAAAAACTAGGTCATGGGGTCAAATCTTAGAAAAACCTTATGTGCACTCTAGAGGCCACATTTTTTGCCCAATCAACCTGAAAATTGATCAGAATAATGGTCCTGATAAAATCTCGGACAAGTTCGAAATTGGGTTATCTGGGGTCAAAAACTAGGTCACGGGGTCAAATCTTAGAAAAACCTTGTGTGCACTCTAGAGGCCACATTTTTTGCCCAATCAAGCTGGAATTTGCTCAGAATGATTGTTTTGTTGAAATCTCGGACAACTTTGAAATTGGGTCATCTGGGGTCAAAAACTAGGTCACAGGGTCAAATCTTAGAAATACCTTGTGTGCACTCTAGAGGCCACATTTTTTGCCCAATGAACCTGAAAATTGATCAGACTGATTGTCTTGATCAATTCTCGGACAAGATCAAAATTGGGTCATCTGGGGTCATAAACTAGGTCATGAGGTAAAATCTTTGTAAAACCTTGTGTGCACTCTAGAGGCCACATTTTTGCCCAATCATTCGGCAATCAACCTGAAAATTGATCAGAATGATTGTCTTGATCAATTCTAGGTCACGAGGTCAAATCTTAGTTAAACCTTGTGTGCACCCTAGAGGTCACATTTTTGTCCAATCAACCTGAAAATTGGTATACAAACAGTTATATTATATCAGGTGAGCGCTTCAGGGCCAATGGCCCTCTTGTTTTATTGCAGGTGTGTCCATTAAACGATTTGATTACAGTGAACCCCAGCAAGGAAAATCATACTGTGATTGCAAGATAGCGCACATGCGAAGTAAAATGCGGACCTATGTTGCCTCAGGTCACAATATAACCAATACAGTTGAGATGAAGAAGGCATTGGATGCTCATTCTGGTGTTGCAGGATGCCAGGTTGCTTGCTGTAGTGCAAATTGACCGCTCAAAGCAAACAATGAAAAAGCATAAATGGAAGGGTGTGAATGCAATAACAAATCTTATTTTCACTGAAGCAGGCATTATGGTTTATAAGGCCTATGGGATAGGTACAGGAAAATTGATTTCAAACAAGGAACTCAACTCATATTCCAGCATTAAGCAAAACAAAGGAGGAATCATTGTTGAGTTCACGAAACCCAAACAAGCTTTTGGTATGATCTCAGGCCCCAAACCTGTAAGACAAGTAAGCGATCAACTATCAGAAAGTCGAGGGGAAATACCACAAAACACTGTAATACTGGATAACCGAGCTGAAATTATGGAGCACATATAAATGGAATCTCTGAAGATCCATCTGGAAGTAATGAAGAACCAGCTGAGTTTATGGATGAAACATCTGAAAATACAGAGGAGGCTGGTGACAATACACACTCTGACGACTGTTTGTTCTGTTGTCCAGAAATGGGATGCACAAGAATGTTTTTAACTTACCAGGGCATGGAGAATCACCTAATAGTTGGGAAACACAAGATTTGTCTCCAAAAAGAGTCAGCATATGATAAGATAAAACATAAATGGACAGACCATTGTAACAACTTAAATACAAGAATAATATATCAGAGAGAGTGCTCACATAGTACGAGGGCTGAGACCGAGCAGCACAAGGGATGGGCATTGAAGAAAGAAAAATCAAATAAGAGATTAGATGATAAAGTACGAGAATATCTTCTTAAATGTTTTGATAAAGGAGAACATAGTGAACAAAAAGCATGTGCAAAGGATGTTGCTGAGGTGATGAAATATTTGAAAGATTCTGAAGGAAAGTCTGTTTTTTCACCAGATCAGTGGCTTCAGCCTAATCAAATTGTTTCCTTCTTTTCTAGACAGACATACCTAAAAAGTACCAATTCTGTAGCTGTAATAAAAAAGGAAGAGAAATTAGATGTTGATGATAGAGATAATGATCTCAATGTTTTAGTAGAAAGGATTGATGCTGAAGCTATTAGGAAACATGTTCATAGTGTTCTGTGAATTGTTGATTGGGGCTTAACCCATTCTCCAAACGACAAAAATTTAATTTGTCCAATTAGAAATCCACTGCAGACGTCAAAATGAAAGTCGACAAAGGCAGGATTTGTGTAAAATATAGCACAGAAAATATTGAGACAAAAGGAGAGTCTGTTGGTTATCAGCAGTTTCTTCTTTTGTCTCAATGTTTTCCCTAGCTTTTCGTATTAGGGACGTCAAAACCAGGTCTTGTTTGGGAAAGGGTTCAACTGTTATGGTCATATCAAAGAGGCTGGAGCACCTAACTATGTATTCCTATTGTTTCTCATACCAGTACTACCGCAAGATCCTAATCGAGCCTCAATCTGTTCACCCACATAGGTTAACGATATCAAACTATTTGTGAGACACACTTTTTTCTCTGAACTTTTCTTTCTTCGATGTCCAGACATGCAGTGCTAGCAAGTTACTGGGTAATTTATTACTGTAATTGAATGTTATGTATAATAGAACTATATTTCAATTGAAAATAACGGGGATATAATTAAATAGATTGTCAAATTGATGTAGAATGTATTTATCTAAAACATTGAAATCCTTGAAAGAACAAGAAAAAATGGATATCAGCTCTTTCTTCCTTCTCATCAAAGATTTATAAAATATGTAATATTCTACAGAGGTATCAAAACAAAGAAATTGTTATCAAGGCAACACATACATTGTTCAAATAAACCTTTGTGGTGACAAGTATGAAGCAACATTTTTACTTAAAATGGTGACATCACCATTGTTTGGTTGTCGTGGTCAATTTCAATTGCCTAAAAAACAAAAAAAGTAAAGGAAGCTATGACACTATATGCATTATTTGTATTCATCTTTTTATCGAGCCGAGACTTTATGTCCGAGGAGCTAATGTCACAGCCCTAGTGTTGGCGTCACACTGTGACGACGCCGCATCTTCAAAAACTTTAATCCGGTCTATCATTATCTCATGCATTATTAGAAATACAGCCTTGGTACTTCACACAGGGATACTTCCTGCCAAGACCTTTCATTTGGGACCATGACATAGTGACCTTGGAGTTTGACCTGCTTTTAATTTTTTAACATGTCTTATATCTCATGCACTATTACTGTACAGATAAAGCCTTAATATTTCACATATGGATACCTCATGCCATGACCTTGACCTTGGGACCATGACCTTTGACATAGTGACCTTTATCTTTGGTCTCCTTTTTTGTGACAAGCTTTCGTATCGGCCAGCTACGTTGTCTGCGGAAAACTTTTGTATTGGAAGGAGATATTTTGTTTCGAAAATGTCACTTTTGGTAAAATCGGTGACAGTGCCAAGTTTTGGTTGCCATGGTTACAAAATTTAGAAAGCCTAAGTGTTAATTTATTCTTGACTTTTAAGAAACACATGCTAGACATCTAGGCACGATATGCATTATTCATATTTCACCTTTGCATTTTGGAGATAATTTGATTTGAAATAATGTCATTTTTTTGAAATTTTGTAAATTATTCATGATTTGGTTGCCATGGTTACAAAAGTAGAAAGCCTTAGTGTTCTTTTATTCTTGTCTTTTTAAGAACAAGTGCTAGACATTATGCACAATATGTATTGTTCATATCAACATTTGATTTTAGGAGATATATTTGTTTGAAAATTTCATTTTTTGGTAAAATCGGTGACGGTTCCATCATTTGGTTGCCATGGTTATGAAAAAAATATTTTTTTCAAATATTTTTTTCTTGCCTCTTAAGAAACATGTGCTGGACATTCATGCACTTTATGCATTGCTCATGTTGACATTTGCTGTCAGGAGATAATTTGATTAGAAAGATGTCATTTTTTTTTAAATTTGGTGACGGTTCCACGTTTTGGTTGCCACGGTTACGAAAAAAAGAAAGCCATAGTGTTATTTTATTGTCGTCTTCTTAAGAACAAGTAATAAACATTAAGGCACCATGTGCATTGTTCTTATTTACTTTTGTTTTTAGGAGATATTTTTGTTAAAATATGCCATTTTTTTGGTAAAATCGCTGACGGTACCATCATCTCGTTACTATGGTTATGAAAGAAAAAAGATTTTTTAGATATTTTATTCAAACCTCTTAAGAAACAAATGCTAGACATTCAGGCACTATATGCATTGTTCATATTCACCATTGCTATAAGGATATAATTTTATTAGAAAATTGTCATTTTTGTAAATTTGGTGACGGTTCCTTGCTTTGGTTGCCAAGGTTACAAAAAATTGAAACATTTTCCAATATTTTATTTTTGTTTTATCCAAAACAAGAGTTTGTTATTTGAAGACTATGTTTTGTTCATAAACAAGGATGCTGTTAGAAGATTTTTTGTTTTAAAAATGTCAATTATTTGAAGTTTGAAAAATTGATTTCAGTAATGGAACTTCGGTAGCAATGCAACATAATCTAGATATTTTTGATTTTTCAATACAACAACATATGCACCTAGTGTCATACTTGAGATAATAATAATAGCACAGACTATCTAAAGAACTATCATATCTCAAACACCAACCTCAAAAATGTTAATTTTCCAATTTTCATGTAGGGGTTTTCTTCCAATTTCTGGAAAATTTTGTTTCTTGGTTTCCATGGCAACGGCTGTCAGAAAAAAGGAACGCTCTTGGTTTTGGATGTTTTTCAACATATCTGATTAAATGAAGGTAAAATGAATGATTTCTGAGAGTAGTCACTATTAACCTTCTGCATGATCCTTAGGGAGAGTGCTAATTAATTTGGCATGTTATATACTTAGTACATTTAAAAAGACAGAGTTTTCAAAGCCTTAAATCAAGATGTTATAAGATGTTAGAAGACATGGAAGTAGTTACTTTGAATCTCCCGCAAGTTTTAAAACGTGAATAGAAAAGATTAGAGTTTGTAAATCTGGAAGATTTTACGGTGCCATAGCCAACGCGTTGTCGCTGCGTAAAGTTGACGCAAGTGCAACTCGATTTAAATTTCAACATGTTTATAAAGTTTGTCTATAGGGACACTATAAAAACAAGTTTTATCGAAAGATCGAAAGATTCTCAATCATATCAGTATGCGTCGTCTTCTTGAAAATGTGAGGAACCAAGGTATTGGAACGCATTTGCTTGTTTTTGTCAAACTCAGGCATTTTACAGCGCGTAGGATGTTATCACGACTAGTGACACGATGACTAGGCGACATACTGTGGGTACAAACTACTGGCCTGCGTTGTCTTCTGATATGTACGCTATAGAACATGCTTGGAATGGCCTGAAGAGGTGAGTCTATTTACGTACCCACCACCCAAAACGTTGCAACAGCAGATTATTGCTGTTATTCAAGAGTGGAAAAAACACCACAAGTGGTCACATTTCGAGAAAACTTCTTTCCATGCGACGAAGATGTCATGCTTTAATTCAAGCTTTAGGTGGGCACACTCGTTATTAATTGATTTGACCCCTCTTAATTTAAAATAATCAAATTTTATTCCGATGTGTATTTAAAGCAGTTTCTACCTTTTGAACTTGATGAAATTAGATAAGTCAATGAAAATGAATTCGCATTACATAGCATTTACTTGTTATTTCCATCCTATCAGTAAACGAAGTAACTCTGCGGAATTAAATGTACTGAGTATATAACTTGAACAAAAAGAGAAGGGTGCACCTCTAGTATACATATACCGGGCGCAATAAATGATGTGCTTTGTTTTGGGCTAATTTATGATGGGGATTGCTTTCCCACACACACCATGATATTTTTTCTTGACTTGTTTTCGATTCTTTTTACATGGTTATTTATCTCTTGAAAGCCCTAACCCAAACCATCTGCAATCAGAGAGTACATAATTTTCACCCGGTAAACCAGAGACTTCCCGAGGCTATTGCCCACATACTTTTTTTTAACTCTTTGTCTAAAAAAGGCTATTTATGTTAGAGCCAGATAAATCGAGGAGAAAAGTATCTATACTGGAAAAAAAAGATTAGCAATTTTTTAGACCAAAACATTTTTGCGACACAAAGGTATGGAATTCCTTAAATTAGTCTCATTTGCCAATTTGAAAAGCTAACTCACTGATGATGCAGTTCGTTCACGTGGTTCTTCTCGCTAAAGGCTCTTTGACGTAAAAACGCTAAAATGACGTCTTGCACTAGCACGCATATGCACATGTATGCAATGTATATCGACAACATATATATCCCAGTACACTAGTAATTGTAATCGTCAAGAAAGAGATAAACCGCAAAACAACTGCTAGACGATTAAAAAAGGACGTCACCCAGGATTAACTTTAGAACAAGAGAATAAGGCTATCGGCATAATGACTGGTGGCGTGACGGCCAAAGGGGTCGCTTAACATTTTGGTTTTAGACAATGTGTCATTTCTCAACTAAGCGTAAAGTACAGTCAATTTGGCACCGTTAGAGACATGCCGCGCTTCAGCAGGAAAATAAGCCGCCGTAAGGACAATTACGTAGTAACGTGTTCACGACGTACTAGTTATCGTTTCCCAGCAGCACAAGTTAAGTCAGTTTGATCAGAAATGCGACACGGACACGGATGTGTTTTCGTACTGTAAGGAATCAACTTCGTTCTTTGCGCTTACATGCACGTCCACCTTACGTTCGTGTTCTTTTGTCGTAGACAAACAAGGCTGAACCGGGGGCAGGTACACTGTACATTGACAAGACGGCAGTGGAATCGAGTCGTTTTGGAATATTATTCCCGATTAAATTTTACTTGTGTGTGTGTGTGGGGGGGCGCAATTGTGAAAGGATGGATCTCACTAGTTAACGTCATTCAAAATGACCGTTCTGGGGTCGACAGTGTCATGATATTGAGCTGGATTTCACACAACAACAACAACAACAACAACAATAGACATCAGAGCAAAACTAATTGACCATTGTTCAATGAAACTTAAATGACATATGCCATTCTGCTGAAAATTTCCAGTCTGCGGTATTGTAATTCCAATGTTAGAGCATGCCACTATTCTCCAGCTGTATTACGCCCGTCTACATGTTGCTAGATACACGTTGAATTTTCTAGAGTTACAGAATGTGGATGTGGTAGACTGGGCAGCCAGATTGTAGAATCATACGCCAATCGAACTCCTTTTGGACCATCTTAGGACGGGACGTAGGAGCAGGGATGGCGTCAATAACGTAACAGATCTTCTCCGTCTGCAATTTGTCCGTATTCCAGTGGATTTTGATTGAGAACTCATTTCAAGCATAATAAACAATGTGGTACTGTTATAAACGACTATAATGGACATATAGGGTACTGAGTCCATGTGTGGTTTTCAGAGTGCCACCCCTACCTTGTTTGGCGTCAAATATCAGATGTGTCACGTCTCAAATGCCAACCAAAACTTTTAAAATATTGTTGTAAAGATATCAACTACCATAATCTAAAACGATGATTTCAATCTGAACCCAGGTAAGAGAGAAATAAGCTGCAACTTACGAAATAAGGAATAATTTTCGCGGGCTCCTGTGCTAAAAATAGATTTCTGATGGGAAATCCCTCAACAACGTTTGCCGGATACCAGTCTAATATTTTGTTTATCGGTCATAAATCGGACAATTTTTTCGTAACAGTGTTAGCGAAAAATTATCATTTTCACGCGAGATATTAGTCGATCGTAGATAATGCAGGCGGGAACTAAAACTACGAAACATTGCGCATATTCAACATGCAACATTGATTCCAGATACGGAGACAGACCAGAAATGACAAACGTTTTTTCTTGAGATTCCTCAGCAGCTTAACCAGAAAAAACATCGAAAAGTGTGAAAGTAAAGTAGCTATGATCATGAAACTTCGCGGGTAGATAGATCTCACTAAGGAGAAGTGCAACGTACAAGGAGCGTAACTCTACCTTGCTTATTTTGTGAGTTATTGCCCTCTGTTGTAGTGGAAGCCTGTGGGGGTATCATGACAAATCACATTCAGCGACAAATTCTAGTATTTTTTCTAGATTAATCATTTCCCAAACAAGACCAGTTTTGTCGTCCCTAACAGAAAATTCTCGAGAAAACATTGACGCAAAAGAAGAAAATGATGATCGATCAGAGTAAAAAGACCTGCACAGCAGACAAAATGAGATTGAATAAATTCTTTGTATATTGATGATCATTTTACTTTTGTCTCGATATTTTCTCTGACATAAAACACTAAAAGTATTTACATCCGTTTTGTCGTCTGCAGACTTTTTTCAATTTGGCCCAACATGACATTTTGTCGTTTTGGAAAGGGTAAGCGAGTAGCACGAGCGACACGATGAAGCTAAGGCAGGACCGTATGTGTAAACATTACTTGTCAAATGGTTATTTCATAGTTACTTATCTTAAAAAGTACACGACAGTGCAGCAACCTTCTCAACTCTGAATTATAATGTTTCTCAACAAATGATTACGGCAATCCAGCTCTTAGAACGTCATCTTCAGCAAGTTGAACGTGGAAAAACTTCGCGATGTTCACAGCCATAATACACCCAAATACACTTCCAATTTGTTACTAAAAATAGTAACACTTTTTGATGCCAGATCGAGGCTCTGACCCAAATGTGAGTAAAGCATCCAACGTACAATGGAAATGAACGGAGGAAAGAAGAAGTTTAAGAGGAATCACACACCGATTAGTGATGATTCCTCTGTGAATCTCGACGGGATATCATTGACTGACTTCCATTTATGGCCTTTATCGGCTTTTAAGTCATTTTTGACCCTCCGAAAAAGTAGTATCCTCGGATCTTTCGAGGACCTAGCCGCAAGGTTAAACTTAATCCGAGTCTTCTCTGATGTAAATACGCTCTTTGATATTTTGATTTTTCGCTATTTACATCAGAGAGCGTTGCTCTTTGAAAACAGCGGAAAGTTCGGTAACGTTACAAGTAACTTGAAGCTTTGTTTTAGTGTATCATATCGAATCACTCGGTAAAACACTGTAGGGTATCTATATAGATCAATAAATCATTTTTTGTCATACCTGACCAAAAATTTCATTTCAAATCGGCCTGCTGGATGAGTATAACCTTTGGTTTTGAATGGAAGGTCAAGGTAAACAAAGGCTGCTCAGGTGAGGGTTGTTGCAAAACATTGCCTATTAACCTTTTAGAAATACTTTTTGGTCGTAATTTTTTCAGCAGCCATGATAATAAATGGTTCATTTATCGATATCATCAGGGGTTTTAACGATAGCGTTTAAGATCGGACGGTGAACGATGCGCAACAATTTGTTGCGAACTTCTTGATTTTTTCAAAGAGCAACGCTCTCTGATGTAAATAGCGAAAAATCAAAATATCAAAGAGCGTATTTACATCAGAGAAGACTCGGATTAGGTTAAACTGTCATATTCACGTTACAAACCCCCTTCCCCAACAAAAAAAAAAAGTACGAAACATGCCATTTCAGTGTGAAGATGGTTATGTCAGTGCCGAAAGGTTTATGAAGAAAGATAATTCATTATGGTAGATCAATTTGATAATAAAAACATAGCTGTTAAAGCCCATTTCCCAAACGACAAATTATTTAGACTTTTCAAGTTTGACAGCGGCTTAACCCTTTCCTAAACGGCACCTGATTCAATTTGGAAGCTCTTGCAGATAACAGAATGGGTATCATGAAAGTAGTTTTTTTAAGTGCAAGGGCGGATCTAGAGTGGGGGTCGGGGTCGGGATGTCCGCACTCCCCTCCCCCGGAATCAGCCATAAATTGAATGTTGACTATATAATTAAAGCGTCAATATATAATTTAACACATTTAAGTCATCATTTGGGCGTGGACCCCCCCCCCCCCCCCCGGCAATTGGGCTTGGACCCCCATGAAAAATATAGTAATATAGTAACGAAAACCTTGAGGCAAAATGAGAAAATGCTGATTAAAAGTATTTCATTATTTTGCCCCTTGAAATGATTTTTGAAACAATCTCTGTAAGACAGCCAAAGACGGATCTAAAAGGGGGTCGGGGGTCCGGACCCCGCCTTGAATAGGTCGAAAATCGAATTTTGACCACACAGCGTTATTATGGTATCTAACATTACAAAATTCCCCAATTTAAAGACATCTTTTGGGCAAGACCTCACCCCCACCCCTTGAAAAAAAAATCCTGGATCCGCCCTTGACAGTCAAAACATTAACATTTCTTGTTTGGTAAAAGTTTAAAACATTTTTCTTTTCATTTCTTTTTTTTTAATTTAACGCCTCTCAACAATATTTCAGCAATAAGTTAATTTATAATTGTCCACGCTCCGCGGCTGGGAATCCATCCTGTGACCTGTCCATTATTGGCTCTAATCTAGAGCACAAACACATGCAAAATATTACCGCTCACACTTGGACAGTACTAAGGAGCTCACTTGCTCCTGCAAAATTCTTTTTATATGGTTTTCAAAAGCAGTAGCTCATCCTGAACTTGCATGGTGGTAATGGGCGATGGAGACAGGGTACGAATGATTACAAGCCAAAAAATCTATTTTTTTCAATCAAAGTTGCAAAAATATTCCTGTAACTGAAAACTCTAATAATTAACGCAAATGACTGTATAAAATATTCTTAATACTTAGGCAGAATAAATGAAAATTGCTCGCGCGAAAATAACGACTCGCACAATGAATTATATAGTAAAAAGACCACGTGACCTTTTGTTTGCTCACTTCATGCGCAGGTCACGGTTAAAAATTTGGAACTGTATCAGGGTGTATTTGTACGATAGAGGATTCCCAATCTATTTTTAGCCCAGTGAGGCGTGACGATGACGTATTTGTTCAACGAAAAAACCGAATCCTATTGCCAAACAATTTTTACCTCAGTATATTAATCTAATAATGTTTTTTGACGTCCAAAGGGTAAAGTCTTTTGAAAACATTGTAAATGATAAAAACGTTTGCTTGTTACAAGCTGCTAATTCTTTATTTCCACAATGTTTTCTACCCAGAGTCATTGAATTCTAAGAAATCGTCAACTTGTAAATGTCGTCTGTAACTTGTTAAAAATTGAACGGTTTACTTGAGATGTTTGGGAAGGGCTAAGCTGTACATCTCAGTATGAGAGGTGCCTGTATCTGGCCAGTCGTCAATGGAATGAGCTTCGACCTCAAAATCAACACGTTCCGAGTTCGGCCTCGGCAACAGACGTTGATTTTGTTCAACAAACTAGATCTAGCATAAATCACGTTGGATAACCCACGTGACTTTCGGGAAGCGTTAACACCGAAAAAATCGTCAGCTTCACGGTTTGTTTTGTTTAATTTCTCAGCTTATACTCTATTGATTTTGACGAGATAAAGTGCACGGAAAGCGCATTTGAGAGGACTATTCCCGTTTGTAACTCACTCCGCTCCGAATCCCGTGGTTTCTTCAAACATTCAAGCGAAAGTTTTTATCGGTGAATGTGAACACTTCCCACTTTCGTTTTGCACTTACAAATGTTATAATTCCAGTGAAATTGTGTTATATTTCCATTCCAAGTACAAACATAAGCATTTTGGACGGTTTAGAATTTTGAATTAATGCATACTTATGGAAATGTTCAAAATTACCTCCCTTGCATATGATTATAGTGAAATAATATTTGTAAATCATTTTCTTCTTGAGGCATAATCTTGAAATCCGGCACGGTGAATCAATTTATTTGAAGTGTATTTACAAGTGTGTGTAATTTGATGCATTTCGTATGGCTAGAAAGTGGTGTTTTTTGAGGGGTTGTAAACCTTAATAATGTGGAGTCTGTTGATAGTGAAGCATGGAGATTTGACGTTTGTCTTTTTATTTCCTGTTTTGAATACAATGTCAGCTTGGGTTAACTTTGTTCGTGTTTGAAAGGAACCTTCTACATTAGTTGCAATAATGTAACGGAAAGCATTTTGAATCTTGATTTGGATTTCGGTTACAAGTCTTCCTAATTTGTTGCAGTGGAGCAGGGTATGGAATGATTCACTCCATTCAAGTTAAGCACGGTCAACTTTGGAATATAGCTATTGAATGCAGTAAGAATGTTAGGCCTACCTGACACCAGGTTAACAATTTATCTGTCAATCAACTGAATCTGGACAGCATAGTTTTATGTTGTAATTACTTTCGATTAAAATGCAATATAATTTTGAGCCGGACCCGTGGCTGATCCAGAGGGGGGGGGGGGGTGTTCGGGGGTTCGTTTGAGCCCAATATTTAGCCTGATTATTTCATTTCATGCAAATATTCAGTCAAAATTGTATAATAGTAGTGAAACAAACCCATTTTGTGCTACAAACGAACCCCCTTGACAAAATCCTGGACCCGTGACAAAAGACTACCTATCCATTTCATTTTACTCAGACTGAGAAAAAAATTGATGAACAACTCCTGTCGAGACTTTTTTACTGAATTTGTGGCATGAAATAAGTCTTTATGGGATTAACTTCAGATAAGGTATGTTGATATTCAAAAGGTTATGACGTCGCGCACGGTATTGCGGCACTAAAATGTAACGTCAAACTAGTGAACGTCAATTGCTTAACAATAAGTTTTTGCGTAGACGGTTGTGTTGTGCTTTTAATGTTTACTCTCTATTTAATCTAAACTGATTCATAAAGACAGGACCACGTTTTAAGAAATACTCCACTGTTTCCATCTTTTGTCTTTTTATAGCTTTTCTGCCACTTTAATTCGTTCTTTTTTTCACCTTAAAATGCGCACAATTAGATAATTTCAGGATTACGTCAAATAAATAAAGTATACGTTTATACATTTTCTGACCACAAGAAAAAATTTGAATTTCTCTTATACGTTTCGTTATTTTGCGTCGAAATTTTGATATGATCAACAAGAAAAAAATGGTATTTCCACATTGAAATTAAATGCTTGTATGAATAAGAAAACTTATATTTTTTAAAGTCTAAATGGTAAAAAAGTAGAGTTTTCAACGCCATGAAACAATTTCTGTCCACACGCATTTTATATAATAATTGTTTCGTTTATTATGCTAACTGATTTTCTTCCGTATATTATAGAAATAGAGAAAAATCGTATTTTTATATCAAGTTTGGTTGCACTAGAGTCATAAATTAACAAAATATTCAACAAAATTGTCATTTTTTCTGCGACGTAATTCTAATTGTTACACTTCGATTTTTGGTAAATAAACTGTGCAATCGACGTAGAAATTTTATTTCCGATCGGTAAAACATCCTACAGCATTTCCACTGTCACAAAATATATTTTTCCATGTGTTTGACGTTACTTTATCGCAGAATTGCTAATAAATATCCGTTACTCTTGAACATTTATGTTACATGTTACACACGTTTATTCGCCTAATTTAGGAACAAAAATTCTTTCTAGCAAATTTATACAAAATAAGAACTTGAAATGAGTATGACATTGAAAAATATCAAGGCTTTACGCTTATTTCGATATATAACAAAGTTGAGAGAACGAAAACGCTTCCTACAATATTCAGTTATGAATCGCGGAGGGTGGCGTTTTTTGAAAAGTGACGCAATACCGTGCGCGACGTCTATGCAATAAAATACGTTTTCCACTTGTTCACCTTGCTTCAAAGAAGCAAGAGGGTGGACTCATAGTCACAAACCAAAAGGCCTATGGGTCCATCACAAAGTTAGTGGCTACGATAATGGCAGCTACTGCTTCATGTCCTTTTATCTACAGAAATAACCATCTTTATTCTGTTTCTCGCAAAGAAATATACACTCAAACACACCAGCTAGACTTTAATTCTAACAATTGACATCTGTCGTCAATCCTACAAAGGTTAAACGTATTTTTCTTACATGTTAAAAGTAATGACAAGAGGCCCAAGAGGGCCTGTATCGCTCCACTGGCTAAAGTAAAAGAGTTATCTCATGATTTCTTGTAAGCCTCGCACTGCCAAATCTTGAAAAGGGTTACCCAAGGAACATTTCTGCCAAGTTTGGTCTGAATTGACCCATTGCTGTTATTTGAAAGAATTCTTTCATGGTTTGTCCAATTCTGATAAGCCCTGCCCTGCCACACCCACATTTATAGACCAATCAAAGTTCACAAACACTATAAACCACCCAATGAACATTTCTGCCAGTTTGCATTAAATTGACCCAATGGTTGTTTTTTAAAGAATTATTTTGTGATTTCTCCCATCCAGATGAGCCCCGCCATGCCCCGTCCACATTAATGGACCAATCAAAATTTCAAAAACAATGCAAGTAAAGGTCCACTCAAGTAACATTACTGCAAAAATTGGTTTCCATTGGCCCATTGGTTCATTTATAAAAAAATATTTTGTGATATCTCCAATTCAGATAAGCCGTACCCTGTCACGCCCACATTTATGGACCAATCAAAATATTACAGACAATTTAAGTAAGAGTTACCCGAGGTACATTTTTGCCCAGTTTGGTCAAAATTGGCCAAATGGTTGATTTTTAAAGATTTTTTTGTGATTTCTCCAAGTCTGAAAAGTCACGCCATGCCAAGCCTATATTTATCGACCAATCAAAATTCTTTGAACAATTTAAGTAAAGGGTCATCCAATGAACATTCTTGCAAAGTTTGGTCAAAAATGGCCCACTGGTTTTAAAGGAGAAGATTTTTAAAGAAATATTTCATGACTTCTCGAATTCTGATAAGCCCCGCCTTGCCATCCCCACATTTATGGACCTATCAAAGTTTCACTGACAATTTAAGTAAGGAGTCACCCAAGGTACATTTTTGCCAAATATGGTCAAGATTGGCTCAATGGATAATTTTAAAGAATTGTTTTGCGATTTCTCTAAGTCTGAAAAGCCCCGCCCTGCCACGCGCACATTTATGGACCAATCAAAATTCTTTGAACAATTTAAGTAAAGGGTAACTAAAGGAACATTCCTGCAAAGTTTGATCAAAATTGGCCCACTGGTTTGAGAGGAGAAGATTTTTAAAGACAAAAATAACGCACGGACGCACGCACGCACGACGGACACAACGCCATGACAATAGCTCGCTGGCCTTCGGCAATTGGAGCTAAAAACCCAACGACGAAGACGGCTTCATTCAATGCACAATTGAATTTATTTTAAATTATAGCTGGAATTCCAGGAACATCCGGTACCTTTCCTGTTGCGCCGGATCGTAATTTTCAACGTTTTCCTGTCATTTTTGGGGAGCATAGCTCTCTATTGTTGTCACCTCACAATGCACTTTGCATACCACATAACTTCGGTACTATACTCTTGGAAAATAGTTCCTCCCAAAACAGGACAAAAATATCTAAATAACATTTAGAACAGTCTACAACCAGAAATGTCATTATATAAAATACAATGTATATAACTTGTATGAACTATGCACAAATTTAAAGTAAACTAGTCTTAAAAAAGAGATTGGTGTAGTAACTTGCCATTCACAATTGGGTCATGTAGGTCATGCGGTCAAGTCATGTGGCCTCAATTCTGGACAATGCAAACGGTCCAAAATAGAATCAATAGAATCACATTCTCACATTCCAAGGACAGAAATTTACCCCTACTAGCAAACCAAACTGAATGTGTCTATTTGAGTGTATTTATTGTAAAGCTTGTCCCGTATTGTGATAGTATGCTGCGTCACGGATAAAAGCATCTTCGCAAGCCAAGGGTGACATCTACGACGTAACGTCGTTTCTGTATTCACCCTTGGCGGATTTAGTCCGATTTTCTTGGTCTCCTGGAAAGCGTTTTCATTGGTTCCGAACCAATCAGATTGTCGACTGATACATTTGTTATGAGTAACCAAATCATGACAACGGGCGGGAAAAAGCATTGTATTTGCAACTCAAAAACGTGAAGATGGGCGATTTTTCCTAAGAATTTCACTGCAATAGACAGGAATTCTCTAACTTTAATCGACGAAGTATTATACTTTCGACAATTCGACCAAAAAGCAGCTTACTTTTACATAATCCGCATAACGTATGACGCGAAAGACAACGCGCGTTAATGACGTCATCATTAATGGACGTAAACAACCAGCAGAACAACCGCTAGGCGGCGCTTCGCGATTTCAAGAAAATCGGACTAAATCCGCCAAGGGTGAATACAAACGTAGGTGGGTTCAACCTTGGCTAGCGAAGATGGGATAAAAGGGGCATTGCGATAAATTTCCATTTTAAAACCATTTCTCATACATTTATGAATGGATTGATTTTTATTTTCCCTTTCTCAAACAAAACCTTGTTTTTTACGTGTCTATAAGAGAAAGATTTGGAAAACATTGAGAAAAAAGAAGAAAATGCTGATAGTCAGCATTTTCTCCATTTGCCTAAATATTTTCTTAACTAAATTGCACACAATTCTATACTTTAATAACATTTTGTCGCTTGTATCAGCTTTTGAATTGAACCACCTTAAAAGTTGTCGTTTGAGAAAGATTCTTATCATATGACCATGCACATATTTTTGCGGTTTGGTGATATTATGGTGCATCACAGAAAAAAGGGGTTCAATTTATTGTCAATTGTTAAAACATTTCTCCATTTATGGTTGAATTTGCATAAACAGTTGACGGAGAGTTCATCATATTGCAGTCTTTTGTATGAAGTCATTTTGGGATGTTTTAGTGCGCTTTCATTTAACCTATTACTACACAGTGACTCTTTTTGACTCAACACAGAAAAATGGCTTCGGAAAACAATATGGAAAATGAAGCAATTTTTTAATTCCCACGATGTTTTCTATATAAAAAGACAGAAACATGTTAAATATCATTCCTTTTAAATTGTCGTCTGCAACATTTTTGAATTTGGACAAGTCTAAAATTTTGCTGTTGGGTTTAAATCTCTTGTTACAATACAATGTAATACAGTTCCACTGATGGATTAACGATGTACACAGAATGTGCCCAATTATGTAACCATGCAATATTGTCTCAGTTTGATCATTTTATGTTGTGTCAAAATTTCTCTCGAACATTACTTTCAGTACTTTGATTATCACACGTCTGCTTATAGCCCTGATTCGTCACATTTTATGCAATGACAGTTCAATTTATTTATTTTTAGCTCGACTTTTCGAAGAAAATGAGAGCTTATACTGTCACCCGGGCATCGGCGTTGGCGTTGGCGTTGCAACCAAGGTTAAAGTTTTTTCAAACATCAATAACTTCCATACTATCAAAGGGATTCAACCCAAACCTGGAATACTTATTTACCATCACACCCTCTAACTTACTATCAGGGACCATGACCCTGGGACCACTCTATTTGGAGTTATGCCCCCTTTATACTAAGCAACTTAGAAAGTCGAGCGCGCTGTCTTAGGACAGCTCTTGTTGTAAATTGTTTTCTTCTTGAAGCATAATCTTGAAATCCGGTACAGTGAATCAATTTATGTGAAGTGCCTTTACAAGTGTGTGTAATTTGATGCATTTCGTATGGCTAGAAAGAGGTGTTTTCATTCTCAGCTCGTAAACCTTAATAGACCAATCAAAATTTCAAAAACAATGTAAGTAAAGGTCCACTCAAGTAACATTACTGCAAAAATTGGTTTCCATTGGCCCATTGGTTCATTTATAAAGAATTATTTTGTGATATCTCCAATTCAGGTAAGCCCCACCCTGTCACGCCCACATTTATGGACCAACCAAAATTTTACAGACAATTTAAGTAAGAGTTACCCGAGGTACATTTTTGCCAAGTTTGGTCAAAATTGGCCGAATGGTTGATCTTTAAAGAAGTATTTTTGATTTCTCTAAGTCTGAAAAGCCACGCCCTGCCAAGCCCATATTTATCGACCAATCAAAATTCTTTGAACAATTTAAGTAAAGGGTAATCCAATGAACATTCTTGCAACGTTTGGTAAAAAATGGCCCACTGGTTTTAAAGGAGAAGATTTTTAAAGAATACTTTCGTGACTTCTCCAATTCTGATATGCACCGCCCTGCCACCCCCACATTTATGGACCTATCAAAGTTTCACTAACAATTTAAGTAAGGAGTCACCCAAGGTACATTTTTGCCAAATATGGTCAACGGCCATTCTACAGAAATTGGGAAAAACGTGTCCCACAACTTTGAAATTGAATTAATAGACAATTACATGCAATATGATTCTGGAAAATTGACCTATATACGCATCATCCAATTCTACATACTTTGAAATGAAACAAAAACATTTTTGCTTTCATTTAGATGCTTTTTTTGATGAAGATATGTCATTGAGTGGCATAAAACCCTATGTCCCAACCTACAATTACGCTGATCAAGGCACTGTTTTCTTGTCTTGAACATTAAAGAAATCGTAAAATAAATATTGTCTTAAAAAGAGCGAATAAAAAGGCATGAATAGCATATAAAATAAGTGTCAATTTCTTTAAGTTTGTTGATTTTTTCACGCTTTGAAAGTTGTCCCATTGTTTTCAGTTCACTACCGTAACGCGAACCGAAATTGAAAATAAAACACACTTTGCATGTGATTTAAGCAATGAATTTAAAAGTAATATGTAGACATAGTACTTGGCCTTGTCATGGCGAAAAAACATCCCCAAAATTTTGTGTGATAACTGAGAAAATAGAATTTGAATGCAAAATTTTTCACCCGTATACTTTTGCGTGTTCACTACCGTAACGCCATTTATGATGTGAATACACGCAAGTAAATGACAGTTTTCACCATCACAAGAATCAGTAAACGGTCCAGTTTCCAATGACTATAACAGTTATCCAAGTAAAAGGCTGCTAATCCTTGAAATAGGCGAATTTTCGATGGATTTTCACTACCGTAACGTTCACTACCATAACGAAAATTTTCACCACCGTAACATTTTCTTATCGTTACGGAAGGGAACTCTTTGTTACGGTAGTGAAATTGCGAGACAAAACCAGACATAATTCTGGTTCTGTAATTGTCAGAGTTCTGGGACTTGATCTGTAACATTGTTTTGTGATCCAACACACATTTGCAAAGTTTCAAAACAATGACATCACAGGTTGTTGAGATAAAAACTTCGTTACGGTAGTGAATTCTTCGTTACCGTAGTAAAATTGGAAGTAGAAAAGGGACATAACTCTGTTGAAACAAATGGTAGAGTTATGGAACTTTTTACAAAACTTTGTGTGATCGTCTCATACATATAATTGCACAATTTCAAAGCAAGACTTCCATTAGTCAATGAGAAAACTGCACATAAAGTCTGGGCCATTTTGGAAATAAAAACGGACAATAACTTAATAAGTAAGGGTCTCTGATTATTGGTTCTTGTTTACTGCATTTCTCCGATATGCAACCTACAAATGCAAGAAATTTCAAGTTGCTATCATGTATAATTTAGGAGATATGGCTCAACGATTTTAGTGGTACGGTAGGGAATGTAGTGTTACGGTAGTGAAAAAGTAGCAACATAAATTTTTGACATGTTTAGAACAACAAAACAAAGAGAATATGCATGATTTAACTGTTTTTTGAAGAGTAAACAGGATGTATACAACATGATTTTTCAGATGACTTTGTGGCATAGTTTTTTCAGACACTCTGTCCAGGTTTATTCACATCGCAAATTTTCGAATTCTGATATTTCATTCCCTACCGTAACACCAACTTCCCTACCGTAACACTGTGACAATTGAGGTTTAACAATAAAGCTGTCATTCACATATAGGAGTAAATACATGCAATGAAAAATACAAATTGTGTCTATTCAGACTGCAAAATGATTTTTGAAATCTGTGGATGACTGAATTTGTAGTGTCTCTCTCAATTATCAATATAAGTAGTTTTCGCCGGTATTGGAAAAAAACAAAGCCTTATTTCTATAGGAAAAATACTAGAAACACCAGTGCATCGAAATTATGTTTAAATGAAAAACGTTCTAATAATATGCAAAAGCTACTTGTTAATCGGATCACAGAAAGAGAAATTGTGCCACTTTACAAATTCGTTACGGTAGTGAAAAAATGATGTCGGTCGCAAAGTTTAAACTAAAATATCTGCGTAAGTAAGTGAATGTTATCTTTGCAAATTGCAGGAATGGGTTCCAGGAAGTTTATTGAAGGTAGTAATATAAAAATAATATACTAGGTTAAAAGCTGAATTTGAAGTTTTTGCGACTCCAATTTGCCCAATTTCTGTAGAATGGCCCTCAAGATTGGCTGAATGGTTAATTTTATAGAATTATTTTGTGATTTCTCTAAGTCTGAAAAGCCACGCCCTGCCAAGCCCATATTTATCGACCAATCAAAATTCTTTGAACAATTTAAGTAAAGGGTAATCCAATGAACATTCTTGCAACGTTTGGTCAAAAAATGGCCCACTGGTCTTAAAGGAGAAGCATGCAATATTGTCTCAGTTTGATCATTTTATGTTGTGTCAAAATTGCTCTCGAACATTACTTTCAGTACTTTGATTATCACACGTCTGCTTATAGCCCTGATTCGTCACATTTTATGCAATGACAGTTCAATTCACGTATTTTTCGGTTTTTAACATTTGCAAGGGCCCGCAGATACCAAAAGATATTCCTCGGGCCTCTGCGAATGTTAACGACATCTAAACGTTAATTCATCCTATAAGTAAAGCTACTATTTCCCAGATTTGGACCCAAAAATTGTCAAATACAAACGAAATGTACACTTTTTAAGCTTTATTTGACCTGATTAAATGGTTACGACAAACTATTGAAGCAACGACTCATTTTTTCGCAATTTGATACCAAATTCATGAAGCGATATCGAAAGTAGGTCAAAACAGTAGGACATGCGACTTTCTTAAATGACGTCACAACCTACATGATGACGTCATATTGAAATTCAAGTATGAATCTCGTTTGAATCATGGTCCGCGCTGTATGCGCATGTGCAATAATTTCAAAATAATTCTAACCCCATCAGTGATGGGGTTGAATTTAGGTTTGGATTCTCCCTAAATTCAGCTATCTGTCTTGTAATTTCGGCTCATTCTCTGTCTGAATCGCATATTATCAACCATCCCGAGGTTGTCAACACAAAAGTTTTGCATATTTTTTCAAAAAATTTCATTTTCTGCAATTAGACCATCTGTTACCGTCGCCCTTTAATGCACAAAATGTTAATTTCTGTGCCATTTAAGCCATTCATTATGGGGAAGCAACCGGGTAGTTATCTGCAGGAAACGTTTATTATTCAGTAAATCCACGCGCGTCCCGCTTTGTACCCAAACATCCTCGATTTGAGCTTTCAAAATGAGCAATTATCCCTTTGCCCAACTTGTCATCTCAAATAAGCGATGTTCGCCTTTAGCGCCACAATATGACGTTTTGCTGACGTCATATAACAACGACGACGACGACAACAAAAACAACAACAACAACAACAAAAACAACAACAACAACAACAACAACAACAACAGCAACAGCAGCAGCAGCAGCAGCAACACACTCGGAAGATTTATCGGAATAAAACATCAAGATGTTTTTTCTTTTTATGCATTATTAGCGTCAATTCACTTATTTGTCGGTCGTTAATCATTGTAGAAACCCGCAAAATACTTCGCACTCCGATGTTAGCTTATTTCTTCTTGGAATGATGACGACCTCATAAACGTAAATTAATCCTATATTAAACCCTTGGAAGGCGTTGGATAAAATTGGAAAATGGAGAAATTGCTCGTGACAAACCCTAAGTACCAAATATGTTTAAATGCCATACAATTGAAATAATAATTGTCCTCTGCAACATCTTTGAATTTTGTCCGTCTAAGATTTTGCCGTTTGGTAGGCCAAATGGGTTGCAGGATCAATCATGTTCGATATTTTGGGACTCAAAAGATCACAGGTACGATCAAAGTACAATATATATACTGTGCACAAAAAGGTTAGCACACTTGGAAAATGTCCTTTCGCAGTCAAAAACTATTCCAAAATCCATAAAAATAAAACTCTAATAGGTTTTGAAAATTCAATTTTCTGGCGCTTCCTGAAAATTTTCTTTCAAAATTCTTAAGCGTTAGTTAGGTATCTTACGTTAAAGTGCACAGGGGTCAGATATCGAAAGTCAAGCAATTTTCAATGACGCGAATGTCCAGTATAAGCAGCTAGGACCGCCATTCAATGTCTTCCCATGTTGCAGAGAAGCTTCCTGACCACACAGAAAGGAATTTTGCCCATTCATACTGCAGATGACGCTCATTGCCATTGACGTTACAGACGTCATTACTTTCTCTAGCCTGTCGTCTAACAATGTTCTTTGTGTGTTCTTTTGCTGGTGATTAAGCAGTTCAGGCGTAGATCATTCTGTATGTTCCTTGGAGTAAGTGGGTGGTGATTATCTTATTGAAATATCACAACGTTGTGTCGTTGTAAGACGGTCCTGTGACAGGTTGGATAATTTCATTGCAGTACCCTTCCACCGTTTGGTTGCCATTAACTGAAATGAGGTCTGTTTAACTGTTTTCATCTATCCCTGCCTAAAAATGACGCTGCACTCGACGTAACAGTCTCAATGATGACGTTATTGGTATCAAGCCTTACGCATCTTCTCCAACCACAAATCCTGCTGTCAGTTAATGACACGTAAAATGAGATTCGTCCGGACATTAGTCCAATGTCTCCTGAATCAATGTCGATGTGTCAATACCCACTGACGCCTTGCCTGTCGATGCTTAACGTCATTGACGTAAGATCGGAGGACCCTGATGCAAGTTGTGGGGAGCCTGTTCCGGACAGTCTGGTCACTAATGGTATACCTTGTGACATCCATGAGGAGTAGTACTAAATTCTTACTAGACAGGAATTCGAAACGTCGTCAAGACGTCGCTGTGAAATGATCCTCCCTGAACGTCGTTTTACACGGTCTACAAGATTTAGGTCGATCGTTGGTGGCTAAAGTTGCATAAACCAAGTGCCGTAGGCGCGTAATTGTCAATTGGAGACAATTGAAATGCAAAGCGACATCTCTAACAGACATACCTGCTTGGAGCATGCAAAGAGCTCTCTGACGTCGAACTTACGTCATCATTTCTCGCCTTCCCATAATTCAAAGAATTTGTAACAGTTAAATTGATTCTGCTAACAGATCTGTGTAATCGTGTGTTTTTGGACAAGCTAGACATTATCGATGTCACTACACACGTGCCGCACGTGACTTTTGCTTATCTGGACTTTGTCCAATACACTAAATGTTCACTCTACACATGCACTGTATGCGTAATGGTTGTCGATCGGGACAACTGAACAGCACAAAGCAATGTTCATTTAATTATCATAAACTGAAAAAATAATGTGTTAAAAACGTGCTAAACCTTTTTTGCTCAGTATATGTAATTGGGTGTTTTCGTTGTTCTTGACTGTGTTCTGTCCGCTCCGTTCCCTTTGACTTTCGAATGAGCGAGAACAGTCCATTTCCATATTCTAATCAAAATTGCCAAGTTAACGCTTTCATTCCTGTATTTAATGTCAATGAATTCGTGATTTTCTTTTGAGAAAATACATTTTGTACATGCATGTCATGTAACAGTTAACACGTACAAAAATAATTCCGTATTGCAAGCAAGTCGCAATTCTGAATTACGTTGACCACCTTTGTTGTTCCACTTGCACCACCTAAATTTTAACCAAAGGAAACAGATTCCGAACAGTCTTCTGGCTCATTTCGCTGCTTTTCAACATAAACCTCGTAATTGCAGCTTGACACAAGCTGCGGGTACGAGGTTTTTCTTGAAAAGCTGATATGAATGTTCAGAGTAATTTGAAGAGCGTTACGAGCATACCCGCTATCTTGGACCAAAAAGAAAGGAATTTTACGGCTTTTACCGAGTCCCTCACTTTCTATTCTATCGAGGACCAGATTCCCATTAACGCTACCAGACAGGTTCAATGTCATGGCGGGGAATCACTTGACACATTTGCAGACAATCCTCAATAATCAAGCAGGGAAGAGGGGGAAAACTATGAAATTTCTGGATTTAGTTGATCTTTTTAAACAACGTCTGAAAGATCAGTAGCGCTCAACAAAGCACTGGTGTAATCCTACCATCTCTACATCAAACATTTTTTTTTCAAATCGGTCATATATATACTGAGAGGCAAAAATAAGCATACATCCGAGTTCTTTCACGTTTTCGGAAAAACTGATTAATAAATTTTGTACGATTTTAAACGCCACCGAAGGTGTTCGTCAATTGGTGTAACCATCTCCACCTATCCGTCTATCTGTCTTTCCTTTCGGTGCGAAGGTCTTTTCATATAGGATGCAGCGTCATCGAAAGAGGGGACTTAACCGCTTAATTAATGCAAGCCTACATGTTGAGACATCCCCTACATTTATGAACGGATTTTGATAGAATTCCCACAGAAAGTGCCTAGTCACCTAGGAATATGCGTACATTGTTAGTGCTTTTCTATATTACGGTGCGTCATGGCAAAATGGGACTTGATACAAACAGGTTATCTGACATAACTCCTTCTAAATTTATTGACGGATTTTGATAAAATTTGTTTAGAATGTTCCTAGTCACCTGACTAAGTGAATATAGAGTCACGGTTCTTTCATTATTATGCTACGTCATACAAAAATTGGTCTTAATACAAAAAAGTGGCATATTAATCGATTTCTACCAGCCACCGAGAATTGTGTTATAATGTTAGAGAACATTTAAGGTTGTGATTTGTTTCGATAAAGAATGAAGACACTAAATACGGATTATCGGCAATATTTGGTACGTCGCTAAGTCGCACGTGCAAAGTTTGCTAAATCGGCATGTAGCAGGAGTATTGGTGGTCAAAATAATTTCATGTGAAATTTATCAAAACTGTATTATTGGTTTCTGAGTAGAAATAAAAAGTACAAAATTTTGAGCCGATATGATGGAAATTAAGAGAGATATATAAAGACAAAAAGTGTATTCTTTCTTTTGCCTCTCAGTATATTCAAATAATTGTTGAAAAACGTCGAAAATGTTGTTTCACAAGATAACACATGTTGTGAATGGGAGTAAAAAGATATAATACTTATTTGGTTAAGAAGGGCTAAATGAAAATAACAGAAAATGCCAACCTAATTCACACGTCAATATTTCTTGTTTATAGTATTTACCCATTTTGATGTTCGATAAACTACCTGCAGTCTCTTTAATGTCAAATTATTTCCATAGTCCATGCCTATCATATTGTTCTACTTCAATATCTAGTATAGATAATGCATCATAAATATCATTACGTACCGCAACATGAGCAGCAATAATGAATTAAACATTATCCTAAGTCTCGGGGCAGCATTGTTGTCAGGCATCAGACCATAATCCGAATCTTCTAAACATACGTTAAGGACTTGACTGCCATTTTCTCCATTATACATATAGTACTGTCTAGGGTACACAAACTTCTGATTGTGTTTGATTAATGCAGGATACGTATTGAGTATCCCAATGAACTCGTCCTCATACAGTTCTATTTGATCACAAAGAAATATTTTCGTAATTTCCAGAGGCGAGCCGGGAGGGTCGTAGTAAAATACATTCGAATTCCACAGCAGCACTTGCCATGTTGGACTGGAGATGTTGGCGATCATTTCATTCGTATCAGCTAGCCTGGTCCATTTCGGTTTTCCATACAAAACATCTTTCCTTGGACCGTCGGCTTTACGAGGTATGCCATGAACATCAAAACTTTGATTAAATGTATAGGTTCGCCCAAGGTTAACAGACCAAGGTCCGGACAAAGTCACCTCTAACAATCGCCTGAACTTTTTCATGTCGAGAAAGTCGAAATTCCTACAGCCGACCACGACAACGAACTCGGATGAATTTGTATCAATTCTCAGCATGACAAGAACAAGTTCCCAGTTCTTTGGCCACGGCATTGTCCTCTTAAATACTTCATCAATCTCTGCCGTCGTCATGTTTTGTAAGTTTGATGTGTCTATACGTTCGGCAGTAGTCAAGTTCAAAGATATTTCCAACTTTGATACCAAGATCTTATCCATTGGATAGAAACATGCACCGTCATCGTTACGAATTTGCAAAGCTGGACAGAGCACCTCACGACACAACCGGGTTTCCTGAAAAAAAAAAAAAAAAAAAAAAAAAACGAACACATCAAACAACAGAACTTGTAAACTATTATACAAACCATTGCGTCTAAAATACATCATATAGGGAAATGATACTAGTACTTAATAAAAAAGATGCTCAAACTCCTTCCAAAGTGACAGTATTCTAGGCTAGCCTAATTTCAGAGGTGATTTAGACGGCATAATTATATATGTGTCCACCGTATGTATGGAAAATAGAAAGATAATGATAAATGAGTTGATAAGAACTCAGATTTCCCAAAAATCATCAATGTTTTGTTATCATTTGACCAATTTGAATTCGGTTTGAAGCAGAGAAGGTGGGGAAGATGCCAGGAATAAGTTTGACGTAGTGGATTTGTAAGAAAAATCAACGGATTAAAATATTGAAGATCAACCAAAATTGTGGTTGATCTTTGATAAGTTTTTCTATCAGCTGATTTTTCAGAAGTCCACCACGTCCATCTAATGCTTGACGTCTGTCCACATTCTCTGCTTTAAATCGAATCAAATCGGTCCCGTATTGATAGAATTATTAAATATTTTCCGAAAGTCTTGTATCACGTGATTATTCCACCGTGATATTCGCACTCAAGTGAGCGAACAAATGTGACCCGTCACGCTTAAAGGGACCTTATCGAATGTGTGAAAAATATCGACCCTAGTCTGTCTGCGCAGTCCGCGCAGCCAGTCTAGGGCCAACACTTTTCACTTTTATGTAATTTTCTAAATTCGGAATGTTTTCCCTGTCTTACTATATGTTTCTTTTTCGCATATGGGATCTGGTTGACCAGCTGTGAGTCTGACAAGTTTGTCAATATTTGGATTTTTAGAGTTCGGATAAGGTCCCTTTTAGCGTGACGGGTCACAAATGCTTACAATCAGCAGTTTACCCTCTTACGCAATTAGAGTCACTTGTAGTTCATTTTATTTAGTATAGGATACATTTTAGGACAAGCGATCGTTCTTAAATTCAATCGTTCGACCAAGCTACCACAATACGATTTTACTTACTGATGTCTTGTTGGCGTCCGTAGGCAAGCATGCTAATTTGACGCTTTTGGTTCGTTTCTTCACTTCAAGTTTAGAATCAATGTAAGTATAATCTATAAGGGATGCGAACGTTCCCCTGGCTCCCTTAATTGCTTCGTCAGCATCTTTTTCCATCCCACATATAACCGAACCATCGATTGAAGACGTACGGCCATCGCAGATGGTGCAGAACACGTTTTTATAAACGGTGTCATCGGAGTATCTATACGGCGAGACTTCTCCTTGCTCACAAGCTTGGATCACTTCTGCGCGGGTTAAATTTACATGATTCGGAATGTGAAATATGTCTCTCTTTTCGAACCCGCATTTTTCTATAACACTGTCAAAACATATGTGTTCATACTGCCAACTTTCTCGAGTGGGTGGATAAAATTCCAAGAGAAAATCATCCGAGTTGAAGTCATTGTAATAAGTCCTCATTGCGTGCAGTAGCTGCGTGTTCTTCCCCCAGAAAAATGGATACACGTTCCATCTAAGGATGTCGGTAGCCCCGTGACATAAAGCACAGGGTATATTCTTGAAGTTCACTTTCTTGTCAAACGCGTACACGGGATAATAGTTGCCCCAAGGGGCGACAACTACATCCGGTCCACACGAGGGTTTTTGTCCAGATGAAGAAGGTCTGTTATTGACACATCCGTTTGCTGGAGCCTTGTCAACGACATGGTACATCTTAATAACACGTTCATCGTCAATTGTGTTGAAACATTCTGTTAAACCAGCGTACTTTGTGATAGAGTGGTCGGGACATGCGTCACAGAAACAACCTAGACAAAAACAAGATTTGTTTTAGTGATTACTCATGGTCGTTGATAACGTGACTTTGTTATACCCTCTACCTACGAAATCTATGGGGTTGGCCTATGTTGGTTTCACCATGTCTTTCTGTCCGTCCATCCGTCCGTCCAAAGACTATTTTGTTTTCGTGCTCTAACTCTAGAATCATTTGACCTACGATCTTGAAACTTTTCATAGGTGTTGCCATTTATCGAAGAATGTGTTCTATTGTTTCTGGGCCACGTAGGTCAAGGTCACCACAGGACTTTATTTTAAATTCGTTTCCGTTCTCTAACTAAAGAACCCTTTGACCTAGGATCATGACATTTTTAGACAATTGTTGCCCTTGATCAAAGGAGGTGCCCATTGATTTTTTGTTGTTGTTTATTTTGGTCACGAAGGTCACAAATGAACTTTGTTTTAAATCCGTGTCCGTGCTCTTACCCAAGAACCGTTTAACTATAGCTCTTTTTAGTCACAATGCACAATTTGTCCCCTTTGCGACTATTCTAGTAATTATATACCGCTGCTTTAAAAAAACAACAACCTCAATCAAGCTGCAGTTATGAGGTATTTTGTTGAAAAGCGACGATTTATGACTAGCTTTTGCTAAAAAAAAAAAAAAAAAAAAAAAAAAAAACAAACAAAACAAAACAAAAAAAAACAAAAAAACGCGCTCGATGAGAACGCAGTTTTCTTGACTTTTTTTATTGAAATATTCTATTACCCATACTGCAGGACCTATACTCTCCAATTTACTATGATACCAAAAACTCCCTTCAATTGTTTGTAAAATTTGAAAACATTCGTTAAATGCGCCAAGGAAAATATATTTCGCAAAACGAAATGTATCGTAATAGACCCTGAGCTAGAAACATGTTTGCTCCCCCCACAAAGGGAATTTTGTAGACATGTTTTTTCTTAAAGTACATTATCTTACAAACATTTTGAGCGTTGTTTGCACTCTGGCCGTTGGGGCTTTTCGCTGTAACCCTTATCTAAAACCCTTAACCCTATCATTTTTTTCATAAAAAATTACATTACTTATTTGGTCATATTTTCATCAAATATTGACCTACAGATGTCAAAGTGGTATCAAATGAAAGCTTATGACTTGCTCTTTATTTTGTAGTTATTTTATGCAAATTAGCTCATTTGCATATGCATGAATATTAATGATTTCCCTTAAAATTTGCATTTTTTGGCGAAAATTTGATAAATAACTTCTAAAAAAAGGCATTTCTGTCCAGGGGGAATTTTGTAAACATGGTTTATCTTAAGGTATATTTCATTAGAAACATTTTGAGCCTTGTTTGCACTCTGGCGGTTGGGGCTTTTCGCCGTAACCCTTATCCAAACCCTTAACCCTACCAAATTGTTCATTTAAATTTTGAAAATGACTTTGGTCATATCTTGATTGAATATTGACACACAGGTGTCAGAATGGTATCAAATGAAAGCTTATGACTTGCTCTTTCATTTTCAGGTATGTTATGCAAATTAGCTCATTTGCATATTCATGAATATTAATGATTTTTCCTAAAATTGCGATTTTCGACAAAAATGTGGTAAATACTTTCCCAAATGAGGCGTTTTTGTGCAGGGGAATTATGTAAACATAGCGAATCTTAAAGAAAATTATACAAGAGACATTTCGAGCGATGTTTGCAATTTGACCGTTGGGGCTTTTGGCCAAATCCCTTATCTAAACCCTTAACCCTATAAATTGTTCAATCATTTAAAGACGTTTTTGGTGATATCTTGGTTGAATATTGACTTATAGATGTTATAATGGTATCAAATGAAAGGTATTAACTCGCTCAATAATTTGCTATAAATTTTATGCAAATTAGCTCATTTGCATATTCATGAATATTAATGATTTTACTTAAAATTGTGACCTTTTTGCTAATATTTGGTAAATAGTTTCAAAAACATTGTGTTTCTGTTCTGGGGGAATCATGTAAACATGGTTTATCTTAAAGAACATTTTATTAGAGACATTTTGAGAGATATTTGCACTTAGGCGCTTGGGGCCTTTGGTCATAATCCTTATCCAAACCCTTAACCCTATAAAATTGTTCACTCAAATTTCAAAACATGCTTGGTCATATCTTGATTGAATATTGACCTACTGATGTAAGAATGGTATCAAATGAAAGCTAATGACTTATTCTTTAATATGCAGATATTTTATGCAAATTAGCTCATTTGCATAAGCATGCGCATTGATGATTTGTCTAAAATTTTGATTGTTTTCCAAGGTTTTTTATTTTAAATACGTACCAAAAGGTCCGATTGTTTCTTTCTCGTGAGTTTTCGACCATTTAATATCCATGTTCACTCTTTTAACAACATCTAAGCCTTGTTTGAAATCTATTTGATGTTTTGTTTGGAAGTAACAGTAATTTTAAAGAGAGCAGCCCATTATATTTTGTTCCTATAAATCTTATTTTCAATGTATGTATTTAGTTTCCATTTGATCTTTTTAATCTTTATTGTTTTAAGTGCAAATAAGTTAAACTGATTTCTTTTATTGTATTGGTGTTCTTGCTTATATCTAGTTTAGTTGACAGAATGTTATCCTTTGTAAAACTGCTACATGAATCCAAAATTGACGCAAAATAGGACTTTAAACATAACAATTTTATCATATGCCATAGAATGATACAAAATGGGGGACTCAATTCTAATACACATATAAGATTAATCATTCCAATTATTTTTTTCAAGTTTTATGGATGAACAGAGATCCTGGAATGTAGACAAATTGCATACATATAGCAAAATAACATTGTTAAGCAATTATCAAGGCCTTACTTTTGCCATTCACATGGAGAAAACAGCATGGTTTTTCTCCATCTGGAGAGCCCTTCCTTATGTTTTCCTCATAGACAAGTCAATTTGTTGGCCTTAAGTGTATTTGATATGTGGCTGACAGATCAGGGACACTGGTGTTACCATTCCTTTATGCTCTATCAACCCATTACCGCACAGTGACTCCTTTTGACTCCCCACAATATAATGGCTTTGGAAAACTTTGTGGAAAATGAAGAAATTGCTTGTGACAAGCAATTTCTTCATTTCCCACAATGCTTCCTACCCAAAAAGCTATAAAATTTCGAAATTTCATCACATTGAAATGTCATCTGCAACTAATTTCAAATGTACTGCCCCAAAATTTTGTCGTTTGGTAATGGGTTAAGGCATTTTTAATGCAGATAAATTAAGCTTGGGGTGCCATATGTAAAGCCTATGTATCAGATACATAAAATCAAGATATGTACGCGATGTATGTAGCTAGAGTACAGACAATTACTGGTTGTGATCAAAAGATTATTGCATTTATTACGATACATTTATTTATCTGTATCATATCAGAACAGATGTGAACTGATCCATACTACCGACAGCCCATGCTGAATGTATATTCATATTCTTCCTTATCTACACATATTTCTTATATGTGCTTTCAGCGTAGTACCACCTCACAATAAATTGAAAATAGTTCCCTTGCGATACACAATCTCTTTCAATATGGCATATGTTTTCCAGGATGGTATTCGATGGCCATAGATATCTTCAGTTCAATATTTTCCTGATATTTAAATGCTACAACTATGCTACCAGGTTTAGATCAGCATGTGAAATTCCATATTAAGACACTTACTTATTGCACAGTTCTAGAACAATTTGACCAAAAATGATTCACATCGCACTTGGTGGCAATCTTGGAATTACTCAAACTGTGGGTGTTGGGCAAGTTTATCATGATGGAAACCGACATAGATCAATTACTAAACATAACAGGGTTACTATGTACATAACATAACAGGATTACTATATAACATATAGCACTGTCAAATGGAATACATTTTATGGATTTTCCACAATAAATGTGTTTTTGTCCCAAACATTTAAGAATCAATAGTATTTATGAATATGTAAATGAGCAAATAGACATGAAGTAATTGCAAATATACAATCAATTCACTACCTTTCATTTGATACCATTTTGACGTTTGTAGATCAATATTTAATCAAGATATGACCAAAAACGTTTTGAAAATTTGAACAAACAATTTGATAGGGTTGAGGGTTTAGATAAGGGGTTTGGGTGAAAGACCCAAATGCCACAGTGTGAACATTGCTTAAAGTGTTATTCATGTAATGTTCTTTAAGATAAAATATGTTTGCATAATGCCGTTGAACAGAAACACCTTGTTTTTGATAGTATTTAACACATGTTTTCTGAAAAATCACAATTTTCAGGAAATTCATTAATATTATATGGCAATGCAACTGAACTAATATGCATGAAAAATAATAGCACATGGAAGAGCCAGCCATAAGCTTTAATTTGATACCATTCTTATATCAGTAGGTCAATACATAATCAAGATATGACCAAAAACGTTTTGAAAAATTGAATGAACAATTTGATGAGGTTAAGGGTTTAGATAAGGGTCACCGCCAAAAGCCCCCGTCGCCAGAGTGCAAACATTGCTCAAAATGTTTCTTATAAACTGTTCTTTAAGTTAAACCATGTTTACATGATTCCCCCTGAGAAGAAACACAATGTTTTTGAAAGTGTTTACCAAATATTCGGAAAAAAGGTCACAGTTTTAAGTAATGTCATTAATATTCATAAATATGCAAATGAGCTAATTTGCATAAAATTTATAACACATTAATAAGCAAGTCATAAGCTCTCATTTGACACCATTCTAACATCTTTAGGTCTATATTCATCCAAGATATGACCAAAAACATTTTGAAATTAATGAACAATTTTATAGGGTTAAGGGTTTAGATAAGAGATTTGGCCAAAAGCCCAAATGGTCAAAGTGCAAACATCGCTCAAAATGTTTCTTATACAATTTTCTTGAAGATTTACTATGTTTACATAATTCCCCTGCACAAAAATTCTCTGTTTTGGAAAGTATTTACCACATTTTTGTCGAAAATCGCAATTTTAGGAAAAATCATTTATATTCATGAATATGCAAATGAGCTAATTTGCATAACATAACTGAAAATGAAAGAGCAAGTCATAAGCTTTCATTTGATACCATTCTGACATCTGTGTGTCAATATTCAATCAAGATATGACCAAATTCATTTTCAAAATTTAAATGAACAATTTGGTAGGGTTAAGGGTTTGGGTAAGGGTTACAGCGAAAAGCCCCAACCGCCAGAGTGCAAACAAGGCTCAAAATGTTTCTAATAAAATGTACTTTACGATAAACCATGTTTACAAAATTCCCCTTGGACAGAAACGCCTTCATTTGGAAAGTATTAACCAAATTTTCATCAAAAATTAGCAATTTTAAGGAAAATCATGAATATGCAAATGAGCTAATTTGCATAAAATAACTACAAATTGAAGAGCAAGTCATAAGCTTTCATTTGATACCATTTTGACATATGTAGATTAAAATTCAATCAAGATATGACCATATAATTGTCTGTATATTTAAGGGGGAATGCTCCAGTTTCCTAAATTTTTTCCCAATAATAGAATTTATTCATATTTTGTATGTTGAAATTACAGGTTATTACCAATTGAAAAATAAAATAAAAATAGATGGTCATCGATCTTGTTTGAATTTTATAGGCATTCGTATCACATACCCCTACAGCGAAAAAATGCACAATTTTTTGCACCTGTCCAATGTCATTTAAATGCCAATAAAATGCTGTGTATTCATCGTTTAGTCCCGAAAACGGATTTAAAGTAACGTTTTACATTTAAGAAGAACAGAAAACCCAAAATATGTGCTGTTATAAACGCGTAAATGTATAAAACAGCATGCTTACGTGTTCGGTTAGATCAACGAAGCTGGAGTGTTTTATGTCAAAATTTGCATATTTTTGGAAATATTTCAAGTTCTACATAATAGAATTTGATAAAACTCCCTCATTGTATTAATCAACATGTCCTGGTAATAATTCAAAAAGAAAATGTATAGATCAGCGCACTTGTTAGTGAATTACAGCAATTTTTGTCAGCTACACATGAATAAAATGACGCAAAACAGTGGTAACTGCATACACACTTACGACTGTTTCGCTCTAAATAATCGATTTTCATATTGAGGAAATCAGTTTCGCATAATAAATAGACTTTTACCGTTGAAAATGGTAAATTGTAATGATGTATTATATTATTGAAAATATGGTAGCGAAATATATTGGTACGAAACATTTAATTTACTGCAGTAATGACCGAGTGTTCCGAAAAACTGGAGCATTCCCCCTTAAATGAAAAATTTGAAAGGGTTAAGGGTTTTAGATAAGGGTTACAGCCAAAAGCCCCAACGGCCAAAGTGCAAACAACGCTCATCTTGTAGCATTTGTTATAAGCTTTCAGAAAATCATACCCTTCAAAATTCCCTCTGGGGGGAGCAGGGGTTATTGGTGGCTCAAGGTCTATAAAAAGAAAATCACGAATGTTCTCAGTATTGACTAGAAAATTCTTGGTATAAAAACACACAAAACAATCGGATTGCTGGGTGGTAGTTTGGTAGGTCATTCATTATGAGGAATAAAGTACCAGGATTTGAATGGAATTTAATTAATTAATTAATTAATTAAAAAAACTATAATTTAATTTAATAATAATAACAATAATAATAATAATAATAATAATAATAATAATAATAATAATAATAATAATAATAATAATAATAATAATAATAATAATAATAAATAATAATAATAATAATAATAATAATAATAATAATAATAATAATAATAATAATAATAATAATAATAATAATAATAATAATAATAATAATAATAATAATAAAAAATAATAATAATAATAATAATAATAATAATAATAATAATAATAATAATAATAATAATAATAATAATAATAATAATAATAATAATAATAAAGCCATACCTTTACAACACGGATTTTCCGCCTGTCTAATATTCAAACTCTCCTTTTCTCTCAAAGTTTCGTTACATTCGCCTTCAACCTGACACAACGCATCTAAGTACGGCACAGCCTGATCCCAGTGGAACCTGTTCGAATCCCCGTCTTTTAAAAGTATGATGCAGATCGGAACCCACAGGAACAGCTGTAATCTAATTCTCATTCTGTGTACCCAAGATTATGACTACATCACATTGGCAAAGTTTTGTATAGGAAAAAATAACATCAATTTATAGGCTTTAGCCCTTTTTAGCTCATCTGAGCACACCGTGCTCAAGGGGAGATTTTAGGGTCAGTCACTGTCCGGCGTGCGTCGCTCGTCGTGAACAATTTCTTTAAACATCTTCTCCTCCTTTAACCACTGGGACAATCCTGACAAAACATAATAAGAATGTTCATTGAGTGACCACTTTTCAAAGGTTGTTCGCGAATATTTGATTAGTTTAAAAATGGGGACGTAGCAGGGCGGGGCATATCAGACATTGAGAAATCACGGGAACAATCTTTAAAATTCGACCATTAAGCCAATTTGAACCAAACTTGACAGAAATGTCCAATGAGTGACTTATGTAACACAGTCATATTCATAATTTTTGATTTGTTGAAAAGTGTGGGCGTGGCAGGTCGCGGCTTATCATACTTAGAAAAATTATTAGACAATTCTACAAAAAAAATCTTCTCCCCCCCCTTTACCATTGGGCCAATTTTTTCACAACTTGGCAGGAATATACATTGGGCTACTCGGCATAAAACTATTTCGCGAATTTTTTATCCGTCAAAAATGTGGGCGTGACAGGGCTTATCACAATTCAAGAAATCATGAGAAAATTCTATATAAATCCACCATTTGGCTAATTGAAACCAAGCTTGAAAGGAATGTTCATTGACTGACTTTCTTTTAATACGTAGTTGTTATTTTTCGATTTGGGGGAAAATGTGGGCTTGGCAGGGCGGGGCTTATCAGACATAGAGAAATTGCTTGACAATTTTTCAAAAATCTTATCCTTCTTAACCATGGGGCCAATTTTTTTTTACAAAGCTTGTTAGGAATGTTCCTTGTGTGACTCATCCAAAAACCTTTCAAGTTTGGTTTATGATTTTTTTTCCACTTTAGTTTATAAAGATCTAAAGGTAAATCATAGTTAGGAAAACATGTTTCATCTTATAATTCTATAAAATAATATTTTTATGCAAATGCGAATTTCTCTAAATAACAGTTTTGGACAAAAAAAAAAAAAAAAAAAAAAAATAGCTGATATAGACGAAGTAGGATCACAAGTCTATACAGTCGAGCGTAAAGACCGAGCCATCACCCCTTGTAAGTTGCACTTTTACGTTATTGTCATTTTTCATCGGATGTAATTAGGCCGTTTTACTTCAAATAGTTGTTTTTATAACAAAACATTATTTGATTGAATTAATAGTACAACGGACTGATTGGCAAAAATAAATCTAGGGTCTGACGCGAAATGATGTGTCTATTCCTTTAACCCTTTTCCAAACAAGACCTGGTTTTGACGTCCTTAAGAAAATAGGCGTGGGAAAACATTGAAACAAAAGAAGAAACTGCTGATAATCAACAGTTTCTCCTTTTGTCTCAATATTTTCTGTGCCATATTTTACACAAATCCTATCTTAAATAACATCCATTTTGTCATTTGTGGCAGTTTTTGAAGTGGATCACCCTAAATTTTTGTCGTTTGGGAAAGGGTTAATCAAAAAACGATGAATAGGCCTATACATTCTAAATACCTTTCCACAAACGTTCGAAACTTCGGATATTATTTTCAGAGAAAAAAAAACGTTTTGAAAAGAAAGCAAATGCTGGAAACCAGCTTTTGCTCTTTGTTTCAGCGAGTCGTACATATCAAACTATTTGTTTCTCATAAATTCATGTTTCATTTTACTTTTATAGCAGTCATCCAATATGAGTATTTAAGTCGGATTTTAAACATGAAAGGGGTGGAATTGTTGCTTGTATATTACATCTTAAGTTAAGTAACACATTCCCACACAATCACGCTTTTGGACGCTTCAATACATAATCACTATATAAATTTATAAGCTAGAAAACAGCATGGAGATGAAGAAATTGCTTGTGGCACAATTCTTACCAAGAAAGGCCAAGGAACGTAAAAATGCAACTATCTTTGAATTAGGACCAGTCTATAATTTTGCCGTTTGGGAAAGGGTTAAAATGCCTTTATAAAACAGCATCGGTATACGTATTTCAGCGCCTTTGAAACGTTAAGACACATCTTGCGATCACACAAATTAGAACCAAATTAAATTGGTAGAATTATGAACTGTTTTAAGGCAGTTTCAACTGAACGTCATATTATAGAAGAAGAATCTGTCAACTCATCACAGATCTCCAGCTGGAACCATGAGGAATCTTCACATTCTAAATTTAAAGAGCTTAATACATATCTAGAATCAAGTAGTGATATTAGTCCAATCAAATACCCACTGAAAAAGGCCTTAAATAATGTTCACAAAACACACTCATACTTTACAAAAGAAAAGCTCTTGAAGCTATTGACTGTGTATTGGACACCATAGCTCCTGGCCAGGGTGCAGACTTGTTTGAACTGGTAAAGGGACCAAAAGATAAACTTTGTAAAGAAGAAGCCAACTTAGTAGACATCGTCATACAACTATATAATGAGACAGAGGACAATAAAATCAAATCTCAGTTATTATCAGTAATCAGTTCAACGCTTTCCAAATCAGATTTACTCAAGAAAATACCAGGATTAACAGTATATAGAATTATTGATCAATCAAGGTTGTGGTCAGCAACGCACAAAAGAATCTCAGTTTGTGATACTCCAAAATTCAAAAGGACCAGAAAGAATGATGAAAAACTGGAACACTGCCTTAGTTTCTTTTTTGATCCTCTCTTCACTCAAATAGTGTCACATAGTGTCAGAGAAATAGAGCTGGATTCTGGAGATATTCTTCAGATACCTGATGTCGTGAGAACAGTATTTCATTCCACATTGATTGACATGTACCTGGCATATTGTAAGAAGATAGGTTTTGCCCCACTCGGAACCAGCACACTTTACCTTGTATTGAACAATTGCCCTGCCTCAAAAAGAAAAAAAAGCCTTAACCCTTTCCCAAACAAGACCTGGTTTTGACGTGCTAAATAGGATAGGCTTGGGAAAACATTGAAACAAAAGAAGAAACTGCTGATAACCATTTTCTGTGCCATATTTTACACAAATTATATCTTAATAACATCCATTTTGTCATTTGTGGCAGTTTTTGAAGTGGATCACCCTAAAATTTTGTCGTTTGGGAAAGGGTTAACTGCTTGGACAACATCGCCTCAGATGGAGAGGCCGGTTATGAGTGCCTCATTTCAATTGCTGAAAAGCTACGTCCAAAATATCCAGACATTATGCCAAATATCATCAAGCAATTGAAAGAAAGTAAACTGTATTTGAAAACGGACTATAAGTTCCATATAAAGGAGAGTGACCCATGTGCAGAAACTTCGCACTTAGTGATCCAAATGATGAATTATTCACAGTTTCATGTCAGCATGAGCATACCCTTCAGTGTGACCGATGTGGTTTGTTTGAAAAAATTACTGAGACATTAGAAGAGTATTCTAATAAGGAGTCCAACAAAGAAGAGAAAGACATCTTGCTCCATGATTTATCAAACTTACAGTTGGAAAACTCACATTATCCGCACTGTCAATCAAGATTGCTGTAGGACTGAACTGATTCAAAATTTAAAACCAAATGAGATGATCATCATCATGGATTGGGCCATGAAATTCCTGCCTTTATTATACCGCCAAAAGCAGTCAGACTGGTTCGGACAAAAAGGTCTTAATTGGCATGTTTGTGTGTGTGTCTTCAAGGATGATACAGATATTAAGGTAAGGTGGGGTCTAACCCTTACCCAAACAAGACCTGGTTTTGACGTACCTCTTGGAAATGGCTTTGTAAAACATTGAGCCAAAACAAGAAATTGCTGATAATTGCGCCCTTGAATTTGACTAAATTTCCATTTTCGACTGCTTTCGGCTTTGTGGCTTGCATCTACAATAATTATTATTGTTGAATAAAGACGAAAATTATACACAATGCTATGGACTTTAAGATCTAAAATGAGTTTGAATTTCGGTCTGATCAAATCCGAAAATCATGAGTTATATGCCCTTGAATTTGACAAAACTGGCGTTTTTGATTTTGTTTACTCTAAAAGACATAAATATTGACCAATGAAAACAAAACCTTGACATCATCAATCAAGACAAAACTCAGACACAATGTTGCGGACCATAAGATCTTGTTTGGGTTGAATTTTTAGTCTGATCTGATCAGAAAGCCTAGAGTTGCGGGCCCTTGAATTTGATGAAATTGCCATTTTCGGTTGATTTCGACCTTGTTTACATTCTATAATCTACAATTGTCAATCAATCATGACAAAACTTGGACACAATGTTGGTAACCATAAGATCTTGGATGAGTTTGATTTTCAGACTGATCTGATAAGAAAGTCGAGAGTTATGTGCCCTTGATTTTGATAACATTGCTGTTTTCGGCTGTTTTCGACCTTGTTTATACTCTAGAATCTACATGGATTTATCAATCAAGACAAAACTTAGACACAATGTTGGGCACCATAAGATCTCGAATGAGTTTGATTTTCACAATGTTATTGACCATAAGTTCGTTTTCGGTCTCAATTAAAGTAATTATAGATATTAATTGAATTGAACAAAAGTGTTGCTCATATCATTTTGGTTCAGGTGAGCAATATAGGACCATCATGGTCATCTTGTTTCTATTTGCTTCATTTAAGTATATTGCATATTATCATGACTAACTATGTCTAACTAGTGTCTACAACAAATCCCTACATTTAACTACGTTAGTTTAGAAGTAATTACATCGTAGAAGTAATTACATCGTAGAAAAATGTTGAGAGAAAAAGAAAAACAATCTCCATCACAACTTTCCGAAAACTTAAGGTATATAACCCATCATTAAAAACACTACTTTCTAATCATACGAAATGCATTGAATTACACACACTTGTAAATACACTTCACATAAGGTGATTCACCGTGCCGGATTTCAAGATTATGCTTCAAGAAGAAAATAATTACAAATATTATTTTACTCTATATTCATAAAAAAGGGAGATAATTTGGAACATTTTTGTCAAATATTTCCATAAGTATGCATTAATTCAAAATTCTAAACCGTTCAAAATGCCCATATTTGTATTTGAAATGGAAATGTAACACAGTTTAGGAATTACTGGCACTTTTCAAATTTCGCCTCTGGCCCTTCAGTGCTAATGATGGGTTGTATACGTTAAGATGAGCCAATTCGGGAGCATTAGTGTTTCACTAATACATCTTGATGTTTTTTTTAATTTGTAGCATACTACATTATGTACATGTAACAGAAACAAAGCAATATTGGTTTGCAGTATTTTCCATGTTGGAACATGTGCTGATGACAGTTAAACAAGAAAGGCCAGCTACAGAAGAGGTCTTTTTACGCAGTGACAATACTGGATGTTACCATTGTGGTCACCTTTTGGCTTGCTTTGAATGAGGTCAAGAAAAAGACAGGTATATATATTCATGTGTGCTATTTTATGCCCCCTTTTGAACAAAATTGGGGTCTATCATTTTTCAATATTCGATCTGTCAATACATATACTTGATGGATACCACCATGGAACTGCTACAATTGTTAGATGGCTTCATCAAAGGTTGGTCCTCAAAGGGGCATACATGTTTTACAAGTATCTCTTGTTATACCCTCGCAAAATGAACGTTATAGGGAAATTTACTGGAATCAACCCGTCTGTCAGTCTGTCGATGTACAAAATACTTGTCCGTAGCAAATTGCTGAAAATAAAGTAGCTATGATCATGAAACTTCATAGGTAGATAGATCTTTCTAAGGAGAAGTGCAGTGTGCAAGGAGCATAATTTTGAGGCAAAAGAAGAACATGCTGATAATCATCATTTTCGTCATTTGCCCCTATGTTTTCTTTGTTGAGTTATTCACAAATTTTGCCTTTTTAGGTCACCTGACCGAAGGTCATCGTGACCTATGGCGACCGTGTTTCGTCCGTCGTCGTCCGTCGTTCGTCGTCCGTTAACTTTTAACGTTTTCTACTTCTTCTTGAGAACCAATCGACGGATTTCAACCAAACTTGGCATAAAGCATTCCCATGGAAAGCCCCTTCAGATTTGTACAAATCATGGATTAAACTCCCTTTGGGGTCACAAAAGGGGCCAAAAAGGGGGTAAATAGGGTACATCTGGGCAGGAAGCATCCCCATTGGAAGCTGCTTCATATTTGTACAAATCATGGAGTTATTGCCCTTTGGGGCCCCAAAAGGAGACAAAAAGGGGCCAAAAAGGGGTAAATAGGGTACACATAAGAAATCTTGAATTCACATTTGGCATTTAAAGTCTTTTAAAGTTTGTACAAGAGAAAAAAAATGTCAAGAAATGGTGGTGCTGGGGGGGGGTAGGGGGAGGGAGATATGGGGGTCGCGTTATTAGTTAACTTTTAAAATTTTCCTTAATTGTAAATCCATAATTGTTCTGTTCATTTGGTTCAGTTGACCGATAAGGCCCTCTGGGCCTCTTCATGTTTCATCAATTTTGTCGTCTGTAACAAGTTGTACCACGCTGAAATTTTGTGGTGTCTAAAAGGGTTAATAATATTTTTATTGCAGGTGTGTCCATTAAACGATTTGATTACAGTGAACCCCAGCAAGGAAAATCATACTGTGATTGCAAGATAGCGCACATGCGAAGTAAAATGCGGACCTATGTTGCCTCAGGTCACAATATAACCAATACAGTTGAGATGAAGAAGGCATTGGATGCTCATTCTGGTGTTGCAGGATGCCAGGTTGCTGTAGTGCAAATTGACCGCTCAAAGCAAACAATGAAAAAGCATAAATGGAAGGGTGTGAATGCAATAACAAATCTTATTTTCACTGAAGCAGGCATTATGGTTTATAGGCCTATGGGATAGGTACAGGAAAATTGATTTCAAACAAAGAACTCAACTCATATTCCAGCATTAAGCAAAAGAAAGGAGGAATCATTGTTGAAATGGAGTTCACGAAACCCAAACAAGCTTTTGGTATGATCTCAGGCCCCAAACCTGTAAGACAAGTAAGCGATCAACTATCAGAAAGTCGAGGGGAAATACCACAAAACACTGTAATACTGGATAACCGAGCTGAAATTATGGAGCACATATAAATGGAATCTCTGAAGATCCATCAGGAAGTAATGAAGAACCAGCTGAGTTTATGGATGAAACATCTGAAAATACAGAGGAGGCTGGCGACAATACACACTCTGACGACTGTTTGTTCTGTTGTCCAGAAATGGGATGCACAAGAAAGTTTTTAACTTACCAGGGCATGGAGAATCACCTAATAGTTGGGAAACACAAGATTTGTCTCCAAAAAGAGTCAGCATATGATAAGATAAAACATAAATGGACAGACCATTGTAACAACTTAAATACAAGAATAATATATCAGAGAGAGTGCTCACATAGTACGAGGGCTGAGACCGAGCTGCACAAGGGATGAGCATCGAAGAAAGAAAAATCAAATAAGAGATAAGTTGATAAAGTACGAGAATATCTTCTTAAATGTTTTGATAAAGGAGAACATAGTGAACAAAAAGCATGTGCAAAGGATGTTGCTGAGGTGATGAAATATTTGAAAGATTCTGAAGGAAAGTCTGTTTTTCACCAGATCAGTGGCTTCAGCCTAATCAAATTGTTTCCTTCTTTTCTAGACAGACATACCTAAAAAGTACCAATTCTGTAGCTGTAGTATAGCTGTAATAAAAAAGGAAGAGAAATTAGATGTTGATGATAGTGATAATGATCTCAATGTTTTAGTAGAAAGGATTGATGCTGAAGCTATTAGGAAACATGTTCATAGTGATCTGTGAATTGTTGATTGGGGTTTAACACCGTTTTCAACTGTTATGGTCATATCACAGAGGCTGGAGCACCTAACTATGGATTCCTATTGTTTCTCATACCAGTACTACCGCAAGATCCTAATCGAGCCTCAATCTGCTCACCCACATAGGTTAACGATATCAAACTATTTGTGAGACACACATTTTTTCTCTGAACCTTTCTTTCTTCAATGCCCAGACATGCAGTGCTAGCAAGGGACTGGGTAATTTATTACTGTAATTGAATGTTATGTATAATAGAACTATATTTCAATTGAAAATAACAGGGATATAATTAAATAGATTGTCAAATTGATGTAGAATGTATTTATCTAAAACATTGAAATCCTTGAAAGAACAAGAATAAATGGATATCAGCTCTTTCTTCCTTCTCCTCAAAGATTTATAAAATATGTAATATTCTACAGAGGTAACAAAACGAAGAAATTGTTATTAAGGCAACACATACATTGTTCAAATAAACCTTTGTGGTGACAAGTATGAAGCAACATTTTTACTTAAAATTGTGACATCACCATTGTTTGGTTGTCATGGCTATAGAAAATATAGACTTTTTGTGTCAATTTCAATTGCCTAAAAAACAAAAAAAGTAAAGGAAGCTATGACACTATATGCATTGTTTGTATTCATCTTTTTATCGAGCCGAGACTTTATGTCCGAGGAGCTAATGTCACAGCCCTAGTGTTGGCGTCACATTGTGACGACGCCGCATCTTCAAAAACTTTAATCCGGTCTATAATTATCTCATGCACTATTAGAAATACAACCATGGTACTTCACACAGGGATACTTCCTTCTAAGACCTTTCATTTGGGACCATGACATGGTGACCTTGGAGTTTGACCTGCTTTCATTTTTTTTAACATGGCTTATATCTCATGCACTATTACTGTACAGATAAAGCCTTAATATTTCACATATGGATACCTCATGCCATGACCTTGACCTTGGGACCATGACCTTTGACATAGTGACCTTCATCTTTGGTCTCCTTTTTTGTGAAAAAATTTCGTATCGGCCAGTTACGTTGTCTGCGGAAAACTTTTGTATTGTAAGGAGATATTTTGTTTCGAAAATGTCACTTTTGGTAAAATCGGTGACAGTGCCAAGTTTTGGTTGCCATGGTTACAAAATTTAGAAAGCCTAAGTGTTAATTTATTCTTGACTTTTAAGAAACACATGCTAGACATCTAGGCACTATATGCATTGTTCATATTTCACCTTTGCTTTTAGGAGATAATTTGATTTGAAAAATGTCATTTTTTGAAATTTTGTAAATTATTCATGATTTGGTTGCCATGGTTACAAAAGTAGAAAGCCTCAGTGTTCTTTTATTCTTGTCTTTTTAAGAACACGTGCTAGACATTATGCACCATATGTATTGTTCATATCAACATTTGATTTTAGGAGATATATTTGTTTGAAAATTTCATTTTTTTGGTAAAATCGGTGACGGTTCCATCATTTGGTTGCCATGGTTATGAAAAAAAAAAAAAAGATTTTTTCAAATATTTTTTTCTTGCCTCTTAAGAAACATGTGCTGGACATTCAGGCACTTAAAAATGACTTTATGCATTGCTCATGTTGACATTTGCTGTTAGGAGATAATTTGATTAGAAAGATGTCATTTTTTGAAATTTGGTGACGGTTCCACGTTTTGGTTGCCATGGTTACGAAAAAAAGAAAGCCATAGTGTTATTTTATTGTTGTCTTCTTAAGAACAAGTAATAAACATTAAGGCACCATGTGCATTGTTCTTATTTACTTTTGTTTTTAGGAGATATTTTTGTTAAAATATGCCATTTTTTTGGTAAAATCGCTGACGGTACCATCATCTCGTTGCCATGGTTATGAAAGAAAAAAGATTTTTTAGATATTTTATTCAAACCTCTTATGCTAGTGTCACACTGTGCCGAAGATGACAGAAGATGGAATCACGATGTTCGAATTTTCCAAGTTCGCGGGTGATCGTATATTCATCGAGCCCTTCGTGGTGGCCATCCTGAGCCATCGTATGACCGTCGGCTGAATTTTTAAAACTTCGGCAGTACCTTCGGGAACGCCGACAAAATCTTTGGCATGCCAGAAAATTGCCGAAGGTCAACACGAAGGTGCATTTTCGTGTTGGATTCGTATGTCCGTCTTGTTCTTCGTAATGTCATCGTGTAGACATCTTTTCAAATCGTGTAACCTTCGCATTTCCTTCGCATAATCATCGCCACCACATGTCATTTTTTGCCTAAAGAGGGCAATACGAAGCAATCGCGAACCTTCCCGATTGCCTTAGGATGGCAACGCGAATTCGGGAAGCCATCTCAATGCTCCCGTATTTGAAGGTAGAAACACCGAATGAGCATTAAATTAACCGATGTAAAACTATAACGATCTCACTTTACATTATTTAAACCCACATTTTCCAGTAAGCTATCCCTCTCTTTTCAGACATTATACTTGGAATTAATTAAAGTACCCATACAGATAAGATTATCGATGTTTTCAGAATTTGGTGCTAGATTTCTAACGAAATAAGTATCGAAACTCTCATAATTGTTGTAGTTTGTTTATGACACTTGTTAACTCCATAGAATTTTTCTTACATTAAGTAGAATCTTATTAGTTTCGTCATAGGCCCCTGATGCCCTCAATGCGTATCTTGAAACTTGGAGAAATATTTCTAAAAGAATATGTCTTCAAATCGTTGAATTTGGAGTTTCTTGTGCTACCAATAGCCAAAACCAAATTCGAGCAAAAGAAATTTGATATGCGATGCTCATGTAATTTTCCCGCTATCGTCCATTCCTATAACACTATTAATGGTACTGTTTTTGGGAAGCAAATTTGCAAAATTTGCTTTTCTTTGCAGTCGTGTTTCTCTGCACTTTACCATTCTCTGCATACCACACAACATCTCCCGGTCCTCCTCACTATAAATAGTTCTATCAAAAGCGAAGATCAATGACAAGAACAACATTTCGAATACTCAATATTGAATTCTATAGTTGTACACAATATATTCAATTGTGTGACCGATGATGAAACATCCAATTAAACATGTGTTAAAAGAGGAGAAACGATCACGTAGTAATTTGCTTTCATTACGGTTCAATAGCCAGTCCAATATCTTTCGTTGAAAATGGGTCAGTCAAGTTTACTGAACTAAGAAATATGCGACCCACTTCAAGCGCTAAAAATAGGAACTAGGACACGCCTATTTTTAGAATCTTTCTATGCCCAAATTCTTACACGTTTTAACGTCCGAAACTAAAAAATGATATTCGATAAGCCATGCATTTAATCGCGTTCACAATAATTGATTGGTCAACTAAGTGGGTATTTTAAGGTTAATGACATAGACATCTTGTCTAATAGGCCTTGCTAGTATTCGCGTGTAGCTAGGCATTTCAAAGCGAAAGTAGAAATCTGGGAAACCAGAATATGTGATGATATGCTCAATATGCATAGAAATCAGACTAGCAATCCTTTCACCATTCGGTTTAAAAAATGGTGTTAACTTTTTAATCTATAGATATAGATCTAGATGAATAGGCCTACATAGAATCAAATCAATTTACATTGTTGGTATGTTAACCATTTCCCAAATAGAAACATTTCAGATTGGTCAAAATAAAAAAAAAAGCCGTAGCAGACGACAAAATTGGTATATACCTAGATAAAATGAGAACTTTTTGTAGATAATACCAAAGACAATATCGAGGTTAAAGTAGAAAATTCTGATTATCAGCAGTTTCTTCTTTCATCTCAATATTCCCCCGAACATTTTCTTTACGGGCTGTCAAACCCGGTCTTATTTGGGAAAGGGATAAAGTAGTGACGGAACACATGTTTTAGCAAGTAAGACATGTAGTTTTCAGAGATCAAATGCATTCTAATTAGGGTATAGACTCCTTTCATTTATGTTTTAGTCCGTACCCGCAGAACGCTTGCGGTAATCCGAGACTTCTCTGATGAAAATTCGCTCGATGATACTTGGATGTCGCTATTTACAACGGAACGCTGTCCGAATCAAACACAAAAGAAAATTCCGACACAGCGACATAACTTGTGTCGGAATTTTCTTTTGTTTTTGAATTGGACAGCGCTCTGATGTAAATAGCGACATCCAAATATCAAAGAGCGAATTTTCATCAGAGAAAACTCTGATTAACTTCCGGAGGCAAACAATGGGTTTATGGGAAATTAACATGGTATACATGTAAATTGTTACTAAAAATAGTAACAAATCGACATTTTCAAAACGAGGCTCCCAAAAAATGCGGAGAAATCAATGACGACGCACGTGCATTCAATATACAGCTATTAAGCGCACACGCATTCAATATACAGTGATAAAGAGAAGTTTTAAGTGGAACAAAAACTATGAAATTGAATGAATTCGTTGATAGCCGGTAAGATGGTTATTTTATTTGATTTACAGTCAACCGTTCCCAGTTTAAAAATTTCGCCTTTTGCCTGTAAGGACGTCTTCCGGAGGCTGGTGTGTGTGTGTGTGTGGGGGGGGTCTTAGTGGAAACTTGTCCATTGTACCGAATTTTGCAAAAGTTCACGTCATACATCAAATAGATTTATGAACCGTGACCTGTCGCACTAGTCTATTATACAAGAAAACCTACTTCAGAACATGACATTGGGTATAGGAGAACATATAGAGTGCTAGAATGCCTTATAGTCGTTTTCGGCTGGGAGAATTCGGCCCCCCGGATAGGAGGCTCTGCTCTCCCAGTCCCTGTTTGGAGAGGACCCAAGACCACATGCCTTCCAATTTCTTGCTTTCTACATCATTTTCGTATAACATTTTATTGAAAATTAGTGCCCGAAATGAATTAAAACAGCACTATGTTTTCGGCAATTGGATTTTCCATAGAAACTTTATAGAACCTACCATAGTATACTGAACAAGAGTGAAAACTTTACACATACATTGCTTGTCATATTTCTTCTAAATTCAACAAGTAAAGAAATCAAATGAATGTGCTTCGCATCGTTCATTGACTTGGTTGTGCCAAACACTAAACGTTTTGTTGATCTTAATTATGGGAATGAAAAACGGACCCTTTAAGTGTGACAGGGGTCCGTTTTTCAGGTGTGCAATTTATGAATATCAAACATTTTAAATTCCCTATTTGTTTATGTCAAAGGGGGGTAATTCACAAAATTGACAGATTAGACCTTTATTTTAGAGCTTGCTACAAGTGATAAGAGAGATGTTTTGTGGTTTTTTTTTGCAACCCGGATATGACCAATTCCGTAAAAATAATGAATCGTTTATCGCGCGTATGTGGCATTAGATGAAATTAGCTGTAAATGCATTAAGGGCCGTAACTCTGGCATTAAAGGAGACAATGCAATGAAACTTCGACAAAACGATTGCCGAATGCCATGGAAATATTGTAAAAATGAAATCAGGCTTTTAGTTCGATACTTTTTCAGAAACAAGAAATCTTGCAGCGTAAAGTTTTCTCTTTTGTTCAGTATATTTTGCTGATATGGAACAGACATTATCCTTTCATAATTTGTATTTTGTAACTTTCTAAAGAATCAAATTCAATTAATTACTTTTATCCAACTCCGTGTAATTCATATTGCTAATAACTAGAAAGGCCTTTAGACATAATCAGCAAATTTGCTTCCCAACAGTACTTTCAGTACTTTGATTAACTCATGGTTTTAAGTAATATCAGTCCAATATCTAACATATTGGAACATATTTTACATAAAGCTGGTGGAGTTCTTCCAGATTCGCCTGATACAAGACTACCAGGTGTGCTATGAACGAGATTGCTAAATTTAAATACTTCTTGCTTAGTAAAGGTCACTGTCGTGTCGAATGAAATCAGTAATACAATAATATGCCTTTCGGGTGTGTTTTTATTTATGTTGTAATTGCATTTACACAATTTAATGTAGGCTTACCCAGTAATACTATAACATTTGAAACCCCGATGGTCGAACCTAAAACAAGTAACACCAACGGCCCAAAAGTGTCCCCATCTGTATTTCAATTTCGATACATAAATACATGACTTCCGTGCTAATCAATTTATATCATACAGGGTGTACCAAAATATGTGTCCCCATTTTGAACATCTATGAAATTGACAAATGTTGTCACTGAGTAAAATCAGTTACATAGGCATGAAGGGGACATGATAAAGTTTTGTTTTATGTACTAGTATAGAACATCTATATTTACTTTGAAATTTTATTCCACAAAACGTTTTAAAAAATATGGCATTTTTAAACATTTTGCCAAGTGACGTCAACGACGTCATCTTTGTCATTTGATAAAGTTTTTTTTTCATGCTAAAATGAGCAAATTGATCCTTTTAATTTTGTCTTCCATGGCCATTGTGGCTTAAATAGATAAAGTGAAAGTCTTAACATAATTAAATTTTGAAGGGGTGAAAACAATCACAATAACTAGAGTTTGAAATGAGGAAAGATGTCGTTTCACTGAAAAGTTGGATGATGGTGCAAATGATGCTTTAAAGGGGGATCGTTTTTGAAGAGACAGACATTTGCGCAGGGCAATTACATTTTGTGAAAAAGTATTGAAAGTTTCATTCCTATTCGTACACAAGAGATCCATTCAAGGGGTGTCGTAAAAGTGTGTAATTTAAAGTTTTTTTCCTTAAAAATCCAAATATTTCACAACATCAATGATGTCATGGAAGACATCACCGGTAAATTATGAATAAGTAAGAACTAGAGGAATGGCTACTGATAATTTTTCTTTTCATTTCAAACTAAAATTTGTGTCATTAATTTTAAAAGTAGTAAGACCTTCACTATGTCTTATACAGTCATAGAAAACGAAGAAACACAAATCATTTTATCCGTACAGAATGGTAGAAACAGACATTGTATTTTTCGAAAAGATGACGTCGATGACGTCATTTGACAAACAACATAAACAATGGTAAATTTCTTAAAGCGTGTTATTGAATATATTAGGAAAGTAACTATGTATGTTTCATATATCAAACAAAACTTTATCATGTCTACTTCTTACCTATGTAACTGAATTTACTTGATGACAACAGTTGTCAATTTTTATAGATGTTTTAAATACGTCCCCCTTTAAAGCACCATCATCCAAATTTTCAGTGAAACAACATCTTTCCTCATTTCAAACTCTAGTTTTTGTGATTATTTTCATCCCTTCAAAATTTAATGATGTTAAGATTTTCACTGAATCTATGTAAGCCAAAATGACTACGGAAGACAAAACTAAAATGATCAATCTGATCATCTTAGCATGGAAAAAGAAACTTTGTCAAATGAAAAGATGACATCGTTGACGTCACTTGGCAAAAAGGCTAAAAATGACATATTTCTTAAAACGTTTTGTGGAATGAAATTTCAAAGTAAATATAGATGTTCTATATATAAAACAAAACTTTATCATGTCCCCTTCATGCCTATGTAACTGATTTTACTCAGTGACAACATTTGTCAATTTTATAGATGTTTAGAATGGGGACACATATTTTGGGACACCCTGTAGATATATTGGATATTCCAAAAGTGATAAAACGTTTCACGTTTAAACCTGTTCCCATGCAAGAGTGTCGTAAACATTTTCGCCATCTATCGTGTCAAATGATTACAACAACAACAAAAAAAGCGACGAAAAGACATTTATAGCGCGACAATTCGTAAAATGGGGAAGGGTTTTTCTTGACACCCGGGCCTCGGCGCAATGATATGGTTTGTAGTAAGGTTTTGTGCATGACTTTAATATTTCTGTTTCAACTATTGATAATGCTCTGAAACTTGGCTTGGTGAAGCTTTGTGAAACACATGCTTCTGTTACCATAACACCAATCTCGGCAAAGATTCATTACTGTAACATGTAATTTGGTTGAAGTTTTGCCCTTATCGGAATTCTTGGTAAAGTTTTTACGTGCAACTTCCATAATTTTATATCTTTTCTATAACAGCTACTGCTTTCAAACTTTGCAAGTGATTCTGACACCATTATAGCAGCCTCTATGCAAAGATCCGTTACTCTGAAATTTAATTTTAATTGAATTTTTACCCTTTTCAGACTTAAAAATTCTTGGTTTGGTTTTTAGATGAAATGTTCATAAATCTGTGAAATATTTTTTCTGATATATAGCTATTGCTATCAAACTCTGCACATGCTTCTGGGGCCATAATATCAGCCTATAGACAAAGATTCATTACCCTGACATTTAACATTTAGTGTATTCCCATGTACATGTATTTTCGGACTTTGAATGTTTCACTACATGTATCCAGAACTTAAAATAGTCGCGCTTTGATGACTTCCGATAGCTTTTATTTTGTTTTATTATACATGTATTTGATAATAATATTTTTGCAATAAATTATAGGGTGAAAATGGTGTTTTTGAAGATTTAAAAACCTTACACATTTGCTATCTGAAAGCAATTTGGTGCTGCTGATAAGAAAAGGAAATTAACATGTTTACCAAACACCTATATAGAGACCTGACATGCTGACTGTGCAATAAATATCGTTAACCAAACCACACCAACATAATATTTATGCTAATCCTATATTTGGATAATGCAGCATATTATAACACCCTTATTACAAATTAAGTCAAAGAAATGTTGATTTTGTCGGATTTTAAGACAGTTTAAATATTTGATGGTGTGTATTTGAAAAAAAAAATCTATCAATTTTTTAGATACATCCCTGGGATGATCAAGTGTTGCCTTCGTGAGCTCTCCTGAATGCATCGTACTGTGAACACGAATTCCACGCGACGTCGCGTAGCCATCGTGAAGACGGGACGTTTTATGGGATCACCCGTGACGTCCGGGCGTCCGGCGGCGTCCACTTCTTTGTCCGGAGCATAACTCTGTTACCTTAAGTCCGATTGACTTTAAACTTGGCAGTTATATTCTTCTAATCATTACGAAGTGCAGTGCACAAGAATCATAACTCTACCTGGCTTATTTTTTGAGTTATTGCCCTTTGTTGTTTTTCATATTTGAATCTTGTCCGGAGTACATCTCTAAAAGTATAATAGCTAGGATCATGAAACTTCATGGGTGTATAGATCTCACCAAGGGGGAGTGCAGTGCACAAGAACCATAACTCTACCTGGCTTATTTTTGAGTTATTGCCCTTTGTTGTTTTTCATACTTGAATCTTGTCCGGAGTATATCTCTAAAAGTATTATAACTAGGATCATGAAACTTCATGGGTGTATAGATCTCACCACGGGGGAGTGCAGTGCATAAGAACTGTAACTCTACCTGGCTTATTTTTTGAGTTATTGCACTTTGTTGTTTTTCATACTTGAATCTTGTCTGGAGTATATTTCTAAAAGTATAATAGCTAGGATCATGAAACTTCATGGGTGTATAGATCTCACGAAGGGCAAGTGCAGTGCACAAGAACTATAACTCTACCTGACCTATTTTTTTAGTTATTTCCCTTTGTTGTTTTCATACTAGAATTTTGTCCGGATTATATCTCTAAAAGTGCAATAGCTAGGATCATGAAACTTCATGGGTGTATAGATCTCATCAAAGGGGAGTGCAGTGCACAATAACCATAATTCTACCTTGCCTATTTTTGAGTTATTGCCCTTTGTTGTTTTTCATACTTGAATCTTGTCCGGAGTATATCTCTAAAAGTACGAGGGCTGTTCAAAAAATTCGTAGACTTTTGCTATAACTTCCATGTTTTACACCGTACATGAATTAAACTTCACAATGTGGCAGAAAAAACCTTTCCCAGTCTGAATAATCAAATTTTGCAAGTTTTGCGCAACCAGAATTCCGATACGGGGTTGCTATAGAAACACACTTTTGCTTAACCAGGGCAGGGGGTAAAATTTACGTCTTCGATTTTATACTATGCTCTATGGAATGGCTTTTCAATATTTCAAATGTCAGAAAACTTTACAAATTTGATGCACCACCACTGACAAACAGAATGACAAGTCATTGTATGATTTTACATTTAAGTATTCAAATAAACAGCACTACAATTGAGCTGCTTGGTAAACAAATGTGAACGTCGTGACGTCGCTTTGAGGATACCAAAATGTAAGCCTTGCTGCATTTTGTCTAGAAAATACAAATACCACATTAAAAATGAAAGTAATCTCACTTTTAGAATATGTATTATGCGCCCACATTAACCTTTCAATTATATATTTACATTTTTGGTTTTGGTAGGTACAGAAACGGGCTATAATACGCTCACGCATATAGCAGATACAATGAAAAGCTAGATGCATGTGAGTGACTTTTACTTTTAAAGCACTAGTGAGATTATCATCAATATTCACGATTAAATAGTCATGAAAATGATTACTTTTATCTATAAAAATTCAAAACAAAATGCATAATATATGATAAGAGGACATATATTCAAGAACTATCAATGTTGTGCAATGCTTAAGAGCTAGAAACATTGCTTGTATCATGAAATATTTGACCTGACGTCGACGTCATTGTACACCTGCCCCGCTTTAGCGTCAAGGGATGTTTTAAAAAGTCAATTAAACACAGCCCGTTTAAGATAGAATGTTGAAATTTTCACAGTCTCTTCTCAGATAATTGGTTTACCTAGTAAAGGTTGAATTTTTAAATTGTGTTCAGTTTTATAGACGCTAAGCATATAGTCTACGAATTATTTGAACAGCCCTCGTATAATAGCTAGGATCATGAAACTTCACGGGTGTATAGATCTCACCACGGGGGAGTGCAGTGCATAAGAACTGTAACTCTACCTGGCTTATTTTTTGAGTTATTGCCCTATGTTGTTTTTCATACTTGAATCTTGTCTGGAGTATATTTCTAAAAGTAAAATAGCTAGGATCATGAAACTTCATGGGTGTATAGATCTCACCAAGGGGGAGTGCAGTGCACAAGAACCATAACTCTACCTGGCCTATGTCTTGAGTTGTTGCCCTTTGTTGTTTTTTATACTTGAATCTTGTCTGGAGTATATCTCTAAAAGTATAATAGCTAGAATCATGAAACTTCATGGGTGTATAGATCTCACGAAGGGCAAGTGCAGTGCACAAGAACTATAACTCTACCTGACCTATTTTTTTAGTTATTTCCCTTTGTTGTTTTCATACTAGAATTTTGTCCGGATTATATCTCTAAAAGTATAATAGCTAGGATCATGAAACTTCATGGGTGTATAGATCTCATCAAAGGGGAGTGCAGTGCACAATAACCATAATTCTACCTTGCCTATTTTTTGAGTTATTGCCCTTTGTTATTTTTCATACTTCATTTTTGTCCAGGGCATATCTCGAAAAGTATAATAGCTAGGACCATGAAACTTTTACCAACCTGCTCCCCCTGTCGACATAAAGCAGTGTTACGGGCGTATCTTGTGACAGTTTGACACCTTGTTTGTAATCATTTGACACGATACGAGATCGCGAAAATGTTAAGGACACTCTTGCATGTGAACGGGTTTTAACTTGAAACGTTATATCAACATACATAAAAACACACCTGAAAGGCCTATTATTGTATTACTGATTTCATTCGACACGACAGTGACCTTTACTACGCAAAAAGTATTTATATTGTGCAATCTCGTTCATAGCACACCTGGTAGTCTTGTACCAGGCGAATCTGTAAGAACTCCATCAGCTTTATGTTTTATGTTCCAATATGTTAGATATTGGACTGACATTAACTAAAACCACGAGTAAAAAACAGTAGCATTAATAGTGTTATAGGAATGGACGAATGCGGGAAAATTACACGAGCATCGCATATCAAATTTCTTTTACTCGAATTTGGTTTGGGCTATTGGTAGCACAAGAAACTCCAAAATCAACGATTTGAAGACTTATTCTTTTAGAAATATTTCTCCAAGTTTCAAGATACGCATTGAGGGCATCAGGGGCCTATGACGAAACTAATAAGATTCTACTTAATGAATGAAAAATTCTATGGAGTTAACAAGTGTCATAAACAAACTAAAACAATTGTGAGAGTTTCGATACTTATTTAGGTAGAAATCTAGCCACAAATTCTGAAAACATCGATAATCTTATCTGCATGGGTACTTTAATTAATTCCAAGTATAATGTCCGAAATGAATGGGATAGCTTACTGAAAAATGTGGGTTAAAAAATTGTAATATTTCGTGTTTGTGATACTAAAATAATGTTTAGTGAGATCGTTATAGTTTTACATCGGTTAATTAAATGCTCATTCGGTGTTTCTACCTTCAAATACGGTGGCATCGAGATGGCTTCCCGAATTCGCGTTGCCTTCCTAAGGCAATCGGGAAGGTTCGCGATTGCTTCGTATTGCCCTCTTTAGGCAAAACATGACATATGGTGGCGATGACTATGCGAAGGAAATGCGAAGGTTACCCGATTTGAAAAGATGTCTACACAATGGCGTTACGAAGGACAAGATGGACATACGAATCCAACACGAAAATGCACCTTCGTGTTGACCTTCGGCAATTGTTTGGCATGCCAAAGATTTTGTCGGTGTTCCCGAAGGTACTGCCGAAGTCCGAGAAATTCAGCCGACGGTCATACGATGGCTCAGGATGGCACCACGAAGGGCCCGATGGATTCACGATCACCCCCGAACTTGGAAAATTCGAACATCGTGTTTCCGCACAGTGTGACACTAGCATTAAGAAACAAATGCTAGACATTCAGGCACTATATGCATTGTTCATATTCACCATTGCTATAAGGATATAATTTTATAAGAAAATTGTCATTTTTTGTAAATTTGGTGACGGTTCCTTGCTTTGGTTGCCAAGGTTACAAAAATTCAAACATTTTTCAATATTTTATTTTTGTTTTATCCAAAACAAGAGTTTGTTATTTGAAGACTATATGTTTTGTTCATAAACAAGGATGCTGTTAGAAGATTTTTTGTTTTAAAAATGTCAATTATTTGAAGTTTGAAAATTTGATTTCAGTAATGGAACTTCGGTTGCTATGCAACATTATCTAGATATTTTTGATTTTTCAATACAACAACATATGCACCTAGTGTCATACTTGAGATAAAAATAATAGCACAGACTATCTAAAGAACTATCATATCTCAAATACAAACCTCAAAAATGTTAATTTTCCAATTTTCATGTAGGGGTTTTCTTCCAATCTCTGGAAAATTTTGTTTCTCGGTTTCCATGGCAACGGCTGTCAGAAAAAAGGAACGCTCTTGGTTTTGGAAGTTTTCCAACATATCTGATTAAATGAAGGTAAAATGAATGATTTCTTAGAGTAGTCACTATTAACCTTCTGCATGATCCTTAGGGAGAGTGCTAATTAATTTGGCATGTTATATACTTAGTACATTTAAAAACGCAGAGTTTTCAAAGCCTTAAATCAAGATGTTATAAGATGTTAAAAGACATGGAAGTAGTTACTTTGAATCTCCCGCAAGTTTTAAAACGTGAATAGAAAAGATTAGAGTTTGTAAATCTGGAAGATTTTACGGCGTCATAGCCAAAGCGTTAAACAAGTTGTCGCTGCGTAAAGTTGACGCACGTGAAACTCGAGTTAAATTTCAACATGTTTATAAAGTTTGTCTATAGGGACACTAAAAAACAAGTTTTATCGAAAGATTCTCAATCATATCAGTATGCGTCTTCTTGAAAATGTGAGGAACCAAGGTATTGGAACGCATTTGCTTGTTTTTTTCAAACTCAGACTTTTTACAGCGCGTAGGATGTTATCACGACTAGTGACACGATGACTAGGTGACATACTGTGGGTACACACTACTGGCCTGCGTTGTCTTCTGATAGTACGCTATAGAACATGCTTGGAATGGCCTGAAGAGATGAGTCTATTTACGTACCCACCACCAAAAACGTTGCAACAGCAGATTATTGCTGTTATTCAAGAGTGGAAAAAACGCCACAAGTGGTCACATTGCGAGAAAACTTCTTTCCATGCGACGAAGATGTCATGCTTTAATTCAAGCTTTAGGTGGGCACACTCGTTATTAATTGATTTGACCCCTCTTAATTCAAAATAATCAAATTTTATTCCGATGTGTATTTAAAGCAGTTTCTACCTTTTGAACTTGATGAAATTAGATAAGTCAATGAAAATGAATTCGCATTACATAGCATTTACTTGTTATTTCCATCCTATCAGTAAACGAAGTAACTCTGCGGAATTAAATGTACTGAGTATATAACTTGAACAAAAAGAGGTGGGCGCACCTCTAGTATACATATACCGGGCGCAATAAATGATGTGCTTTGTTTTGGGCTAATTTATGATGGGGATTGCTTTCCCACACACACCATGATATTTTTTCTTGACTTGTTTTCGATTCTTTTTACATGGTTATTTATCTCTTGAAAGCCCTAACCCAAACCATCTGCAATCAGAGAGTACATAATTTTCACCCGGTAAACCAGTGACTTCCCGAGGCTATTGCCCACATACTTTTTTTTAACTCTTTCACTAACAAAAGACTATTTATGTTAGAGCCAGATAAAATCGAGGAGAAAAGTATCTATACTGGAAAAAAAGATTAGCAATTTTTAGACCAAAACATTTTTGCGACACAAAGGTATGGAATTCCTTTAATTAGTCTCATTTGCCAATTTGAAAAGCTAACTCACTGATGATGCAGTTCGTTCACGTGGTTCTTCTCGCTAAAGGCTCTTTGACGTAAAAACGCTAAAATGACGTCTTGCACGAGCACACATATGCACATGCAATGTAAATCGACAACATATATATCCCAGTACACTAGTAATTGTAATCGTCAAGAAAGAGATAAACCGCAAAACAACTGCTAGACGATTAAAAAGGACGTCGCCCAGGATTAACTTTAGAACAAGGGAATAAGGCTATCGGCATAATGACTGGTGGCGTGACGGCCATAGGGGTCGCTTAACATTTTGGTTTTAGACAATGTGTCATTTCTCAACTAAGCGTAAAGTACAGTCAATTTGGCACCGTTAGAGACATGCCGCGCTTCAGCAGGATGTCTAAAATAAGCCGCCGTAAGGACAATTACGTAGTAACGTGTTCACGACGTACTAGTTATCGTTTCCCAGCAGCACAAGTTAAGTCAGTTTGATCAGAAATGCGACACGGACACGGATGTGTTTTCGTACTGTAAGGAACCAACTTCGTTCTTTGCGCTTACATGCACGTCCACCTTACGTTCGTGTTCTTTTGTCGTAGACAAACAAGGCTGAACCGGGGGCAGGTACACTGTCCATTGACAAGACGGCAGTGGAATCGAGTCGTTTTTGAAGATTAATCCCGATTAATTTTTACTTTTGTGTGTGTGTGGGGGGGGCGTAATTGTGAAAGGATGGATCTCACTAGTCAACGTCATTCAAAATGACCGTTCTGGGGTCGACAGTGTCATGATATTGAGCTTGACTTCACATCAGAGCAAAACTTATTGGCCATTATTCAATGAAACTTAAATGACGTATGACATTCTGCTGAAATTTTCAAGTCTGTGGTATTTTAATTTAAACTTTAGAGCATGTCACTATTCTCAAGGAAGGTGAATTACGCCTGTCTACACGTTGCTAGAAACACGTTGGATTTTCTAAAGTTACAGGATGTTGATGTGGTAGACTGGGCAGCCAGATTGTAGAATAATACGCCAATCGAACACCTCTTGGACCATCTTAGGATGGGACGTAGGAGCAGGGATGACGTCAATAACGCAGCATAATTCGCCCCTTGACAGCCAGAAGTGGCTATCAGCAGTTAAAATTTAACTGCTGATAGCCACTTCTGGCTGTCAAGGGACGATATATTGTACGCATTCTCCTTCTGCAATTTGTCCGTATTCCAGTGGATTTTGATTGAGGACTCATTTCAAGCATAACAATTAATGTGGTACTGTTATAAACGACTATAATGGACATATAGAGTACTGATTCCATGTGTGATTTTCAGAGTGCCACCCCTACCTTGTTTGGCGTCAAATATCAGATGTGTCACGTCTCAAATGCCAACCAAAACTTTTAAAATATTGTTGTAAAGATATCAACTACCATACTTTAAAACGATGATTTCAATCTGAACCCAGGTAGGCCTAAGGGAGAAATAAGCTGCAACTTACGAAATTGCTAAACAATTTTTACCTCAGTATATTAATCAAATAATGCTTTTTGACGTCCAAAGGGTAAAGTCTTTTGAAAACATTGTAAATGATAAAAACGTTTGCTTGTTACAAGCTGCTAATTCTTTATTTCTACAAAGTTTTCTACCTAGAGTCATTGAATTAAAAAAAAAATTGTCAACTTGTAAATGTCGTCTGTTACTTATTAAAAATTGAACGGTTTATTTGAGATGTTTGGGAAGGGCTAAGCTGTACATCTCAGTATGAGAGGTGCCTGTACCCACAGGCGTCCGTAATTTGAGCCTTGGCACCATCTAGACTATTCTTTATAAAGAATAGTCTAGATGGTGCCAAGGCTCAAATTACGGACGCCTGTGCCTGTACCTGGCCCGTCGTCTATGGAAGGAGCTTCGACCTCAAAATCAACACGTTCCGAGTTCGGCCTCGGCAACAGACGTTGATTTTGTCCAACAAACTAGATCTAGCATAAATCACGGTGGATAACCCGCGTGACTTTCGGGAAGCCTTAACACCGAAAAAATCGTCCGCTTCACGGTTTGTTTTGTTTAATTTCTCAGCTTATACTCTATTGATTTTGACGAGATAAAGTGCACGGAACGCGCATTTGAGAGGGCTATTCCCGTTTGTAACTCACTCTGCTCCGAATCCCGTGGTTTCTTCAAACATTCAAGCGAAAGTTTTTATCGGTGCATGTGAACGCTTGGAACCACTTTCGTTTTGCAGTTACAAAATTAATGTTATAATATACGGTTAATTCACGTTTTTGAGGTCGTTAACATTCTCAAAGGCCAAAAAAATGCGTTATCGCCTGAGACCGAAGGTCGAGGGCGATAACCCATTTTGTGGGCCTCTGAGAATGTTAACGACCGAAAAAACATGAATTGACGCTATTACTGTATAAAATATGAAGAAATTGCAAAGAAATGTAATAAAATAAGACGAATAACTGAAAAACTTTGTGAAAATTTAGCCACATTTACACCGACAGACACCAGAGTTTTCCGGCATTCGACTCGACATATATCGAGTAAGTACGATATCCACTAGACGGGCCGTTAGATTTTCATCGATTAGCTATGTAGTCAAGTTTCATCGCATTTTTACTGATATAATCTTCATTTGGGTTGGCGAAATCGTAACAATATTCGACTAAGTTTTCTTTTGGAAACATACTCTGGATATTCTAACGTTCATTTCAGTGCGGGTACAGTAATAAAACAAAAGGTCGGAACTTCCGAGGTAGATCTCTGGTTCGTTTCAGACATTCGTTCATTTCGATAAAAAACAAAGTTGTAAAGGAAAAATTGCAGTAACTAAAAGAAGAACAAGAAACACATAGGCTTACAATCACATTTGACCTAGACCACAACCACTCAATTCTAATTTATATTCTTCCATGTCCACGAAATCCACTTTTAGTTCAAAATCTGTCAGATGCCCGTTTGTTTACCCTTTGATTCCAAGAATTAAACCTACGTCACTATATTACGTCATCAGATATGGTTACACTGGGAGACCTAGTTTACTATTTATTGGGGTATAAACTGGAAAAGGGCTCTTATAAGAATTTACATCGCGGAAAATGGAAATGACAAAATTTCGGCTATATTTTCAATTTTCTGAAGCACTCACAACAAATCCCCGATCGAGGATATGTGAATGCAAAACCGGTCCGATAATGCACGTGAATTTACTGAATAACGACCGTTTTTGACGATATCAGACTGATTTTTGCTCGTTATCCAATGCCAATAACAGACTGAAAACACGCATTTTAGGCAATAATTCAAGTGAAATTGTGTTATATTTCCATTCCAAGTACAAACGTAAGCATTTAGGACGGTTTAGAATTTTGAATTAATGCATAGGGGAGACCGGGGCTAGTCCGCCCTCGGGGCATGTTCGGCCAGTGGCTCTGTAGAGCCTCTCGACTGAGATAGAGAGCCTGGAACCAGATTGTAATGTCTCTTACACGAAAGCTGTTCGCAGAAAGTTTTTGGTCGCATTGAATAGAAAAACATGGAAATTAGAGCACAATTCTTAATTTTTGACACTGTCAGTAAATTTTCCACATTTGTGTCAATTTTCATTTATAGTAAGAAGCGACATGATTCAGATATCTTTTTTGTATACTTATGAAGACAATTAAGTCCTTTTTCAGATTGAAACTTAAGATGACGATTTCATGTCATCTAAAAGAAGATGTAACGTGATGTTTCCATCAGGTCTGTCTGGGGCTAGTCCGACTTTTGGGATCGGGGCAAGTTCGGCCACGACCTATCTTGCACATGCATAAAAAGAATGATTACGGTTAGAAATGTCATTTCCTGTCACATCTAAATATATCAATCGCAAAGACCTAGCTCTAACTAAAGCGTAGAAAATGGAAAAATTCAAAAGCACTGGCCGAACTTGCCCCGGCCCCCTGCTTGTTATCCCAAATGCCCCCTTTCTCATGATGCTTGGCTGTTAAAACAATACCTTTTTATACGCCGCCGGAGGCGGACGTATATTGGCGTCATCTTCTCCGTCTGTCCGTCCGTCCGTCCGTCCGTCCATCCGTCCGTCCGTACGTCCGTCCACTTTTCTTGTCAACGCAACTCCTCCTAAGTTTCTGGCTGGATCTTCTTGAAACTTGGTCAATGTTATCACCTCAATTGGTACATGTGCATGAAGGAAGGATTTTATGGTTCGTTGATTTTTGCCTGAGTTATGCCCCTTAAAAACTTAGTCTCTGGGGCTTATTGAAATTGCAGCCTTGTCAACGCAACTCCTCCTAAGTTTCTGGCTGGATCTTCTTGAAACTTGGTCAATGTTATCACCTCAATTGGTAGATGTGCATGAAGGAAGGATTTTATGGTTCATTGATTTTTGCCAGAGTTATGCCCCCTTAAAACTTAGTCTCTGGGGCTTATTGAAATTGCAGCCTTGTCAACGCAACTCCTCCTAAGTTTCTGGATGGATCTTCGTGAAACTTTGTCAATGTTATCTCCTCAAGTGGTAGATGTGCATGAAGGAAGGACTTTATGGTTCATTGATTTTTGCCAGAGTTATGCCCCCTTAAAACTTAGTCTCTGGGGCTTATTGAAATTGCAGCCTTGTCAACGCAACTCCTCCTAAGTTTCTGGCTGGATCTTCTTGAAACTTGGTCAATGTTATCACCTCAATTGGTAGATGTGCATGAAGGAAGGATTTTATGGTTCGTTGATTTTTGTCTGAGTTATGCCCCTTAAGAACTTAGTCTCTGGGGCTTAATGATATTTCAGCGTTGTGAACGCAATTCCTTCCAGGTTTTTGACTGGATATTTATACAAACCTTTTTGTGAACACAACTTTTTTCAGGTTTTTCAGTGAATATTTATAAATCCTTGTCAATGTCATTTTTTTTGTCTCAAGTTTTATAAGTGGCGGCGTATATTGTGACCACGGCACTCTTGTTCAATAGCGAACAATTTTCGCGCCAATTTGTGCTAAAAATAAATTTCTAATGGGAAAACCCCCAACAACGTTTGCCGGGTACCAGTCCAATATTTTGTTTATCGGTCACGAATCGGACATTTTTTTCGTAACAGTGTTAGCAAAAAAATATTATTTTCAAGCGAGATATAGGTCGATCATAGATAATGCAGGCGGGAACTAAAACTACGAAACATTGCGCATATGCAACATGCAACATTGCTTCCAGATACGAAGACAGACAAGAAATGACAAACGTTTTTTCTATAGATTCCTCAGTAGCTTAACCAGAAAAAACATCGAAAAGTCTGAAAGTAGAGAAGCTATGATCATGAAACTTCTCGGGTAGATAGATATCACCAAGGAGAAGTGCAACGCACAAGGAGCATAACTCTACCTTGCTTATTTTGTGATATATTGCCCTTTGTTGTAGGCCTACATAGTGAAAGCCTTTGGGGATATCAAATCACATTCAGCGACATATTCTAGTTTTTTTCTATATTAACCATTTCCCAAACAAGACCGGTTTTGACGTCTCCAACAGAAAATTCTTGGGAAAACATTGAGGCAAAAGAAGAAAATGATGATCGACCAAATTGAAGAGGCCTGCTCAGCAGACAAAAAGAGTGTGAATAACTTCTTCGGATATTGATGATCATTCTTCATTTGTCTCAATATTTTCTCTGAGATAAAACACTAAAAGTATTCACATCCGTTTTGTCATCTGCAGACTTTTTTCAATTTGGCCAAACATGACATTTTGTCGTTTTGGAAAGGGTAAGCGAGTACGCACGAGCGACACGACGAAGCCATGACAGGACCGTATGTGTAAACATTACTTGTTTTAAAACTGCTTATTTCATAGTTACCGATCTTTAAAAGTACACGACAGTGCAGCAACCTTCTTAACTCTGAATTGGATTGTTTCTCAACAAATGATTACAGCAATCAAGCTCTTAAAACGCCATCTCCGGCAAGTTGAACGTGGAAAAAACTTCGCGAGATCCACAGCCATATTTGTACGATAGGAGATTCCCAATCTATTTTTAGACCAGTGAGGCGTGACGATGACGTATTTGTTAAACGAAAAAACCTAACGCTATTTATAGCTTCATTTGGCAGTCGTATACAGATTCCTAGAAATTTAAACTGTCTAAAAATCCTTTATAATGAATTATAGCTCTGAGCATACCTAGCCCTAATAATCGGCCGAACTTGCCCCGTGCATGGGGCAAGTCCGCCCACTACGATCAAAACTCTAAAACTTGAAATATTCTTTCTTGAAAAGAAACATATAAAAATGATAGGCGCAGTTAGAAAGGCTATCACTTGTAGAACTTATATATACTGAAGGAAACTTCTAACGCAAGATGCTTTTTTGCGTGCATGATCTTTCTGCCTGAATCTTTGAAATAATATTTATTGCAATTGTTATCCCTACACATGCACTATAATTGTTCACTAAAAACTTGAGTGTCCTGTCACACATCATTGCGCACGTGCGGCTGTTCACAAATATCCAATTGTGTGTTGCACGTGCAATTCGAACACCAATTTCAACCTTTATGTATGCAGCAATTTTGTTAAACGATAGCTGAGTTAAGTTACAACCATTTCTTCAAAGTTCCTCATCACAATATGCCAAGATTGAGCACTAAAGTCAGAGCGCGCGTCATTGGAAAGCACCAGGCGGGAATGAATTTCATAGCTGTAGCCGTTTTGTTGTATTGTGCAATATCTACTGTCGCAGACTTAAACAAACGTTTAACACGTCGGGTATGCACACACTATAATGAAATTCTGATTGATAAGCAAAGTATCAAATAAAATACTGCACTTTTAGTCCCTACACCCCCACCCACCACAAAATGCCTTAGACCCAGTTTCTGCCCTTTCAGATCACATGGCTGATTTGCAAAGGTGGAGTAACTACTGTGGCATAAGATAAAAGACTATGAACTCAATGTGATACTGACACCAGGGGATCTCAAAATTGACCCATTGTGTGTGTTGATGCTTTGAGCTTTGCGATACGGTGCATTTCAGTACTTTCATTATTGTCAGTGGCAGTATAAAGAATAAGTCTTTGAATATGTCATTTTTTGGTTACGAGTTATATAAAGATAAATGAAATATACAACATTGAAGTTGGTTTTGCGTTGGAAGTTTCTCTCAGTATATATAAATTACACCCAAATAGCTCTCATAGAATTCAAAATATGAGCAATCGAAAAAAAGGGGGCGAACTAGCCCCGGTCTCCCCTACTTATGGAAGTGTTCAAAATTACCTCCCTTGCATATGATTATAGTGAAATAATATTTGTAAATCATTTTCTTCTTGAAGCATAATCTTGAAATTCGGCACGGTGAATCAATTTATTTGATGTGTATTTACAAGTGTACGTAATTTGATGCATTTCGTATGGCTAGAAAGTGGTGTTTTTAGGGGCTGTAAACCTTATTGTGGAGTTTGTTGATAGTGAAGCATGGATATTTGACGTTTGTCTTTTTATTTCCTGTTTTGAATACAATTTCAACCTTGGTTAACTTTTTTCGTGTTTGAAAGGAACAGGAACCTGCTACATTAGTTGCAATAATGTAACGGAAAGCATTTTGAATCTTGATCTGGATTTCGGTTACAAGTCTCCCTTATTTGTTGCAGTGGAGCAGGGTATGAAATGATTCACTCCATGCAAGTTAAGCATGGTCAACTTTGGAATATAGATATTGAATTCTGTAAGAATTTTAGGCCTACCGGACACTAGGTTAACAACTTTTCTGTCAATCAACTGAATCTGGACAGCATAGTTTTATGTTGTAATTACTTTCGATTAAAATGCAATTTAATTTTGAGCCGGACCAGTGGCGGATCAAGAGGGGGTTCGGGGGTTCGTTTGAGCCCCATATTTAGCCTGATTATTTCATTTCATGCTAAGATTCAGTCAAAATTGTGTAATAGTCGTAAAACAAACCCCTTTTGTGCTACAAACGAACCCCCTTCACAAAATCCTGGACCCGTGGCAAAAGACTACCGACCCATTTCATTTTACTCAGACTGAGAATAAAAAAATGATGAACAATTCCCGTCGAGACTTTTTTTTACTGAATTTGTGGCATGAAATAATTCTTTATGGGATTAACTTCTCATAAGGTATGTTGATATTCAAAAAGTTATGCAATAAAATACGTTTTCCACTTGTTGGCCTTGCTTCAAAGAAGCAAGAGGGTGGACTCATAGCCACAAACCAAAAGGCCTACGAGTCCATCACCAAGTTTGTGGCTACGATAATGGCAGCTATTGCTTCATGTCCTTTTATCTACAGAAATAACCATCTTTATTCTGTTTCTCACAAATAGAATCACATTCTCACATTCCAAGGACTGCTCTCCAAAGCCGAGGTCTATTGATTAAACCATCAAATATGACCTCTGCAGTTTTCGATACACCAACTGCCTATTTGGTCGTCATAATCTAATTATAGCACATCATTTGAATTACCGAATCAAAATCATTCAGTTTTATCTTGTATAATCATTATGTATATATTACGTCACTTATATTTTTGGCTGAAGCCGGTAATTTTTGAATTGTCGAATCAAAATCATTCAGTTTTATCTTGTATGATTACGTATACATTGCGTCGCATCTATTTTTGGCTGAAGCCGGTAATTTGAAGCGTCAGCCAATGAAAATTTGTATCAGATTATTCAAATGTTTTTTTTTTGTTTAAGCCAACAATTGGATAACGAATTCCGCAAAGGCCCCGAGATTAGACGCGAAATGACCCCGTGAGAACAGAGTATCATTCTATCGAAATGGAATGAAGAGATAATGTGCTCTGTTTTAAGAGAGTATCCAAGGACAGAAATTTACCTCTACTAGAAAACCAAACTGAGTGTGTCTTTTTGAGTGTATTTATTTTAAGGACAGATCCTCCATTTATTTCCTACGGTAAGAATTTTTTTTATTTTTTCTGTACTGATATTTAAATATATGAGAAGTAAAAAAATGACTTAAAAACTATAGGTCACCAAGCGAATAAAAAAGTTATTGGATTTCAAGGGAGACTACTCTTGTCTAAAATTGCAAAAATAAGGTATCACTTAAATACCCACAAAAAGGTGTTTCAAATGACTAGGATTACACAAATAAGTCTTTATTGTGTTCAATATGTTTTATTCTGTCTAAATGAGTATCAATATGGGAAAATTAAGTGATGATTTTGAAATTTTTAGTAAAACATTCTTTCAAAATAGCTGAAATTACTCTTTTTTTTCGCAACGTTTCTGATAATAAAAAAAATTTCCAGCGGTAAGAATTTTTTCTTTTTTGGTATAGACATAGTGCTTGGTCATACCTACAAAAACAAAGAAAGAAAACTATATCAAACCAAGCGTTTTTCTTAGTTATAAGTAAAATTTGGTTTACTTTTTGCAGCTCTGTCCGAAATTGCTTCACTACTTTTATCCATTTTCTTCCTTATTACCAGCTTTAGATAATAAAAAGTGTCATCTTTTGTGTCCATCTGAAGCAGACTTTCAAACTTTCAAAAACAAAATACGGTAAGGGATACTGGAAATTCAACAATTCACTTTTAACCAATATCGACTTTATTAATAGTATTAATGATAAGATAGACAAAACAATATTACAATATTGTCTTCCAGTTTATAATCATAATAATATTTTAAATATGGACAAAAATGAAATACAATTTACCGTAAATGATCAACTATTTCTAGAGACACTATTGATGGAAATAAGAGGCCAAACTATTTCTTATGCATCATACAAGAAAAGAGAGATAAATAACCGTGAAAATTATCTAATGACAAAAATCGGGGAAATTGAAAATACGTTAAATGAATCAAATAAAGAGTTACTCTTAAATTTGCAAACAGAACTACACGAAATTCGACAAAACAAACTTAAGGGGGCTTTTATTAGATCCAGATCAACATGGATTGATGAAGGAGAAAAAGTCACAACTTTCTTTTGTAATCTTGAAAAGCAGCACTGTATGAATAAAAATATACCTTTCATTGAAAAAGAAGATGGTTCAAAAATTTACTCACAGGACCAAATACTAAAGGAAACTAAGAATTTTTACGAAAAACTCTATGACGAACGCCCTTGTACTGATGATTTTGATTTAAAGTCCGAATTTCAAAATATTGATTATGATAAATTAACTGATACAGAGTCACTTCAACTGGAGGGTTTATTGACTTACAAAGAGGTTACAGATACATTGAGAAACATGAAAAACGACAAAAGTCCAGGGTGTGATGGGTTTACCACAAACTTCTACAAAGTATTTTGGAATAAGATTGGCCATTTCGTTGTCCGTTCAGTAAACTTCGCCTTTATATCAGGGTCCTTTTCAAAAAGCATCAAGCTCGGAAACATAACATGCATTCCCAAGGAAAATAAGGCTAAACAATTTCTAAAAAACTGGAGACCTATTACCCTATTAAATGTTTTATATAAACTTGCATCAGGTTCCATTGCGAATAGATTGAAATCAACATTGGATAAGTTAATATCAAAGGATCAAACAGGCTTTATAAAAGGCAGACATATTGGAGAGAACACAAGGTTAATATATGATATTATGCAGCATTGTGACGAAAATAAAATACCAGGATTGTTGATGCTTATAGACTTTGAGAAAGCTTTTGACTCGTTATCTTTCAAATTTATCGAAGAAACATTGTCCTTCTTCAATTTTGGAGAAATGTTAAAAAAGTGGATTAGACTCTTTCTGTACGATACAGAAGTTTCTGTACAACTTAATGGTTTTATATCTGACTACTTACTAGTTAAAAGAGGATGCAGACAAGGCGATCCTATTTCATCGTATATTTTTATCCTCTCGGCGCAAATATTAAATTTAAAAGTAAAAAACTGCAAGGATATATCTGGCATTAAGATAAAAGGTAAGGATTATCTTATTTCTCAATTCGCAGATGACACAACTCTCCTATTAGATGGATCTGACAAATCTTTACATGCCGTTTTAAAAATTCTCGATGATTTTTCTAGGGTATCTGGGTTAAACGTTAATTTTGACAAAACTAAACTTATATGGATTGGATCTTTAAAATATAGTACACGATCGATCAAAACAAGATGGAAACTATCCTGGGGAGACACACAATTCAAATTACTAGGAATACTATTTGATGTTAATCTTAAAAATATGGTTGCTTTAAATTTTGATACTAAATGGATTAGTATAAACAAATGCATTTCGTTTTGGAAAAGGCGAAAACTTACTCCAATAGGCCGAATCATAGTCGTTAAAACTCTTTTAATACCTCTATTAAATCACCTTTTTATAAGTTTGCCAACTCCATCACCTGATTTTTTAAAAAAATTAAACGACTTATTCACCGAATTCATTTGGGATGGTCGACCAAAAATTAAAGCTTCAATCATTATCAAAGACCATGAAGATGGTGGTTTAAAAATACCAGATATCGCAAGCTTTATTAAATGTATGAAATTAAAATGGTTAAAAGACTTGGTCTTAAATCCAGGATCATCTTATTATGATCTAGCAAATCTCTGTATTGATATTGATAAAGTAATGAAATGCGGAAAGCTTTACTGTGCAATATTAGCAAATAAAATAAAAAATGCATTCTGGATTGATGTTCTAAAGTCTTACATATCATATATTGAAAAATTTAGATTCCAGAATGGGAATCAAATATTACATTCGCCTATTTTTTACAATGAAGGAATCAAGACCGACTCGAAATATATTTTCAACAAGTTCCTATTTCAAAAGGGAATAATCCTAATTAAAGACGTTTTCACGGATAATGGAAATTTTAAGTCTTTTGAATACTTTAGAAACTTGGTTGATGGTAAATTAAACTTTCTTGAATATTATAGCATTCGAAATGCGATTAAATCATTTTTACAAAAGTTACAGGTTCAAATCGACTTTACAACTTTGAATCAATGTCATAATCCCTCTATGAATAGCTATATATTTCCCATTATTACTAAAACAAATGTTAACAAGCACACTTATACAACATTGATTTATAATGAAAATATTCCAACAAGCCAAAGTAAGTGGTTATTAGAATTTAATAATATAAACAAAGACTGGAAAAAGGTTTACTCTAATGTTTTCAAATTTACAAACGATTCATTTATCCAGTGGTTACAGACTCGAATCGTTCATAGGATATTTCCAACAAACTCACTTTTACAAAAAATGAATATCACGGATGACAACACGTGTACCTTTTGTCACACAAACGAAGAGGTTCTTTTACATCTATTTTTCGAATGTAACAAAATAAAACCAGTAATTCAATTCTTAAATCAAAAACTAAACGAAATGAATTATATTAATCAACTAATGAGTATAGATGTGTTGCTCGGTTTTGATAACAATCCTGAATTAGATATTTTATGCTTAGAATTTAAACGTTATATTTACAACAACAAATTAAAAAAGATAATACCCACGCGAAACGGCTTCATACGACACCTAAAACTAGCCCTTGAAATTATCAAGCAAACAAAGAAAAATGACAACAAAAAGAAATATTGGGCAATTGTTGAAAGACTGGTACAAGATCAATAATCACTTCAAATTATACAAATCTATAGCTTGCTTTATTTTATTTTTTGTTTATTCCATTTTCATTTAAAAGATATCTTTTACCACCATTACTCGTGGAAAATAGATATTCTCTTTCTTTTCATTCATATCATGTTAAACTCTATTTTTCAAACTATTATAAATGTATGATCTGTCTAATACATATACCTATCTACAATTTTACAGTTGACTGTATATCACATGTATGCGGTTTATTTTTCATCAAAAGTGGAGAAACCTTCCCAAAAACGAACATTCAAAAGAAAACATTAAGACAATGAGAGAAAAACGTTATGTCTCGACTCTTTTCTTTCGCTGCCTCAATGAACACTAAAACAAGTTATATATGATTAGTAATATAATCTGATACATTAAAAGCTACTCTGAAAAGCTGAAAGCATATAGTCAACTGTAATCTAATGTATATTTGTACTTCGTAAAAACCTTTTAGATATAGTATCATGTAAAACTTTGTATATGATGTAATTATCTGAAAAATAAAGTTTAATAAAAAAAAAAAAAAAAAAATGAAAAAAAAAAAAAAAAAAAAAAAAAAAAAAAAAAAAAAAAATAAGGTATCACTTAAATACCCACAAAAAGGTGTTTCAAATGACTAGGATTACACAAATAAGTCTTTATTGTGTTCAATATGTTTTATTCTGTCTAAATGAGTATCAATATGGGAAAATTAAGTGATGATTTTGAAATTTTTAGTAAAACATTCTTTCAAAATAGCTGAAATTACTCTTTTTTTTCGCAACGTTTCTGATAATAAAAAAAATTTCCAGCGGTAAGAATTTTTTCTTTTTTGGTATAGACATAGTGCTTGGTCATACCTACAAAAACAAAGAAAGAAAACTATATCAAACCAAGCGTTTTTCTTAGTTATAAGTAAAATTTGGTTTACTTTTTGCAGCTCTGTCCGAAATTGCTTCACTACTTTTATCCATTTTCTTCCTTATTACCAGCTTTAGATAATAAAAAGTGTCATCTTTTGTGTCCATCTGAAGCAGACTAGCTCATAAAGACACCACTTTGCTTTTAATGCTCCGTTTCTTATCGCTAACGCAACATGTTGAACGCATAACAAAAAGCGAAATGTACCATCCGGGTACTATTACACTTTAATTGACCAAACAGAGAAATTTGAAATAACCGAAAAGGGTCTTGTCATTTATCAACCGAACATTAACTAAATGTAAAAAATACATTTGCTGAAAAAGGCCAATTACTGAAACAGCTTTATTTCGTTATTTGGGATATGCGCAGTAAGTTGCGCAGTAACAACTGGAGGATCTGTCCTTAAAGCTTGTCCCGTTTAGTGATAGTATGCTGTGTCACGGATAAAAGGGGCATTACGATAAATTTCAAAACCATTTCTCATACATTTATGAACGGATTGATTTTCATTTTCCCTTTCTCAAACAAAACCTTGTTTTTTACGTGTCTATAAGAGAACGATTTGGAAAACATTAAGACAAAAGAAGAAAATGCTGAAGGTCAGCATTTCCTCCATTTGCCTAAATATTTTCTTAACTATATTGCGCACAATTCTATACTTTAATAAAAGTTTGTTGCTTGTATCAGCTTTTGAATTGAACCTCATCAAAAGTTGTCGTTTGGGAAAGTTTCTTATCATATGACCATACGCAAAAAGGGGTTCAATTTTTTGTCAATTGTTAAAACATTTCTCCATTTATGGTTGAATTTGCATGAACCGTTGACGGAGAGTTCCTCATATTGCAGCCTTTTGTATGAAGTCATTTTGGGATGTTTAGTGCGCTTTCATTTAACCCATTACCACACAGTGACTCTTTCTGAATCAACACAGGAAAATGGCCCCGGAAAACAATGTGACAAATGAGGCAATTCTTTAATTGCCACGATGTTTTCTATATAAAAAGACAGAAACATGTAAAATATTATCCCTTTTAAATTGTCGTCTGCAACATCTTTGAATTTGGACAAGTCTAAAATTTTGCCGTTGGGTTTAAATGTCTGTTACAATGTAATACAATTCCACTGACAGATTTGAATAATGATGTACGCAGAATATTCCCAATTATGTAATCATGCAATGTTGTCACAGTTTGATCATTTTATGTTGTGTCAAATATGCTCTCGAACAGTACTTTCAGCACTTTGATTATCACACGTCTGTTTATAGCCCCGATTCGTCACATTTTATGCAATGATAGCTTCAATTCACGTATTTTTCGGTCAGAACATTTGCAGGGGCCCGCAGAATACCACAATAATAATAATAATAATAAAAAGATATATTCCTCGGGCCTCTGCGAATGTTAACGACATCTAAACGTTAATTAGTTCTGTAGGTAAAAATGCATAAAATGTTAATTTCTGTGCCATTTTAGCCATTCATTATGAGGAAGCAACCGGGTGGTTTTCAGCAGGAAACGTGCATTATTCAGTCAATCCGCGCGCCGTTAACGCCCCGCTTTATACTCAAACATCCTCGATTTGAGCTTTCAAAATAAGCAATTGTCCCCTTTCCCAACTTGTTATTAATATGTCAAATAAGCGACGTTCGCCTTTAGCGCCACAATATGACCTAACCACCACCACCACCACCACCACCACCACCACCACCACCACCACCACCACCACCACCACCACCACCACCACCACCACCACCACCACCACCACCACCACCACCACCACCACCACCACCACCACCACCACCACCACCACAACCACCACCACCACCACCACCACCACCACCACCACCACCACCATCACCACCACCACTGCCACCACCATCACCACCACCACCACCACCACCACCATCACCACCACCATCACCATCACCACCACCACCATCACCACCACCACCACCACCACCACCATCACCACCATCACCACCATCACCATCACCACCATCACCACCATCACCACCACCACCACCACTGCCACCACCATCACCATCACCACCACCATCACCATCACCACCACCACCACCACCACCACCACCACCACCACCACCACCACCACCACCACCACCACCACCACCACCACCACCACCACCACCACCACCATCACCACCACCACCATCACCATCACCACCACCACCAGCACCACCACAGCCACCGCCATCACCACCACCGCCACCGCCACCGCCGCCACCGCCGCCGCCGCCGCCGCCACCACCACCACCGTCACCGCCGCCACCGCCGCCGCCGCCACCACCACCACCATCACCACCACCATCACCATCACCACCACCACCATCACCATCACCACCACCACCACCATCACCACCACCACCACCATCACCACCACCACCACCACCACCACCACCACCACCATTACCACCACCACCACCACCATCACCATCACCATCACCACCACCATCACCACCACCACCACCATCACCACCACAGCCACCGCCACCGCCACCGCTACCGCCACCACCACCACCACCATCACCACCACCATCACCACCACCGCCACCGCCGCCACCGCCGCCGCCACCGCCGCCACCACCACCACCACCACCACCACGCTCGGAAGATTAATCGGAACAAAACATCAATGGCGGTCATCTTTGCTCTCACCTCGGTTCATTTTTTCGCCTTTATCAAGATATTTGAGGTAAGTAATGATTGAAATTTGATGCTTTATATGCATTTGGGAGAGAGTTATATACTTTTTCATTTTAACAAATCGATTTTGTTTGAAGGCAACGTTGGAAAAAAAGAGTTTGCATTCTAATGTTAATTATTATGTAATTATCCTAATGTTTTACCAAAATAAAATAAAGTAATTATTATTATTATTATTATTATTATTATTATTATTATTATTATTATTATTATTATTATTATTATTATTATTATTATTATTCACATATTTTTCTGTCGTTAACAATCGCAGAGGCCTACAAAAAATCTTCTCACTCCGACGTTAACGTGTTTCTTTTTGGGAATGTTGATGACCTAAAAAACGTTAATGAACCCTATATTAACCCATTCCCACAAGATGACGTTTTTAGACATCTCACAAAATGAAGGCGTTGGATAAAATTGGAAATCGAAGAAATTGCTCGTGACAACTGCTAAATACCAAATATGTTTAAATGCCACACACTTGAAATAATAATTGTCTGCTGCAACATCTTTGAATTTTGTCCGTCTGAGATTTTGACGTTTGATAGGCCTAATGGGTTAGAGGACCAATCAAGCTCGATATTTTTTAACTCAAAAGATCACAGGTACGATCAAAGTACAATATATATGTAATTGGGTGTTTTCGTTGTTCTGGACTGTGTTCTGTCCGCTCCGTTCCTTTGACTTTCGAATGAGCGAGAACAGTCCATTTCCATATTCTAATCAAAATTGCCAAGTTAACGCTTTCATCCCTTTATTTAATGTCAATGAATTCGTGATTTTCTTTTGAGAAAATACATTTTGTACATGCATGTCTTGTAACAGTGAATAAGTACAAAAATAATTCCGTATTGCAAGCAAGTCGCAATTCTGAATTACGTTGTCCACCTTTGCTGTTCCACTTGCACCACCTAAATTTTAACCAAAGGAAACAGATCCCCAACAGTCTTCTGGCTCATTTCGCTGCTTTTCAACATAAACCTCGTAATTGCAGCTTGAAACAAGCTGCGGGTACGAGGTTTTTGCTGAAAAGCTGACAAGAATACCCGGAGTAATTCGAACAACGCTACTAGTAGGGTGGTCACACTTTTTCCCAAAAGTATTCCAGCCCCTACAAAATATATACCAGCTTACAGAGTATATTGAGAGAAACATAAAACTGGTTGAATTGTGAAAATCGGACATTGCGTTATGGAATAAGGCTTATTCAGATTTTTTCAAAGGGGAGATAATTCTGCCGAATTACGTTATTGTTTATTTTTCTAAGAACTTCAACAAATTATATATCATTTTCAATGTCTGAATGAGAGGAACTCAAAACTGCTTACGCTTTTAAAATCGGACATTCAATAAAATAGTTACACCCCTTTAAAGTTTTACAAAGGATGAAATTATTCTACCAAACAATTTAGTTCTTCAATTTCTACCCAACAACAATTATATAAATATTTGTTACATTATCTCAACCCTTCCCCGAACAAGACATGATTTTCACTATCATATATGAAAAGGTTTCGGAAAACATTGAGACAAAAGAAGAACATGACGATAACCAACATTTTCTCCCTTTGCGTAAATATTTTCTGCGCTTCGGTGTGCGCATATCATTTCCGTGTCATTGCCTCCGATAAAAACAAGATTTTACGACATATAAAATAGGAATTTCAAACAAAAAAAAACAACAAAACTTTCAAGTGATCGATTATTAACATTACGAGTATAATATTATCTCTGCTTAGTGAAGAAATAGGCTTTCAAAACATTGACCCAAAAGAGCACCATACATTTGAACATGTCCATTTTGCAACCTCTAAATTCAATCTAATTTTTGGCTGCCTCACTCTTTCCCGAACAAGACCTGGTTAGACCTGGTTTTGACGTCCTGAACGGATTTTATTGAAGGTGAAAAGATTGAGGCGAAAGAATCTTATTTTCTTTTACACTCATTCTGTCGCCTGTCTCAGCTTTCGAGTTGGATGACCATAAAGTTTTACTGTTTGGGAAAGGGTAAAATGGATGTTTAGGAAGCCCATGAGAACGCCGATTTTGTAAATCCCTTTGGACTGAGCACGAAGTGCTCAATGAGCTATTGTGGTCACTCACCGTCCGTCCGTCCGACTGTTCGCCCATAATTCCTTGAAACACCTCCTACTCCTTAACCATTGGGCCGAATTTGACAAAACTTTACAGAAATGTTCCTTGGATGACCATATTCAAAGAATGTTCGCGATTTTTTGATTCGTCGAAAAATATGGGCTTGGCAGGGCAAGGCTTATCGAACTTTGAGAAATCATGATATCATTCTTCACAAATCAACCATTCGGCCAATTTCAACCAAACTTTGCAAAAATGTTCTTTGAGTCACTGTCGTCAACATTTATGAATAAATTTAGGATGAATGGAGTTTAGACAGAAATTATCGATAAATCACGGGGAATTGAAAAAACACTTCCCATTGTTAAAGCCTTTGCGCTTGAACGTGCTAAGCTAAAAGCACAAGATGTTTTACTATTTGAATAGATAGGATGTTGAAGAACATATATAGGCTTTTCTAGGCTTTTCTGCCGCATAGTTCTTGCCATTTGAAGCCAAGTAAAATGACCTATTTTGAATACCTAATCATCGACTCATAACTCATCTGTTTATCGTATTAACATACACGGATGAATAGATCTATTTTCCCTCTTTAATTTGATATAAGATTTATGAAAATCCGTTAAGAAATGGCAGTGCCAATTGCCAAAGCAATTTTATCACACATACCCACGCGTCCTTCTAAGGTAACGACCGAGTTCAAACAAAGAAACGCAGAGTTGACCTACTTTTTCAAATAGAGATTTAACACGAAAAGAAAGTGTATACGGTAAAAGTATTTTATCATAATAGAATATAACTATTTAGCTTCAAGTTTTTACACACTTTTTGGCAATTTAATGTGTTATTTAGGCTGAAAATACCGTTTGTAAATTACTCGTTTTTACATAGAATCAGATAGAGGCAGTATTTTTAAAACGAGACTGTGACCACACTACTACTAGCATACCCGTTACCTTGGACAAAAAAGAAAGAACTTTTACGGATTTTATCGAGTCTCTCACTTTCTATCCTATCGAGGACCAGATTCCCATTATCGCTACCAGACAGGTTCAATGTCATGGCCGGGAATCACTTGACACATTTGCAGACAATCCTCAGTAATCTTATGAAATAATCTTTGGAAAAACTTTAAAGCAGAGAAGAAGGGGTGGGGGGGGGGAAACTATGAAATTTCTGGATTTAGTTGATCTTTTTAAATAACATCTGAAAGATCCGTAGCGCTCAACCAAGCACTGGTGTAATCCTACCATCTCTACATCAAAAATTCTTTTTCAAATCAGTCATATATATCTAAAAACTATTGAAAAACATCGAAAATGTTGTTTCACGTGATAACATGTTGTGAGTGGGAGTAAAAAGATAATAACTTGGTATAGAAGGGATAAATGTATATAACAGAAAATGTCTACCAAATTCACACAATATTTTTTGTTCATAGTTTATACCAATTTTGATGTACGACAACCTATCCACAGTCCCTTTAATGATTTTCAATATTTAAAAACAAAGTTTCTATAATTTTCATTGTCCATACATTTGTACCTATCATATATTTCTACAATATCTAGTATAGATAATGCATCATAAACATCATTACATACCGAAACATGAACAACAATAATGAATTAAACATTATCGTAAGTCTCGGGGCAGCATTGTTGTCAGGCATTAGATCAAAATCCGAATCTTCTAAACATACGTTAATGATTTGGCTGCCATTTTCTCCATTATACATATAGTACTGTCTAGGGTACACAAACTTCTGATTGTGTTTGATTAATGCAGGATACGTATTGAGAATCCCAATGAACTCGTCCTCATACAGTTCTATTTGATCACAAAGAAATATTTTCGTAATTTCCAGAGGCGAGCCGGGAGGGTCGTAGTAAAATACATTCGAATTCCACAGCAGCACTTGCCATGTTGGACTGGAGATGTTGGCTATCATTTCATTTGTATCAGCTAGCCTGGTCCATTTCGGTTTTCCATACAAAACATCTTTCCTTGGACCGTCGGCTTTACGAGGTATGCCATGAACATCAAAACTTTGATTAAATGTATAGGTTCGCCCAAGGTTAACAGACCAAGGTCTGGACAAAGTCACCTCTAACAATCGCCTGAACTTTTTCATGTCGAGAAAGTCGAAATTCCTACAGCCGACCACGACAACGAACTCGGATGAATTTGTATCAATTCTCAGCATGACAAGAACAAGTTCCCAGTTCTTTGGCCACGGCATTGTCCTCTTAAATACTTCATCAATCTCTGCCGTCGTCATGTTTTGTAAGTTTGATGTGTCTATACGTTCGGCAGTAGTCAAGTTCAAAGATATTTCGAACTTTGATACCAAGATCTTATCCATTGGATAGAAACATGCACCGTCATCGTTACGAATTTGCAAAGCTGGACAGAGCACCTCACGACACAACCGGGTTTCCTGAAAAAAAAAAACGAACACATCAAACAACAGAACTTGTAAACTATTATACAAACCATTGCGTCTAAAATACATCATATAGGGAAATGATACTAGTACTTAATAAAAAAAGATGCTCAAACTCCTTCCAAAGTGACAGTATTCTAGGCTAGCCTAATTTCAGAGGTGATTTAGACGGCATAATTATATATGTGTCCACCGTATGTATGGAAAACAGAAAGATAATGATAAATGAGTTGATAAGAACTCAGATTTCCCAAAAATCATCAATGTTTTGTTATCATTTGACCAATTTGAATTCGGTTTGAAGCAGAGAAGGTGGGGAAGATGCCAGGAATAAGTTTGACGTAGTGGATTTGTAAGAAAAATCAACGGATTAAAATATTGAAGATCAACCAAAATTGTGGTTGATCTTTGATAAGTTTTTCTATCAGCTGATTTTTCAGAAGTCCACCACGTCCATCTAATGCTTGACGTCTGTCCACATTCTCTGCTTTAAATCGAATCAAATCGGTCCCGTATTGATAGAATTATTAAATATTTTCCGAAAGTCTTGTATCACGTGATTATTCCACCGTGATATTCGCACTCAAGTGAGCGAACAAATGTGACCCGTCACGCTTAAAGGGACCTTATCGGATGTGTGAAAAATATCGACCCTAGTCTGTCTGCACAGTCCGCGCAGCCAGTCTAGGGCCAACACTTTTCACTTTTATGTAATTTTCTAAATTCGGAATGTTTTCCCTGTCTTACTATATGTTTCTTTTTCGCATATGGGATCTGGTTGACCAGCTGTGAGTCTGACAAGTTTGTCAATATTTGGATTTTTAGAGTTCGGATAAGGTCCCTTTTAGCGTGACGGGTCACAAATGCTTACAATCAGCAGTTTACCCTCTTACGCAATTAGAGTCACTTGTAGTTCATTTTATTTAGTATAGGATACATTTTAGGACAAGCGATCGTTCTTAAATTCAATCGTTCGACCAAGCTACCACAATACGATTTTACTTACTGATGTCTTGTTGGCGTCCGTAGGCAAGCATGCTAATTTGACGCTTTTGGTTCGTTTCTTCACTTCAAGTTTAGAATCAATGTAAGTATAATCTATAAGGGATGCGAACGTTCCCCTGGCTCCCTTAATTGCTTCGTCAGCATCTTTTTCCATCCCACATATAACCGAACCATCGATTGAAGACGTACGGCCATCGCAGATGGTGCAGAACACGTTTTTATAAACGGTGTCATCGGAGTATCTATACGGCGAGACTTCTCCTTGCTCACAAGCTTGGATCACTTCTGCGCGGGTTAAATTTACATGATTCGGAATGTGAAATATGTCTCTCTTTTCGAACCCGCATTTTTCTATAACACTGTCAAAACATATGTGTTCATACTGCCAACTTTCTCGAGTGGGTGGATAAAATTCCAAGAGAAAATCATCCGAGTTGAAGTCATTGTAATAAGTCCTCATTGCGTGCAGTAGCTGCGTGTTCTTCCCCCAGAAAAATGGATACACGTTCCATCTAAGGATGTCGGTAGCCCCGTGACATAAAGCACAGGGTATATTCTTGAAGTTCACTTTCTTGTCAAACGCGTACACGGGATAATAGTTGCCCCAAGGGGCGGCAACTACATCCGGTCCACACGAGGGTTTTTGTCCAGATGAAGAAGGTCTGTTATTGACACATCCGTTTGCTGGAGCCTTGTCAACGACATGGTACATCTTAATAACACGTTCATCGTCAATTGTGTTGAAACATTCTGTTAAACCAGCGTACTTTGTGATAGAGTGGTCGGGACATGCGTCACAGAAACAACCTAGACAAAAACAAGATTTGTTTTAGTGATTACTCATGGTCGTTGATAACGTGACTTTGTTATACCCTCTACCTACGAAATCTATGGGGTTGGCCTATGTTGGTTTCACCATGTCTTTCTGTCCGTCCATCCGTCCGTCCAAAGACTATTTTGTTTTCGTGCTCTAACTCTAGAATCATTTGACCTACGATCTTGAAACTTTTCATAGGTGTTGCCATTTATCGAAGAATGTGTTCTATTGTTTCTGGGACACGTAGGTCAAGGTCACCACAGGACTTTATTTTAAATTCGTTTCCGTTCTCTAACTAAAGAACCCTTTGACCTAGGATCATGACATTTTTAGACAATTGTTGCCCTTGATCAAAGGAGGTGCCCATTGATTTTTTTGTTGTTGTTTATTTTGGTCACGAAGGTCACAAATGAACTTTGTTTTAAATCCGTGTCCGTGCTCTTACCCAAGAACCGTTTAACTATAGCTCTTTTTAGTCACAATGCACAATTTGTCCCCTTTGCGACTATTCTAGTAATTATATACCGCTGCTTTGAAAAACAACAACCTCAATCAAGCTGCAGTTATGAGGTATTTTGTTGAAAAGCGACGATTTATGACTAGCTTTTGCCAAAAAAAAAAAAAAAAAAAAAAAAAAAAAAAAAAAAAAAAAAAACGCGCTCGATGAGAACGCAGTTTTCTTGACTTTTTTTATTGAAATATTCTATTACCCATACTGCAGGACCTATACTCTCCAATTTACTATGATACCAAAAACTCCCTTCAATTGTTTGTAAAATTTGAAAACATTCGTTAAATGCGCCAAGGAAAATATATTTCGCAAAACGAAATGTATCGTAATAGACCCTGAGCTAGAAACATGTTTGCTCCCCCCACAAAGGGAATTTTGTAGACATGTTTTTTCTTAAAGTACATTATCTTACAAACATTTTGAGCGTTGTTTGCACTCTGGCCGTTGGGGCTTTTCGCTGTAACCCTTATCTAAAACCCTTAACCCTATCATTTTTTTCATAAAAAATTACATTACTTATTTGGTCATATTTTCATCAAATATTGACCTACAGATGTCAAAGTGGTATCAAATGAAAGCTTATGACTTGCTCTTTATTTTGTAGTTATTTTATGCAAATTAGCTCATTTGCATATGCATGAATATTAATGATTTCCCTTAAAATTTGCATTTTTTGGCGAAAATTTGATAAATAACTTCTAAAAAAAGGCATTTCTGTCCAGGGGGAATTTTGTAAACATGGTTTATCTTAAAGTATATTTCATTAGAAACATTTTGAGCCTTGTTTGCACTCTGGCGGTTGGGGCTTTTCGCCGTAACCCTTATCCAAACCCTTAACCCTACCAAATTGTTCATTTAAATTTTGAAAATGACTTTGGTCATATCTTGATTGAATATTGACACACAGGTGTCAGAATGGTATCAAATGAAAGCTTATGACTTGCTCTTTCATTTTCAGGTATGTTATGCAAATTAGCTCATTTGCATATTCATGAATATTAATGATTTTTCCTAAAATTGCGATTTTCGACAAAAATGTGGTAAATACTTTCCCAAATGAGGCGTTTTTGTGCAGGGGAATTGTGTAAACATAGCGAATCTTAAAGAAAATTATACAAGAGACATTTCGAGCGATGTTTGCAATTTGACCGTTGGGGCTTTTGGCCAAATCCCTTATCTAAACCCTTAACCCTATAAATTGTTCAATCATTTAAAGACGTTTTTGGTGATATCTTGGTTGAATATTGACTTATAGATGTTATAATGGTATCAAATGAAAGGTATTAACTCGCTCAATAATTTGCTATAAATTTCATGCAAATTAGCTCATTTGCATATTCATGAATATTAATGATTTTACTTAAAATTGTGACCTTTTTGCTAATATTTGGTAAATAGTTTCAAAAACATTGTGTTTCTGTTCTGGGGGAATCATGTAAACATGGTTTATCTTAAAGAACATTTTATTAGAGACATTTTGAGAGATATTTGCACTTAGGCGCTTGGGGCCTTTGGTCATAATCCTTATCCAAACCCTTAACCCTATAAAATTGTTCACTCAAATTTCAAAACATGCTTGGTCATATCTTGATTGAATATTGACCTACTGATGTAAGAATGGTATCAAATGAAAGCTAATGACTTATTCTTTAATATGCAGATATTTCATGCAAATTAGCTCATTTGCATAAGCATGCACATTGATGATTTGTCTAAAATTTTGATTGTTTTCCAAGGTTTTTTATTTTAAATACGTACCAAAAGGTCCGATTGTTTCTTTCTCGTGAGTTTTCGACCATTTAATATCCATGTTCACTCTTTTAACAACATCTAAGCCTTGTTTGAAATCTATTTGATGTTTTGTTTGGAAGTAACAGTAATTTTAAAGAGTGCAGCCCATTATATTTTGTTCCTATAAATCTTATTTTCAATGTATGTATTTAGTTTCCATTTGATCTTTTTAATCTTTATTGTTTTAAGTGCAAATAAGTTAAACTGATTTCTTTTATTGTATTGGTGTTCTTGCTTATATCTAGTTTAGTTGACAGAATGTTATCCTTTGTAAAACTGCTACATGAATCCAAAATTGACGCAAAATAGGACTTTAAACATAATAATTTTATCATATGCCATAGAATGATACAAAATGGGGGACTCAATTCTAATACACATATAAGATTAATCATTCCAATTATTTTTTTTTAAGTTTTATGGATGAACAGAGATCCTGGAATGTAGACAAATTTCATACATATAGCAAAATAACATTGTTAAGCAATTATCAAGGCCTTACTTTTGCCATTCACATGGAGAAAACAGCATGGTTTTTCTCCATCTGGAGAGCCCTTCCTTATGTTTTCCTCATAGACAAGTCAATTTGTTGGCCTTAAGTGTATTTGATATGTGGCTGACAGATCAGGGACACTGGTGTTACCATTCCTTTATGCTCTATCAACCCATTACCGCACAGTGACTCCTTTTGACTCCCCACAATATAATGGCTTTGGAAAACTTTGTGGAAAATGAAGAAATTGCTTGTGACAAGCAATTTCTTCATTTCCCACAATGCTTCCTACCCAAAAAGCTATAAAATTTCGAAATTTCATCACATTGAAATGTCATCTGCAACTAATTTCAAATGTACTGCCCCAAAATTTTGTCGTTTGGTAATGGGTTAAGGCATTTTTAATGCAGATAAATTAAGCTTGGGGTGCCATATGTAAAGCCTATGTATCAGATACATAAAATCAAGATATGTACGCGATGTATGTAGCTAGAGTACAGACAATTACTGGTTGTGATCAAAAGATTATTGCATTTATTACGATACATTTATTTATCTGTATCAGATCAGAACAGATGTGAACTGATCCATACTACCGACAGCCCATGCTGAATGTATATTCATATTCTTCCTTATCTACACATATTTCTTATATGTGCTTTCAGCGTAGTACCACCTCACAATAAATTGAAAATAGTTCCCTTGCGATACACAATCTCTTTCAATATGGCATATGTTTTCCAGGATGGTATTCGATGGCCATAGATATCTTCAGTTCAATATTTTCCTGATATTTAAATGCTACAACTATGCTACCAGGTTTAGATCAGCATGTGAAATTCCATATTAAGACACTTACTTATTGCACAGTTCTAGAACAATTTGACCAAAAATGATTCACATCGCACTTGGTGGCAATCTTGGAATTACTCAAACTGTGGGTGTTGGGCAAGTTTATCATGATGGAAACCGACATAGATCAATTACTAAACATAACAGGGTTACTATGTACATAACATAACAGGATTACTATATAACATATAGCACTGTCAAATGGAATACATTTTATGGATTTTCCACAATAAATGTGTTTTTGTCCCAAACATTTAAGAATCAATAGTATTTATGAATATGTAAATGAGCAAATAGACATGAAGTAATTGCAAATATACAATCAATTCACTACCTTTCATTTGATACCATTTTGACGTTTGTAGATCAATATTTAATCAAGATATGACCAAAAACGTTTTGAAAATTTGAACAAACAATTTGATAGGGTTGAGGGTTTAGATAAGGGGTTTGGGTGAAAGACCCAAATGCCACAGTGTGAACATTGCTTAAAGTGTTATTCATGTAATGTTCTTTAAGATAAAATATGTTTGCATAATGCCGTTGAACAGAAACACCTTGTTTTTGATAGTATTTAACACATGTTTTCTGAAAAATCACAATTTTCAGGAAATTCATTAATATTATATGGCAATGCAACTGAACTAATATGCATGAAAAATAATAACACATGGAAGAGCCAGCCATAAGCTTTAATTTGATACCATTCTTATATCAGTAGGTCAATACATAATCAAGATATGACCAAAAACGTTTTGAAAAATTGAATGAACAATTTGATGAGGTTAAGGGTTTAGATAAGGGTCACCGCCAAAAGCCCCCGTCGCCAGAGTGCAAACATTGCTCAAAATGTTTCTTATAAACTGTTCTTTAAGTTAAACCATGTTTACATGATTCCCCCTGAGAAGAAACACAATGTTTTTGAAAGTGTTTACCAAATATTCGGAAAAAAGGTCACAGTTTTAAGTAATGTCATTAATATTCATAAATATGCAAATGAGCTAATTTGCATAAAATTTATAACACATTAATAAGCAAGTCATAAGCTCTCATTTGACACCATTCTAACATCTTTAGGTCTATATTCATCCAAGATATGACCAAAAACATTTTGAAATTAATGAACAATTTTATAGGGTTAAGGGTTTAGATAAGAGATTTGGCCAAAAGCCCAAATGGTCAAAGTGCAAACATCGCTCAAAATGTTTCTTATACAATTTTCTTGAAGATTTACTATGTTTACATAATTCCCCTGCACAAAAATTCTCTGTTTTGGAAAGTATTTACCACATTTTTGTCGAAAATCGCAATTTTAGGAAAAATCATTTATATTCATGAATATGCAAATGAGCTAATTTGCATAACATAACTGAAAATGAAAGAGCAAGTCATAAGCTTTCATTTGATAACATTCTGACATCTGTGTGTCAATATTCAATCAAGATATGACCAAATTCATTTTCAAAATTTAAATGAACAATTTGGTAGGGTTAAGGGTTTGGGTAAGGGTTACAGCGAAAAGCCCCAACCGCCAGAGTGCAAACAAGGCTCAAAATGTTTCTAATAAAATGTACTTTACGATAAACCATGTTTACAAAATTCCCCTTGGACAGAAACGCCTTCATTTGGAAAGTATTAACCAAATTTTCATCAAAAATTAGCAATTTTAAGGAAAATCATTAATATTCATGAATATGCAAATGAGCTAATTTGCATAAAATAACTACAAATTGAAGAGCAAGTCATAAGCTTTCATTTGATACCATTTTGACATATGTAGATTAAAATTCAATCAAGATATGACCAAATAATTGTCTGTATATTTAAGGGGGAATGCTCCAGTTTCCTAAATTTTTTCCCAATAATAGAATTTATTCATATTTTGTATGTTGAAATTACAGGTTATTACCAATTGAAAAATAAAATAAAAATAGATGGTCATCGATCTTGTTTGAATTTTATAGGCATTCGTATCACATACCCCTACAGCGAAAAAATGCACAATTTTTTGCACCTGTCCAATGTCATTTAAATGCCAATAAAATGCTGTGTATTCATCGTTTAGTCCCGAAAACGGATTTAAAGTAACGTTTTACATTTAAGAAGAACAGAAAACCCAAAATATGTGCTGTTATAAACGCGTAAATGTATAAAACAGCATGCTTACGTGTTCGGTTAGATCAACGAAGCTGGGGTGTTTTATGTCAAAATTTGCATGTTTTTGGAAATATTTCAAGTTCTACATAATAGAATTTGATAAAACTCCCTCATTGTATTAATCAACATGTCCTGGTAATAATTCAAAAAGAAAATGTATAGATCAGCGCACTTGTTAGTGAATTACAGCAATTTTTGTCAGCTACACATGAATAAAATGACGCAAAACAGTGGTAACTGCATACACACTTACGACTGTTTCGCTCTAAATAATCGATTTTCATATTGAGGAAATCAGTTTCGCATAATAAATACACTTTTACCGTTGAAAATGGTAAATTGTAATGATGTATTATATTATTGAAAATATGGTAGCGAAATATATTGGTACGAAACATTTAATTTACTGCAGTAATGACCGAGTGTTCCGAAAAACTGGAGCATTCCCCCTTAAATGAACAATTTGAAAGGGTTAAGGGTTTTAGATAAGGGTTACAGCCAAAAGCCCCAACGGCCAAAGTGCAAACAACGCTCATCTTGTAGCATTTGTTATAAGCTTTCAGAAAATCATACCCTTCAAAATTCCCTCTGGGGGGAGCAGGGGTTATTGGTGGCTCAAGGTCTATAAAAAGAAAATCACGAATGTTCTCAGTATTGACTAGAAAATTCTTGGTATAAAAACACACAAAACAATCGGATTGCTGGGTGGTAGTTTGGTAGGTCATTCATTATGAGGAATAAAGTACCAGGATTTGAATGGAATTTAATTAATTAATTAATTAATTAATTAAAAAAACTATAATTTAATTTAATAATAATAATAATAATAATAATAATAATAATAATAATAATAATAATAATAATAATAATAATAATAATAATAATAATAATAATAATAATAATAATAATAATAATAATAATAATAATACTGATAATAATAATAATAATAAAATAATAATAATAATAATAATAATAATAATAATAATAATAATAATAATAATAATAATAATAATAATAATAATAATAATAATAATAATAAAGCCATACCTTTACAACACGGATTTTCCGCCTGTCTAATATTCAAACTCTCCTTTTCTCTCAAAGTTTCGTTACATTCGCCTTCAACCTGACACAACGCATCTAAGTACGGCACAGCCTGATCCCAGTGGAACCTGTTCGAATCCCCGTCTTTTAAAAGTATGATGCAGATCGGAACCCACAGGAACAACTGTAATCTAATTCTCATTCTGTGTACCCAAGATTATGACTACATCACATTGGCAAAGTTTTGTATAGGAAAAAATAACATCAATTTATAGGCTTTAGCCCTTTTTAGCTCATCTGAGCACACCGTGCTCAAGGGGAGATTTTAGGGTCAGTCACTGTCCGGCGTGCGTCGCTCGTCGTGAACAATTTCTTTAAACATCTTCTCCTCCTTTAACCACTGGGACAATCCTGACAAAACATAATAAGAATGTTCATTGAGTGACCACTTTTCAAAGGTTGTTCGCGAATATTTGATTAGTTTAAAAATGGGGACGTAGCAGGGCGGGGCATATCAGACATTGAGAAATCACGGGAACAATCTTTAAAATTCGACCATTAAGCCAATTGAACCAAACTTGACAGAAATGTCCAATGAGTGACTTATGTAACACAGTCATATTCATAATTTTTGATTTGTTGAAAAGTGTGGGCGTGGCAGGTCGCGGCTTATCATACTTAGAAAAATTATTAGACAATTCTACAAAAAATCTTCTCCCCCCCCTTTACCATTGGGCCAATTTTTACACAACTTGGCAGGAATATACATTGGGTTACTCGGCATAAAACTATTTCGCGAATTTTTTATCCGTCAAAAATGTGGGCGTGACAGGGCTTATCACAATTCAAGAAATCATGAGAAAATTCTATATAAATCCACCATTTGGCTAATTGAAACCAAGCTTGAAAGGAATGTTCATTGACTGACTTTCTTTTAATACGTAGTTGTTATTTTTTGATTTGGGGGAAAATGTGGGCTTGGCAGGGCGGGGCTTATCAGACATAGAGAAATTGCTTGACAATTTTTCAAAAATCTTATCCTTCTTAACCATGGGGCCAATTTTTTTTTACAAAGCTTGTTAGGAATGTTCCTTGTGTGACTCATCCAAAAACCTTTCAAGTTTGGTTTATGATTTTTTTCCACTTTAGTTTATAAAGATCTAAAGGTAAATCATAGTTAGGAAAACATGTTTCATCTTATAATTCTATAAAATAATATTTTTTATGCAAATGCGAATTTCTCTAAATAACAGTTTTGGACAAAAAAGCTGGTATAGACGAAGTAGGATCACAAGTCTATACAGTCGAGCGTAAAGACCGAGCCATCACCCCTTGTAAGTTGCACTTTTACGTTATTGTCATTTTTCATCGGATGTAATTAGGCCGTTTTACTTCAAATAGTTGTATTTATAACAAAACATTATTTGATTGAATTAATAGTACAACGGACTGATTGGCAAAAATAAATCTAGGGTCTGACGCGAAATGATGTGTCTATTCCTTTAACCCTTTTCCAAACAAGACCTGGTTTTGACGTCCTTAAGAATATAGGCTTGGGAAAACATTGAAACAAAAGAAGAAACTGCTGATAATCAGCAGTTTCTCCTTTTGTCTCAATATTTTCTGTGCCATATTTTACACAAATCCTATCTTAAATAACATCCATTTTGTCATTTGTTGCAGTTTTTGAAGTGGATCACCCTAAATTTTTGTCGTTTGGGAAAGGGTTAATCAAAAAACGATGAATAGGCCTATACATTCTAAATACCTTTCCACAAACGCTCTAACTTTCGGATATTATTTTCAGAGAAAAAACGTTTTGAAAAGAAAGCAAATGCTGGAAACAAGCTTTTGCTCTTCGTTTCAGCGAGTCGTACATATCAAACTATTTGTTTCTCATAAATTCATGTTTCATTTTACTTTTATTACAGTCATCCAATATGAGTATTTAAGTCGGATTTTAAACATGAAATGGGTGGACTTGTTGCTTGTATATTACATCACGCTTTTGGACGCTTCAATACATAATCACTATATAAATTCATAAGCTAGAAAACAGCATGGAGATGAAGAAATTGCTTGTGGCACAATTCTTACCAAGAAAGGCCAAGGAACGTAAAAAATGCAACTATCTTTGAATTAGGACCAGTCTATAATTTTGCCGTTTGGGAAAGGGTTAAAATGCCTTTATAAAACAGCATCGATATACGTATTTCAGCGCCTTTGAAACGTTAAGACACATCTTGCGATCACACAAATTAGAACCAAATTAAATTGGTAGAATTAGGAACTGTTTTAAGACAGTTTCAACTGAAAGTCATATTATAGAAGAAGAATTTGTCAACTCATCACAGATCTCCAGCTGGAGCCATGAGGAATCTTCACATTCTAAATTTAAAGAGCTTAATACATATCTAGAATCAAGTAGTGATATTAGTCCAATCAAATACCCACTGAATAAGGCCTTAAATAATGTTCACAAAAACACACTCATACCTTACAAAAGAAAAGCTCTTGAAGCTATTGACTGTGTATTGGACACCATAGCTCCTGGCCAGGGTGCAGAATTGTTTGAACTGGTTAAGGGACCAAAAGATAAACTTTGTAAAGAAGAAGCCAACTTAGTAGACATCGTCATACAACTATATAATGAGACAGAGGACAATAAAATCAAAACTCAGTTATTATCAGTAATCAGTTCAACGCTTTCCAAATCAGATTTACTCAAGAAAATACCAGGATTAACAGTATATAGAATTGATCAATCAAGGTTGTGGTCAGCATGGCACAAAGGAATCTCAGTTTGTGATACTCCAAAATTCAAAAGGACCAGGATGAATGATGAAAAACTGGAACACTGTCTTAGTTTCTTTTTTGATCCTCTCTTCACTCAAATAGTGTCACATAGTGTCAGAGAAATAGAGCTGGATTCTGGAGATATTCTTCAGATACCTGATGTCGTGAGAACAGTATTTCATTCCACATTGATTGACATGTACCTGGCATATTGTAAGGAGATAGGTTTTGCCCCACTCGGAACCAGCACACTTTACCGTGTATTGAACAATTGCCCTGCCTCAAAAAGAAAAAAAAGCCTTAACCCTTTCCCAAACAAGACCTGGTTTTGACGTGCTAAATAGGATAGGCTTGGGAAAACATTGAAACAAAAGAAGAAACTGCTGATAACCAGCAGTTTCTCCTTTTGTCTCAATATTTTCTGTGCCATATTTTACACAAATTATATCTTAATAACATCCATTTTGTCATTTGTGGCAGTTTTTGAAGTGGATCACCCTAAAATTCTGTCGTTTGGGAAAGGGTTAACTGCTTGGACAACGTCGCCTCAGATGGAGTGGCCGGTTATGAGTGCCTCATTTCAATTGCTGAAAAGCTACGTCCAAAATATCCAGACATTATGCCAAATATCATCAAGCAATTGAAAGAAAGTAAACTGTATTTGAAAACGGACTATAAGTTCCATATAAAGGAGAGTGACCCATGTGCAGATCATTGCAGAAACTTCACACTTAGTGATCCAAATGATGAATTATTCACAGTTTCATGTCAGCATGAGCATACCCTTCAGTGTGACCGATGTGGTTTGTTTGAAAAAATTACTGAGACATTAGAAGAGTATTCTAATAAGGAGTCCAACAAAGAAGAGAAAGACATCTTGCTCCATGATTTATCAAACTCAAAAGACAAAATTAACAGTTGGAAAACTCACATTATCCGCACTGTCAATCAAGATTGCTGTAGGACTGAACTGATTCAAAATTTAAAACCAAATGAGATGATCATCATGGATTGGGCCATGAAATTCCTGCCCTTATTATACCACCAAAAGCAGTCAGACTGGTTCGGACAAAAAGGTCTTAATTGGCATGATTGTGTGTGTGTCTTCAAGGATGATACAGATATTAAAGTGACATTTCAGATTTTTTTTGTCATAAATTTAACTTTTATTTTTATCTGAAAGAGCATATTTCCTTTTGAAAATTCTGAAAATTTGAAGCCAAAATATTGCGCCGTTTACGAGAAATTTATATTTTTGTGTTAAAATTGAACAAATTGTTGTTGACAACAGTTCGGATTTATATGCAATTTATCGATTATGTCTCAACTTTAAATGCGTGTTTCTCGCTTATTGGCAACAACTTCAAAAAACTAATAGTATTATACTCATTAGAATGACCAATATTGACATCAAGACATACTTTAAAAAAATGAAATTGGAATGAAATGTCCCTTTAAGGTAAGGTGGGGTTTAACCCTTACCCAAACAAGACCTGGTTTTGACGTCCCTCTTGGAAAGGGCTTTGTAAAACATTGAGGCAAAACAAGAAATTGCTGATAATTGCGCCCTTGAATATGACTAAATTTCCATTTTCGACTGCTTTCGGCTTTGTGGCTTGCATCTACAATTGTTGAATAAAGACGAAAATTATACACAATGTTATGGACTGTAAGATCTAAAATGAGTTTGAATTTCGGTCTGATTAAATCCGAAAATCATGAGTTATGTGCCCTTGAATTTGACAAAACTGGCGTTTTTGATTTTGTTTACTCTAAAAGACATAAATATTGACCAATGAAAACAAAACCTTGACATCACCAATCAAGACAAAACTCAGACACAATGTTGCGGACCATAAGATCTTGTTTGGGTTGAATTTTTTAGATCTTGGATGAGTTCGATTTTCAGACTGATCTTATTAGAAAGTCGAGAGTTATGTGCCCTTGATTTTGATAAAATTGCTGTTTTCGGCTGTTATCGACCTTGTTTATACTCTAGAATCTACAATGATTTATCAATCAAGACAAAACTTAGATACAATGTTGGGCACCATAAGATCTCGAATGAGTTCGATTTTCACAATGTTATTGACCATAAGTTCGTTTTCAGTCTCAATTAAAGTCATTATAGATATTAATTGAATTGAACAAAAGTGTTGCTCATATCATGTTGGTTCAGGTGAGCAATATAGGACCATCATGGTCCCCTTGTTTCTATTTGCTCATTTAAGTATATTGCATATTATCATGACTAACTATGTCTAACTAGTGTCTACAACAAATCCCTACATTTAACTACGTTAGTTTAGAAGTAATTATATCGTAGAAGTAATAATACATCGTAGAAAAATGTTGAGAGAAAATGAATAACAATCTTCATCACAACTTTCCGAAAACTTAAGGTATATAACCCATCATTAAAAACACTACTTTCTAACCATACGAAATGCATTGAATTACACACACTTGTAAATACACTTCACATAAGGTGATTCACCGTGCCGGATTTCAAGATTATGCTTCAAGAAGAAAATAATTACAAATATTATTTTACTCTATATTCATAAAAAGGGAGATAATTTGGAACATTTTTGTCAAATATTTCCATAAGTATGCATTAATTCAAAATTCTAAACCGTTCAAAATGCCCATGTTTGTATTTGAAATGGAAATGTAACACAGTTTAGGAATTACTGGCACTTTTCTAATTTCGCCTCTGGCCCTTCAGTGCTAATGATTGGTTGTATACGTTAAGATGAGCCAATTCGGGAGCATTAGTGTTTCACTAATACATCTTACAAGTTGTTTTTTTTAATTTGTAGCATACTACATATGTACATGTAACAGAAACAAAGCAAGATTGGTTTGCAGTATTTTCCATGTTGGAACATGTGCTGATGACAGTTAAACAAGAAAGGCCAGCTACAGAAGAGGTCTTTTTACGCAGTGACAATGCTGGATGTTACCATTGTGGTCACCTTTTGCTTGCTTTGAATGAGATCAAGAAAAAGACAGGTATATACATTTGAGCCGGGATCTGGAAAAACGTCCCTTATAGCATTTTTCAAAATTGAGTTTCAAGATCAGCCTGTTGTCAAATGCAGTCCAATATGCATCCATGCTGCTCTCTTTAAGTTACTACAGGTCACGAAGAAGATATTAAAAAACAACATGGATCCTGGTCAGACTGTGCGTATGCATAGGCTGATCTTGATCTATGTTGGGCTCAAAAGCTTTAAGGGACGTTTTCCAGATCCTGGCTCATTTATAGTCTACCTACTAAGTCAAAAAATGTGACTTTCGTAGGCATTCTCTGAACATGGGCGACTACCATGCTGAATGATATCTTCAAGGCATGGTACGTATGGCTTGCCCGGTAGTCGCCTCTAGCAGGCGATATTGGTTGAAATAAACTAGGTCAAAGGTCATTCGGTACATTTTTCACACGTGCCCCCTAAAATACCCCATAACTTACTCATTTATTAAGCTAAAACAATTATTTTGGTACCTAAATAGAGCTGATGATTTGTACTTTTACTTAAAACATCAATATGCAACTTTACAAATTTGTGTTTTTGTATTTTTTGATAAATATAGTGAAAAATGGCCAAAAAAAATCACAAAAATATTTTTTTCGAAAAGTAAAAAAATCATAAAAAATACCAACGGAGTGTTTGGATGATTGACATTATACTTAAAATTGTCTAGCAACCTACTGTTTACTGATATATATTTGCTTACAGAATTAGTCTTTAACCTACCCTTGTAGCCATAGCTAAAAGTGGGTGGGGTAAATTTTCCAAAAAATACAAAAAAAAAAAAAAAAAAAAAAAAAAAACACAAACATAGGTGTAGCAAAACGCCTTTCATATAAATGATATTGTACGATATTTTTTCGATGTTTTATTGCAAATTCTTGTTTTAAAATCATATTTTCATGAATTTTTATAGCTTTCGATGCATTTTCCTAAAAAATAATAAGAATTTTAAGGACAAAAACATTGATTTAATTAAAACAGAAGTAGAACTATATATAGCTTTTTTCAACTTTACAAAGCCATAACAATACCTCTCTGAACGAATACATAGTCACAAAAAAGTGCAATTAAATAAAACAAGACTGAAAATAAATCAGAAATTAAGAATAATCAGCAGCTGAAACTAGTCACTTCACTATCTTACTATCATAAGACATTAAAGGTAGGCATTTATGTTTCAACACGTTTCGTTCATTGATGATGTATAGTTTCATTCTGTAAACCAAACGTTAAATTTCATTATTGCAATTTTGGTAATTACACCTTGTAGTCGTACAAGAACATTCGAACATGTAATATCATTTTTCAACATGTATATAAAATGTAATTAGGAACGGATCTATTGGAAAAATTATCACAATCATCAGGCTGACTGTTCTGATACACTGTTTTAATTATTCAAATCACTCGATCTTTGATATGACATATTGCATTATGTTTCTGGTGAATATTAGACACAACGATCGGTAGCTCACCCATCCTGCACAATCCTTACCATGTTAATTCACAATTGATGGGTTGTGGAGTTGGCACCAAGGAACTCTTTGACATAAGTAGTGGAAATATATGAACCTGTGGTTGCTTCTAGCTTAAACCCCATTTCAATATACCTGATAAACTTCTGGGCATTGACTAACTTATAACATAACTAAAAAACTCTTCATTCCATACTAACTTTCGTTATAATCAAATGTGTATCTTTCATTTTGTATGTATAGTATTGTTGTATCTTATCATAAAACAGACGAAAAAAGTGAATCATATGACCACAAAACAGAGTATAATATTTGCTTGGAAATCTTAATATTTGTCGATGCAAGAGATTCTCAGTATACACTTAAAGACACTTCTAACGCAACACTTATCTTTTTGTTAATAACTTGAATTCTAATAAACTATTTTTCATCAAATTTTCAGCACATTAATTCATTCATAATTGCATAATATCTGTAATTTTCATAAAGAAACATTGACTAGAAATGATTAAATTTGCAGTTCATATAATATGACTAGAAAACAAAAAGTCGCAAAAAAGCTGTGCGAGCAGATATCGTGAATTCATGTTATTCATGTAACAGCAGCAAAGTTTATGACATTCTGCTAACATTCTGTGTGTCCGTCATGGACCTAAATGACACGAAGACACCCCCTTCTCATTTATAACGCAGAATTGATGATGAATCTTTGCGGGATCATTCTTAACTCGTCCATTTTAGGTTCCTGTTCCAGTTTTTGAAAATTTCTTCGAGCAAAAGGGCGAAAAAGTAATGTCTGGTAACAAATTCGATGATTTTGTGCAATGCTGACACGTACAAAACATTATTTCTTAAACAAAATAGGTGCAACTGAATTCTAGTATTGCTTCGCATGTGAAAGCATGTTATAAAATCTTATGAGGCAGTTGTATGAGATGTGAGCATGATTTGGTGACGCTAATTTGATGATATTGAATTCTGCAATTGCCTGGGTTTTGTGACTTTTCATTTTTGGGTCTTAGTGAAAAACTTAAATATTCTTTATGTTCGGATCAATCGATTTTGATGAAATTTACAGAAAACATGCAAACATTGTTGATTTATATTTGTTGAAAGTTTCATAAAATATACTGCATCATTTATTTAATTATGATGAAAAAAGTAAGTGTTGCGTTGGAAGTGTCTTTAAGTGTACACGTCCATTTGTGAAGTTTAAATACACAAAACCCCTGGACTTATTGGTAGAAGCAGAGAATTAATTACAAATATTTCTGGTAATGCACCTATTGGAAAGAACTTAAAAATTGGACGTGTTCTTCCATTCCCACAACAGCTAGACTCGACAACAGGTATTGTTTCAGAAGGTCTAAATGGTGAAGGCTTGATCATATCAGCTATATTTGGATAACTATTCACATCGAATAACTATTGTGGCAATTTTCATCCGTCAATAGATGTGAAATATATCATGCATCGTCGGCGTCATCAGTGGCAACGGTGATTGACAAGGATATCAAGATTTTTAAAATCCGGATACCCTTGTCAAATTGCATGGTAACGGAACACGCCGAAGATGGGGGTAAAAATACACAAAGTGTTTGTATCTAATAACGGGTGGAATACCTTAATCATCTACCAGATTTGACAACGCTTTTAGCGAGACCGCTTTTTTGAAAGGGTTGGAGTACGATTAAAAAAAACATAGAATCGTATAGCAATTTTGTTTCATGATCTCTTAAACCTTTGAAATGGACTCTGGATATTCTCCCGAGATAATGATGTGCATAACGCAACTTGGCCTGGTTTCTAGTGTAACAATGTCTTGCTGTTTCTTTATTCCTGTTCACAGGTACCTGTACCACAATTTAACATACACTGATATCTTAAAATCATGTTCACCACATTGTATACCGACGACTACACCCAGGCTTCACACAAAGTTCTTCCAGTACATAGACTGCCTAATCTGTTTCAATCTGTAAATTGACTAGTCTGTGCTCATGTTTAGCGAATCAAACTTAGTTGAAGAAACAATTTCGTCACACTACGAGAACGGGTGGTCCGGTAAAAATCGTTCCTACTTTCTCGTTTTTATGATATACAATGTATAGTGTCACATTTATAGTGTTATAGACATATTCAAACAGTGTTATCAACAACTTTTACAGAATGACAACACATTAAAGTGTCTGCACTGTAACCCACAGTATATAACATGATTCTGCTATTGGGTGTTAAAAGGAGATCAAAATGCTTTGAGCCTCGTTAAGACAGAAGCAGATATTCGTTTTAAAACTTTTTTTGTTTTTCCACTTAGACTTCTTCGAAGTCCATACTATACTATTTCTCCATCTATTTTGCCAATCGTTGATACTTGATCTATAGTAGTCAACGTCTTGGTACCCTAACCGGTCCTCCACAGTAGCAGTCATTTAATCAATTATCATCTTCCTGACTCCCCCCGTATCTTTGGATGTCTTCACCTAGAGTTTGATGGTTTCAAACAGGAAAGTACTCGCCATAAACTACGGGCAATTGTTCTTCACATTTGACAGATTTAGCCTCCAGGGCTAGACACATCGTCGCAACCCTCTTTTCAATCTTGTCCATTTGTGGCTGTATCCTTACATCTAGCAAGAATATCCTACAATCAATCTGCATTTGAAATATTTATACTCGTGAATAACGGTGTAAAGCATTATACTATCTGAATGGAATAAATACCCTAGGCTCAAAACTTTTTGATATCCCCTTGTGTTTAAGAGAAGAATTCCAACCAAGTCCAAATACTGACACCTCAAAACACAAAGCCCTACAAGCATAAAAAATAATCATAAATGACCCTAATTTCGTGTTTCAATATCTGATAGTTTGGATTTTTGCACTTTAACCAGCGAAGATGAAATAGTTTCAATTCGCTTTGTTTAACATACTGAAAGTTCCGTTTAGTTCTTACTAAGATTGATCATATTGTCTTTCACTGATTATGGACCATAACATTTATGCATGTCAACTAAACACATTCTCGACCTTTTTTACGCAAATACATGTAATTCCAATGGTTGCTGAGAACGCACTTTCCGTCAATTGTCCATAGAAACAGACTATATTGCTTTTAAAAGATTGGCTAATCATGGATACAGCTGTCGGATGGATCATGAAAGGACGGTCGTCTGGCTTGTCCTTAAAAAATTTTCCGTTTGTGAAATGTGTAGGCCTATGGAAGGATGTTTGAAGGATGTTTGAACGAAGGTTCTAGCCAATAGAACCTTATTTAACCAGGTCATTGAACTGTGGGACTTACTAGTACAAGAATTGTGCACCGGTTCCACTGTTTCAAGCTAGCACAATGTTATAAAGAACTGGATGTCGGATGTTGCTTTAATGTATCATTAGCAGTACTGGATTCATATGATATATCATTTTTCTACTGCTTTTCATTGAAACCTGCCTAAAATATTGTTCGGATTTCACTTGTACATTTTGGAATTTTGGTGTTTGCCCCCACTTCGTTCTTTAGATCTATACTCAGTTCCATAAATAAGTGTGCACTTTATTTCTTTTATTTCTCTTTCGATTCTTTACTAGAAATAAAACAGTTTGATATCATATTGTAGGTAAGAGATTGACGAAAATGTCACACTCTTTAAATTTTGGCGAAATGACCATTTTAGTTTGTTTTTCTTACTCTAAATGGAGGTGGTATAAGAATAAACGTTGCAAAACTACACAAAAACTGGTCACATTTAAATTTTGATTAGAGAAAGTTAATTAGAGTTGTTTTTGAATATCTTGTATGGCTACATATGCTGCCGATACACACAAGTAGGTGACGGTCGCATGGATCTCAAACAACACAACAACGCTACATTTGGCATGTTATTTCATTCCTGGGTAAGTGAAATGGCCAAATTCTGGAGGTTGCTGATGTTTCTCCGTTATTGAACGTTCTTCCTAAATGACCCCACACATGTTAAATCGGATGCAAATTGATGCCAAAGATGGCCAGGGAAGAACTTCAACATTATTTCTGTCAAAAAATTAACATTAAATTAAATATTGAATATTATTGAATGAATAATTCCGTTTAACTGTACATGAATAAAACTCTTATTTGACCAGTTTTGTGTATTTTAGCAACTTTTATTTTCGTACCTCATTCGTTTAACCTTAGGAAAACAAACATAAATCGCCATATTGCCCTAATTCTAAATGTAAGACATTTAGTTAAAACTATAAGCTACAATTTGATAGCAAACTCTTTTATTTTCAATGAAAGATGAGGGAAGAAATAAAACGAAAGAAAGTGCACACTTATTTATGGAACTGAGTATATATACGCGCACTGATATTAAGCAAACTAATATGAAGATACAAGCAGTTAATCGCATATCACGTTGACAAAATTGGCTTCCTTTTTCAGTTCCAATGAAAAAAGTAATTTATGTTTAGTTTGACCAAAAGTTGATTTTCAATGAATAGAAAATGCAATTTTTGCTACTTCTGCATGTACACGTCATGCCGATAGGAAGCCATTTTATATTGGAGAGGCTGAAGCCCCGGTGTCTGAATATTTGGGGGGGCTGAAATGGATTTTTACCAAAAATTCAGTGTAAAATAAGGAAAATTTGACATATTCGGCCAACTTTTTTTTGGGGGGGGGGGGGGGGGCTCAGCCCACATCCTAGCCCCACCTTGATCCTACGAGCCTACTCTTAAAAAATTACCATGGAAATCATTTTTTTATTTATTGAATTAGCTTTTCTGTGCCTAATGAAATGTATGTTTGCCTCCAGTCTTTCCAATCTGAGGCTTATTAGTGTACAGTGACCCATCAGAATTTATAGGTGGCGAGACGAAGTGAGTCTAAACTTGTATATAGGCCTATGTGTGCTTGGTGTAATCGTGTCAACCATTTCCAAACTAGAGTTTTTTTTCCTTTTTAATATTATAAACAAGTTGTTCTAGATTGTTAATGTTTATTCATTACATTACTTGAAATGTTTTGAGTGCCAAAGTGAATTGAACCAATTTCCTATGTTATCTGAGTGGGTGGGGTAACTCTTACACACCTTTTTTAACATTTACAACGTGAAAGGCATTGTATTAAATGTTATTTTCGCAATTATATATTAACCCTTTCCCAAACAAGACCTGGTTTTGACGTCCCTAATTAAAAAGGCTTGAGAAAACATTGAGACAAAAGAAGAAACTGCTGATAACCAGCAGTTTCTCCTTTTGTCTCAATGTTTTCTATGCTACATCATACATAAATTCAATCATTATCAACATCCATTTTGCTGTCTTCAGCAGCTTTTGAATTGGAACCCCCCAAAATTTGTTGTTCGGGAAAGGGTTAATATGATATATTTAGAGTCAATATCCAGACAAAAGAAATGATATCATTTAAGTTCCATCAATACTGTTGAAATGAAATGTACACTGTATAAAAGCAACAATCGTTACATATATTGACCCCAGCTGATTTTTAGCTGTACCTTCATTTAGAAATATGGACTTTATACTACCAAATGTGATCTTAAATTTTTGCTTAGGGTTTGTAGAAATTTTTCAGCGCATTTGTGTAATTGAAAGTGCAATAATATTTCATATGGAGCATGATTTCCATTTACACAACGTTCATATTTTGCACATTTTGGGCCTTTTTTCACATTTCGCCAAATATCAATGAATGTGCAGATGAGAAAAGTATCACTAACTATATTTTATATGCAAGACAATTTATTGGGCTTTCATTTAAAACCATTTTCATCCATTTAGACATAAAATTGACAGAGTTATACGCATTTAAAGCGGGCTTAGGTGAATTTTGCACCCAATGACCTTTGACCTAGTTTTGTGACCTTAATACGGCCGACTGGAGGCGACTACCGGTCTAAACAAATCAGGCAAGCCTTATACTTTGCAAATAATACATCAAAACTCCATGTTCAAAAAATGCCTACGAAAATGTTTTCTAGCCACTTTTTCGGAATTGGTAGGTAGACTATTATATTCATGTGTGCTGTTTTATGCCCGCTTTTGAACAAAATTGGGGTCTATCATTTTTCAATATTCGATCTGTCAGTACATATACTTGATGGATACCACCATGGAACTGCTACAATTGTTAGATGGCTTCATCAAAGGTTGGTCCTCAAAGGGGCATACATGTTTTACAAGTATCTCTTGTTATACCCTCGCAAAATGAACGTTATAGGGAAATTTACTGGAATCAACCTGTCTGTTAGTCTGTCGATGTTCAAAATACTTGTCCGTAGCAAATTGCTGAAAATAAAGTAGCTATGATCATGAAACTTCATAGGTAGATAGATCTTTCTAAGGAGAAGTGCAGTGTACAAGGAGCATAATTTTGAGGCAAAAGAAGAACATGCTGATAATCATCATTTTCGTCATTTGCCCCTATGCTTTCTTTGTTGAGTTATTCACAAATTTTGCCTTTTCAGGTCACCTGACCGAAGGTCATGGTGACCTATTGCGACCGTGTTTCGTCCGTCGTCGTCCGTCGTTCGTCGTCCGTTAACTTTTAACCTTTTCTACTTCTTCTTGAGAACCAATCGACGGATTTCAACCAAACTTGGCATAAAGCATTCGCATGGAAAGCCCCTTCAGATTTGTACAAATCATGGATTAATCTCCCTTTGGGGTCCCATAAGGGGCCAAAAAGGGGTAAATAGGGTACATCTTAAAAAATCTTCTTCTCATGAACTGGCTGTTGGATTTGATACACATTTGGTATTTAAAGTCTTTCTGGCAAGGACTACAAATTTTGTACAAGAGAAAAAAAATCTGTCAAGAAATGGCCGTGTCGGGGATGGGAGGGGTTCCCGTTATTAGTTAACTTTTAACATTTTCTACTTTTTTTTTAGAACCACCAACAGATTTCAACCTAACTGGGCAGGAAGCATCCCCATTGGAAGCTGCTTCAGATTTGTACAAATCATGGAGTTATTGCCCTTTGGGGCCCCAAACGGAGACAAAAAGGGGCCAAAAAGGGGTAAATAGGGTACACATAAGAAATCTTGAATTCATATTTGGTATTTAAAGTCTTTTAAAGTTTGTACAAGAGAAAAAAACTGTCAAGAAATGGTGGTGCTGGGGGGGGGGGGTAGGGGGAGGGGAGATATGGGGGTCGCGTTATTAGTTAACTTTTAACATTTTCCTTAATTGTAAATCCATACTTTTTCTGTTCATTTGGTTCAGTTGACCGATAAGGCCCTCTGTGCCTCTTGTTGTTTCATCAATTTTGTCGTCTGAAACAAGTTGTACCATGCTGTAATTTTGTGGTGTCTAAAAGGGTTGATAATTTTTTTATTGCAGGTGTGTCCATTAAACGATTTGATTACAGTGAACCCCAGGAAGGAAAATCATACTGTGATTGCAAGATAGCGCACATGCGAAGTAAAATGCGGACCTATGTTGCCTCAGGTCACAATATAACCAATACAGTTGAGATGAAGAAGGCATTGGATGCTCATTCTGGTGTTGCAGGATGCCAGGTTGCTGTAGTGCAAATTGACCGCTCAAAGCAAACAATGAAAAAGCATAAATGGAAGGGTGTGAATGCAATAACAAATCTTATTTTCACTGAAACAGGCATTATGGTTTATAAGGCCTATGGGATAGGTACAGGAAAATTGATTTCACGAAACCCAAACAAGCTTTTGGTATGATCTCAGGCCCCAAACCTGTAAGACAAGTAAGCGATCAACTATCAGAAAGTCGAGGGGAAATACCACAAAACACTGTAATACTGGATAACCGAGCTGAAATTATGGAGCACATATAAATGGAATCTCTGAAGATCCATCTGGAAGTAATGAAGAACCAGCTGAGTTTATGGATGAAACATCTGAAAATACAGAGGAGGCTGGTGACAATACACACTCTGGCGACTGTTTGCTCTGTTGTCCAGAAATGGGATGCACAATAAAGTTTTTAACTTACCAGGGCATGGAGAATCACCTAATAGTTGGGAAACACAAGATTTGTCTCCAAAAAGAGTCATCATATGATAAGATAAAACATAAATGGACAGACCATTGTAACAACTTAAATACAAGAATAATATATCAGAGAGAGTGCTCACATAGTACGAGGGCTGAGACCGAGCTGCACAAGGGATGGGCATTGAAGAAAGAAAAATCAAATAAGAGATTAGATGATAAAGTACGAGAATATCTTCTTAAATGTTTTGATAAAGGAGAACATAGTGAACAAAAAGCATGTGCAAAGGATGTTGCTGAGGTGATGAAATATTTGAAAGATTCTGAAGGAAAGTCTGTTTTTTCACCAGATCAGTGGCTTCAGCCTAATCAAACTGTTTCCTTCTTTTCTAGACAGACATACCTAAAAAGTACCAATTCTGTAGCTGTAATAAAAAAGGAAGAGAAATTAGATGTTGATGATAGAGATAATGATCTCAATGTTTCAGCAGAAAGGATTGATGCTGAAGCTATTAGGAAACATGTTCATAGTGTTCTGTGAATTGTTGATTGGGGTTTAACCCATTCTCCAAACGACAAAAATTTAATTTTTCCAATTAGAAATCCACTGCAGACGTCAAAATGAAAGTCGACAAAGGCAGGATTTGTGTAAAATATAGCACAGAAAATATTGAGACAAAAGGAGAGTCTGCTGGTTATCAGCAGTTTCTTCTTTTGTCTCAATGTTTTCCCTAGCTTTTCATATTAGTGACGTCAAAACCAGGTCTTGTTTGGGAAAGGGTTCAACTGTTATGGTCATATCACAGAGGCTGGAGCACCTAACTATGTATTCCTATTGTTTCTCATACCAGTACTACCGCAAGATCCTAATCGAGCCTCAATCTGCTCAGCCACATAGGTTAACGATATCAAACTATTTGTGAGACACACTTTTTTCTCTGAACTTTTCTTTCTTCAATGCCCAGACATGCAGTGCTAGCAAGGGACTGGGTAATTTATTACTGTAATTGAATGTTATGTATAATAGAACTATATTTCAATTGAAAATAACGGGGATATAATTAAATAGATTGTCAAATTGATGTAGAATGTATTTATCTAAAACATTGAAATCCTTGAAAGAACAAGAAAAAATGGATATCAGCTCTTTCTTCCTTCTCATCAAAGATTTATAAAATATGTAATATTCTACAGAGGTAACAAAACGAAGAAATTGTTATTAAGGCAACACATACATTGTTCAAATAAACCTTTGTGGTGACAAGTATGAAGCAACATTTTTACTTAAAATGGTGACATCACCATTGTTTGGTTGTCATGGTCAATTTCAATTGCCTAAAAAACAAAAAAAGTAAAGGAAGCTATGACACTATATGCATTATTTGTATTCATCTTTTTATCGAGCCGAGACTTTATGTCCGAGGAGCTAATGTCACAGCCCTAGTGTTGGCGTCACATTGTGACGACGCCGCATCTTCAAAAACTTTAATCCGGTCTATAATTATCTCATGCACTATTAGAAATACAGCCTTGGTACTTCACACAGGGATACTTCCTGCCAAGACCTTTCACTTGGGACCATGACATAGTGACCTTGGAGTTTGACCTGCTTTTAATTTTTTAACATGTCTTATATCTCATGCACTATTACTGTACAGATAAAGCCTTAATATTTCATATATGGATACCTCATGCCATGACCTTGACCTTGGGACCATGACTTTTGACATAGTGACCTTTATCTTTGGTCTCCTTTTTTGTGACAAGCTTTCGTATCGGCCAGCTACGTTGTCTACGGAAAACTTTTGTATTGGAAGGAGATATTTTGTTTCGAAAATGTCACTTTTGGTAAAATCGGTGACAGTGCCAAGTTTTGGTTGCCATGGTTACAAAATTTAGAAAGCCTAAGTGTTAATTTATTCTTGACTTTTAAGAAACACATGCTAGACATCTAGGCACGATATGCATTATTCATATTTCACCTTTGCTTTTTGGAGATAATTTGATTTGAAATAATGTCATTTTTTTGAAATTTTGTAAATTATTCATGATTTGGTTGCCATGGTTACAAAAGTAGAAAGTCTTAGTGTTCTTTTATTCTTGTCTTTTTAAGAACAAGTGCTAGACATTATGCACCATATGTACTGTTCATATCAACATTTGATTTTAGGAGATATATTTGTTTGAAAATTTCATTTTTTTTGGTAAAATCGGTGACGGTTCCATCATTTGGTTGCCATGGTTATGAAAAAAAAGAGATTTTTTCAAATATTTTTTCTTGCCTCTTAAGAAACATGTGCTGGACATTCAGGCACCTTATGCATTGCTCATGTTGACATTTGCTGTCAGGAGATAATTTGATTAGAAAGATGTCATTTTTTTGAAATTTGGTGACGGTTCCACGTTTTGGTTGCCAAGGTTACGAAAAAAGAAAGCCATAGTGTTATTTTATTGCTGTCTTCTTAAGAACAAGTAATAAACATTAAGGCACCATGTGCATTGTTCTTATTTACTTTTGTTTTTAGGAGATATTTTTGTTAAAATATGCCATTTTTTGGTAAAATCGCTGACGGTACCATCATCTCGTTACTATGGTTATGAAAGAAAAAATATTTTTCAGATATTTTATTCAAACCTCTTAAGAAACAAATGCTAGACATTCAGGCACTATATGCATTGTTCATATTCACCATTGCTATAAGGATATAATTTTTTAAGAAAATTGTCATTTTTGTAAATTTGGTGACGGTTCCTTGCTTTGGTTGCCAAGGTTACAAAAAATTGAAACATTTTCCAATATTTTATTTTTGTTTTATCCAAAACAAGAGTTTGTTATTTGAAGACTATATGTTTTGTTCATAAACAAGGATGCTGTTAGAAGATTTTTTGTTTTAAAAATGTCAATTATTTGAAGTTTGAAAATTTGATTTCAGTAATGGAACTTCGGTTGCTATGCAACATAATCTAGATATTTTTGATTTTTCAATACAACAACATATGCACCTAGTGTCATACTTGAGATAATAATAATAGCACAGACTATCTAAAGAACTATCATATCTCAAACACCAACCTCAAAAATGTTAATTTTCCAATTTTCATGTGGGGTTTTCTTCCAATTTCTGGAAAATTTTGTTTCTTGGTTTCCATGGCAACGGCTGTCAGAAAAAAGGAACGCTCTTGGTTTTGGAAGTTTTTCAACATATCTGATTAAATGAAGGTAAAATGAATGATTTCTGAGAGTAGTCACTATTAACCTTCTGCATGATCCTTAGGGAGAGTGCTAATTAATTTGGCATGTTATATACTTAGTACATTTAAAAAGACAGAGTTTTCAAAGCCTTAAATCAAGATGTTATAAGATGTTAGAAGACATGGAAGTAGTTACTTTGAATCTCCCGCAAGTTTTAAAACGTGAATAGAAAAGATTAGAGTTTGTAAATCTGGAAGATTTTACGGCGCCATTGCCAACGCGTTGAACAAGTTGTCGCTGCGTAAAGTTGACGCACGTGAAACTCGAGTTAAATTTTAACATGTTTATAAAGTTTGTCTATAGGGACACTATAAAAACAAGTTTTATCGAAAGATTCTCAATCATATCAGTATGCGTCGTCTTCTTGAAAATGTGAGGAACCAAGGTATTGGAACGCATTTGCTTGTTTTTGTCAAACTCAGACATTTTACAGCGCGTAGGATGTTATCACGACTAGTGACACGATGACTAGGCGACATACTGTGGGTACACACTACTTGCCTGCGTTGTCTTCTGATATGTACGCTATAGAACATGCTTGGAATGGCCTGAAGAGATGAGTCTATTTACGTACCCACCACCCAAAACGTTGCAACAGCAGATTATTGCTGTTATTCAAGAGTGGAAAAAACACCACAAGTTTTCACACAACTTCTTTCCATGCGACGAAGATGTCATGCTTTAATTCAAGCTTTAGGTGGGCACACTCGTTATTAATTGATTTGACCCCTCTTAATTCAAAATAATCAAATTTTATCCCGATGTGTATTTAAAGCAGTTTCTACCTTTTGAACTTGATGAAATTAGATAAGTAAATGAAAATGAATTCGCATTACATAGCATTAAAAAAAGTTTTACTTGTTATTTCCATCCTATCAGTAAACGAAGTAACTCTGCGGAATTAAATGTACTGAGTATATAACTTGAACAAAAAAAGGTGGGCGCACCTCTAGTATACATATACCGGGCACAATAAATGATGTGCTTTGTTTTGGGCTAATTTATGATGGGAATTGCTTTCCCACACACACCATGATATTTTTTCTTGGCTTGTTTTCGATTCTTTTTACATGGTTATTTATCTCTTGAAAGCCCTAACCCAAACCATCTGCAATCAGAGAGTACATAATTTTCACCCGGTAAACCAGTGGCTTCCCAAGGCTATTGCCCACATACTTCTTTTAACTCTTTCTCTAACAAAAGGCTATTTGTGTTAGAGCCAGATGAAATCGAGGAGAAAAGTATCTATACTGGAAAAAAAAGATTAGCTATTTTTTAGACCAAAACATTTTGCGACACAAAGGTATGGAATTCCTTAAATTAGTCTCATTTGCCAATTTAAAAAGCTAACTCACTGATGATGCAGTTCCTAAAGGCTCTTTGACGTAAAAACGCTAAAATGACGTCTTGCACGAGCACGCATATGCACATGCAATGTATATCGACAACATATATATCCAGTACACTAGTAATTGCAATCGTCAAGAAAGAGATAAACCGCAAAACAACTGTTAGACGATTAAAAAAGGACGTCGCCCAGGATTAACTTTAGAACAAGGGAATAAGGCCATCGGCATAATGACTGGTGGCGTGACGGCCAAAGGGGTCGCTTAACATTTTGGTTTTAGACAATGTGTCATTTCTCAACTAAGCCTAAAGTACAGTCAATTTGGCACCGTTAGAGACATGCCGCGCTTCAGCAGGATGTCTAGAATAAGCCGACGTAAGGACAATTACGTAGTAACGTGTTCACGACGTACTAGTTATCGTTTCCCAGCAGCACAAGTTAAGTCGGTTTGATCAGAAATGCGACACGGATACGGATGTGTTTTCGTACTGTAAGGAATCAACTTCGGTCTTTGCGCTTACACGCACGTCCACCTTACGTTCGTGTTCTTTTGTCGTAGACAAACAAGGCTGAACCGGGGGCAGGTACACTGTCCATTGACAAGACGGCAGTGGAATAGAGTCGTTTTGGAGGATTAATCCCGATTAATTTTTACTTCTGTGTGTGTGTGTGTGGGGGGGGCGTAATTGTGAAAGGATGGATCTCACTAGTTAACGTCATTCAAAATGACCGTTCTGGGGTCGACAGTGTCATGATATTGAGCTGGATTTCACACAACAACAACAACAACAATAGACATCAGAGCAAAACTAATTGACCATTGTTCAATGAAACTTAGATGACATATGCCATTCTGCTGAAAATTTCCAGTCTGTGGTATTGTAATTCCAACGTTAGAGCGTGCCACTATTCTCTTGCTGAAATACGCCCGTCTACACGTTGCCAGATACACGTTGAATTTTCTAGAGTTACAAGATGTGGATGTGGTAGACTGGGCAGCCAGATCGTAGAATCATACGCCAATCGAACACCTCTTGAACCATCTTAGGACGGGAAGTAGGAGCAGGGATGGCGTCAATAACGCTACATTATAATTGTGACCCGTCGCGCTATAAGGGACCTTATCGGATTTGTGAAAAATATCGACCCTAGTCAGTCTGCGCAGTCCGCGCAGCCAGACAAGGGCCGACACTTTTCACTTTTATGTAATTTTCTAAATCTGGAATGTTTACCCTATCTTTTTATATGTTCATTTTTCGCATACGAGATCTGGTTGACCTGTGGTGAGTCTGACAAATTTGTCAAAATTTGGATTTTTGAGTTCGTATAAGGTCCCTTTTAGCGCGACGGGTCACATATTGTACGCGTTCTCCTTCTACAATTTGTCCGTATTCCAGTGGATTTTGATTGAGGACTCACTTCAAGCATAACAAACAATGTGGTACTGTTATAAACGACTATAATGTACATGCAGGGTACTGATTCCATGTGTGGTTTTCAGAGTGCCACCCCTACCTTGTTTGGCGTCAAATATCAGATGTGTCACGTCTCAAATGCCAACCAAAACTTTTAAAATATTGTTGTAAAGATATCAACTACCATAATCTAAAACGATGATTTCAATCTGAACCCAGGTAAGGGAGAAATAAGCTGCAACTTACGAAATTGCTAAACAATTTTTATGATACTCGGCTTCACGCAACCAGGGTTGGGTCCGCAAGTAATTAAGTAAGACAGTGTTGACTGAAGAGGACATTTTAATGGAAATGTCACAACCATAAATTTATCACATAAAAGTGAAGCCAACAATTGTCATGCCAAACATGGACGGCCGGCCTCGAAGGAAACCGCCACGAGTGAAACGACGACGAAATTGCTAAACAATTTTTACCTCAGTATATTAATCTAATAATGCTTTTTGACGTCCAAAGGGTAAAGTCTTTTGAAAACATTGTAAATGATAAAAACGTTTGCTTGTTACAAGCTGCTAATTCTTTATTTCCACAACGTTTTCTACCCAGAGTCATTGAATTCTAAGAAAACGTCAACTTCTAAATGTCGTCTGTAACTTGTTAAAAATTGAACGGTTTATTTGAGATGTTTGAGAAGGGCTAAGCTGTACATCTCAGTATGAGAGGTGCCTGTACCCACAGGCGTCCGTAATTTGAGCCTTGGCACCATCCAGGCTATTCTTTATAAAGAATAGTCTAGATGGTGCCAAGGCTCAAATTACGGACGCCTGTGCCTGTACCTGGCCCGTCGTCTATGGAAGGAGCTTCGACCTCAAAATCAACACGTTCCGAGTTCGGCCTCGACAACAGACGTTGATTTTGTTCAACAAACTAGATCTAGCATAAACCTTATTCCTCATAAATAGTGAAAACCCCACAAACAACAACAACAAACATTCGGAGCTACTCGGATCTTATCGGCTATCAAGATCTCTCGAACGTAATTCAGAGGCCGCCATGAACAAATTTTGCACAAATTATTCTGCAAGCATAACGCCGGAAGCAGACCACCCAAAGCTACGTCAGAAAAAAGATTTGAAACAAACAACTTTCAAAAATCGTTTTTGTCTTCGTAAATGTGATAAAGTTTTAGAAATAGAAATTGATGTGATTTGTTATTCGGTATTCGTAAAGGTTGTGCCTTTTTCATATTATCAGAAATGAGTATTGTGAAAACTCCGCACCCTTCCGTCAGAACTCGGCTAATTTCCATGAGCCCGACAACACCTGAGTATGCAAAACAATCCACCATATTGACACGTGTCACGTGATAATACCATCATTACATGATTTTCGTTTTAGCAGGGATTACGTACCTGTGACGCAATCGCTGTTTGGAGGTTGACTCGAAATATCTTGCAGACAGCTACGAGCGTCGCGATTGTCGTAAAGTACAATCACGACGCTCGAGGCTGTAGGCCTATGCAACATGTCTCGAGTGCAACACAGAGCAATAATAACGTGCAAGTAAGCGCGTGTAAATGACATCATCAAAAGAAAGGAACCTTTTTACAAAAGTTATAATTCAAGTGAAATGTATTGTTAATAATCGGTAAATCACAACAATATTTCATCTGATAAAACTTTATCACGTTTATCAGGATATGATCGACTTTTGAACGTTGTTTGTTATGCTTGCAGAGTGATATGGGCAAATTTGTCCATGGCGGTCACTGTATTACGTTTTAGACATCTTGAGAACAGATAAGATCCGAGAAGCTTCGAATACAGTAAAAAATTTTGTCTCCCAGTCTAATTTTCCTATCTTATGACGTAGGCCTAATATAGATATATTGGCAATATAACGTATAGTTAAATTTCTTGAACGAAGCCAGTACAATTTGGTCTATCCCCTGGAATCTAGAACGATCGGGAATCCATATAAGCCGAGTCTTCTCTGATGTAAATACGCTCTTTAATATTTTGATTTTTCGCTATTTACATCTGAGTGTGTTTCACTTCGAAAATATCAAGACGTTCTCCACTCGATGTGGCGCATCGCTCACCGTCCGATCTTAAACGCTATCCTTAAAACGCCCGATGGTATCGATAAATGAACCATTTATTGTTATGGCTGCTGAAAAAACTACAACCAAAATGTATTTCCAAAAGGTTTATAGGCAATGTTTTGCAACAACCCTCATCTGAGCAGCATTTGCTTACCGTGACCTTCCATTTAAAACCACGTGATCAACGCGAATTCTCGCACATGGAATGCGGGTTTTCCCAGATTATGACGCAACGGTCTAAACATAAGAATTTCAAAAAGAAAATAAAAATAAGATTATTTTATTTTTCAAATTGACGGCCCTTCTGAAATAATATAACAATAACGAGTTTAAAAAAACACTGATAATATGAATAAATAAATAAATAAAATATATCAGAAACGTCCGGCAAACGTTCCAAGCTAGTATTCGCACCAATAATGTTTGCTACTTTTTTGGGTCAATTCCATAACTTACGAGCATGGTGAAGGAAATAAACGGAATTTCACAGGAGAAGCAATACCATTCAAGTTGCAAGCTGAACAGATCGACATAAATTGATCTCCGCAACAAGAACACTTCATAATTTCTAAACAAAGGCGGTCACGTGACCTGAAAGAAATTCGTAATCAAAGGTGGTCACGTGATAGTCATGTGCCAGCAAATTCCGTACTATTTTTGAACGAGATCTGGTCACGTGATCTACAATAATAATGGCGACGAAATCGATTGGAATTAGAGGGCTGTTGAATTTCGGAAGGTTATTCTCTTCAGCAGGGCGATTTGAAATTAAATTTTTGGTCAGGTATGACAAAAAATGATTAATTGATCTATACCCTACAGTATTTTACTGAGTGATTGGATATAATACCCAAACTCAAAGCTTCACAACGTGTGCCAAACTTTCCGCTGTTTTCGAAGTGAAACACACTCTGATGTAAATAGCGAAAAATCAAAATATCAAAGAGCTTATTTACATCAGAGAAGACTCGGATTAGAATCCATAATACACGGAATTTGAACTTAAGGTATCCAACCCCTCATTAGCACCAAAGACAGAACCAGAGGCGAAAGGGGGTGTTCCACCCTATCAGAATTTCCCATAGGGTTGTGCCCACGCTCGGATTTTAATGAAATTTGGCATGAAGTTAGTGTTCTGTATTACGGCATTTATCCCGAAATATTTTCCAAAAATCTGTTCCGGAAAATATTTTTCTAAGAGTTTTAAGATTTTTGCTTAAAAATGTGGGGTATCCTAACTAAAAGAAGGCATATACGTTCAGGATTATTGTATTCGAGCTAAATTTGCGCTGGAAATAATGTTTATTAATTCTTTTCAAGTATTTACCAAAATAGTATACATTACTCTACAAAAAACATTTTTTTATTACTTTTTGTATGACGTCATCAACAAAATTCTTAGCTTTTAACCATTTTGACCAAATTTGATTCTAAATTTCACCCAGTTTTAGTTTTTGTCAACATATGAAATTTATATTAAAATTGATCCCAGATATGTTTGTGCTTATAGTAAAATATTAGGTAAAAATAAAACCGGTAACAGTGTCATTTTTGAATTTTAGTGTAAGCCGTCCAAATTGTAAAATCTAAGATTTTATATACTTTATACCTTCTATATGCATTACGCAAATAGTCCATTTTGCTTTGACGTGTCTTGATTTGACATCAACAACTTATGTATAACATGAATTTTAGCATTTTCACACAAAATTATGATTTTTGTAAATTAATGGCACTTTGTCTTACCCCACCCACCCACAATATAATGGAGGGGAAAACAGCCTAAAACAGTGGAATGCATTATGAAATGTGGAGATAAAAAATAAAAAATAAAAGTTATGCAATAATGTTACATATTTTACCTATTATGTCACGTTTTTTAACTTTCCTTTGTGGCTTATCAGCACATAGACTACTTTAATATACATACAACATTTCTTTACTACACTGCTAAAGATAATAATAAGAACATAGAAACAGTTTTTATTGGTCATTAATTGTGCCCTTCAATGCAAAATTGCTAATATTTCTATTACTATGGTGAATTATCCACAGCTTTGATGGCATATTTATTAACTATTTGCCAATCTCAGCTCTGTGAAGAACATACATCAGCTTTTTGCCTATGCCCCATTTTGTTATGTCACACTTCATTCAATGAGTGTAGGTTTTGGTATTTTTCATATAGGGGACCGTAGATATTTCTGGTATCAGAAGAACCTGGGGATTGTGAGAGTTTGCAGATTTTTTAATGCATCACATTATCAAGGGTCAAAGATGTTCTAACACTGGCACCAGCTCTTTTCACTTTTTAATGAGGATCAGTTTCGTATGAGCGCTATTTGAAACCAACAATAAGGGTAAGTAAATGTACATGTATATAAAGACTTGATTAAGAATCCAATGACTAAATAAACATGATTTGAATTTTTCTTGGCAGAAACTTACTGCCCCTACAGATTGACCTATCCACATGATATTTCTTGAATTTATTTTTACCCGTTTGTATGTTCCACAATGTAGCATGCGTCTCTATCGTGATTTATTTCAGTCTTAAGGGTATGTCAAAAGTAATCGAAAAGAACGACAGTAAAAAAAATAACAGTTAATTGACGTCGTAAAGATCATCAAACTGTGGTTACTAGGCTTAAAAGCAAGCGATCACTTGCAGCACTGGGAATTCAAATAATTATTTCATGGGCTATAACAGTTTTCATGAGACTTAACGATAAATAGAAAATGAACTCATCAATGTAAGGCTTGGTCACATACAAAATTCGTCTTGCACATCACGACCGGAGCACAGCATCAAATGGCATGTCCTACAGCATATTTTTGGACGCGATGTGTACCTGATAAAAAAATGGACGTGAAATTGTACGTCATCAGCCTTTAGATATTTCTATTATAGATGGTCCACATGCCATGTATCCCAAATAGTAAAGGATACTGGCTAAATGCATCTATTTCCTTTGTCCAGAGGGACACGCACAGTCTCAAAGGATTCTTTTAGTTAATAAAGTTTAGGTTTAGAATGTATTATATGATACTAGATTGGCGACACCTAAAGGATGTCACATGAAAGAATGAGTGAAATGAATAGAACATTTGGCCTCTGGAGTGTACACAAGGTTTGTATAAGACTTGACCCCGTGACCTAGTTTATGACCCCAGATTTTGAAATTGTGCCAGACTTTATCAAGATAATTATTCTGACATATTTTAAGGTTTTTTGGGCATTAAATGTGGCCTCTAGAGTGCAGATAGGGGTTTTCTAAGACTCGATCCCATGACCTAGTTTATGACCCCAGATGACCCAGTTTTGAAGTTGTCCGAGATTTGATCAAGACGTTCATTCTTAGCCAACTTAAGCTTTATTTGGGTAAAAAATGTGGCCTCTAGAGTGCACACAAGATTTTTCTCAGACTTGACCCCTTGACCTAGTTTATGACCCCAGATTACCCAGTTTTAAACTTGTTTGAGATTTCATCAAAGATAATTATTCTAATTTCTACGCTGATTGGTTGTAAAATGTTGCCTCTAGAGTGCACACAAGGTTTTTCTTAAATTTGACATACTGACCTAGTTTTTGACTTATCTGGGATTTTATCAAGACCATCATTCTGACCTTTCACTTAATTGGACATATAAACTGTGGCCTCTAGATCGCACACAAGACAGAGTTTGACGGACGACACATGACGGACACAGCAGTATCACAATAGCTCACCATGAGCACTTTCATGCTCAGGTAAGCTAAAAACGGGAATTTGTCAAATTCAAGGACACATAACTCATTACTTTCCGGTCTGATCAGAATGAAAATCAAACTCATCTGTCATCATACAGTCCCCAACATTGTGTCTAAGTTTTGTCTTGATTGGTCAATAATTGTAGATTCTAGTGTGTAAACAATGTCGAAAATAGTAAAACAAGAGCCGTCACAGACGGGTTATGCTCCCCGAATAAGTGTTTGTCACAAAATAAAAACTATCATACATTAAGCCCCCTTTTCCCATGACAGATTTTTTGTACACACATTATTTATAGAATATGGTCTAGAACATCCTATTTATTATATGAGCACACAATTTCATTAAATTCTGCCCATTAGATGAAGAGAAATAGGAGAAAAACTAATTTTTACACTAAGGCCCCTTTTTCCATGACGCAGCCTTAAATTTACAAACGGAGAAAAAGGTCCCTAGGTATTGACCCAGGGAGTTCACATGTGAAGTTTCATTGAATTTGGTCCAAGGGTTGCTGAGATATGGCTGTGGACGGACGGACGGACGGACGGACGGACACACGGACACACGGACACACGGACGGACGGACGGACAGCGTGGCGACTATATGCTCCCCCGAAATTTTTTCGGGGAGCATAAAAACGGGAAATTTGTCAAATTCAAAGGCACAAAACCCATGACTTCCTAATCTAATCAGACTGAAAAATCACACTAATATGAGATCATACGCAATCATATGGTCCCCAAAATTGTGTCCAAGTTTTGTCTTAATTGGTCAATAATTGTAGAAGATCAGTGTAAAGAAAGTGTAATATAGTCAAAAAACTGCAATTTTGTAAAATTCAAGGGCATATAACTCGAGACTTCCTAGTCTGATCAGACCGAAAAGATACATATTCGAGATCTTATTAATACCAACACCCTGGCCAAGATTTATTTTGATTGGTCAATATTTGTAGATACTAGAGTGTTAACAAAGTCAAAAGTAGGTATTTTTTACTTTCAAGGGCGGTTAACTCCCTACCTCCTGTCTGATCTGACCTAAAATCTAATTCTTTTGAGAACTTATGGTCATACATGTTTTGACAAAGTTTGGTCAAGATTGTTCAATACTTGTGGATGCTAGAGTGTTCACAACAAATTGTGGACAGACGGACAGACAGACGGATGAACAAAAAACTACCACAATAGCTCACCTTGAGTACTTTGTGCTCAGGCGAGCTAATAATAAAAATATAATAAATTCATTCAGATTATAATTACTATGATGGTTTAATAATAATCCAAACAGAGAAATTCTACATCTGGTCAATTTGAAATCAGTAAAATTGCAGACAATAAATTATTTGATTTCATAAGTGGGAAATAAATGAGTAATGACATAGAAAACATTGATGGTAAAGTAGAATATGGTGATTTCCGCCATTTCTTCTTTTCTCTCAATGTTTATGATGCTTTTCTCTGATTTGCAAAGGGATGTTGTGACAATGGTTTTAATTTAAGGTTGAACATAGTGCATTGGCACTATCAAACATAAATAAATAGACACAAGACCTAAAAGTATAGTGTTTTTCAAACTATTATGTATTCAAACTTTATGGGAAAACAAGAAAGTGCTCAAAAAGAGGAAATTCTCCTTTCACTAAAGTTTATTTTTTGCTTTAAACAGAAAATTTCATCAAAGAAATGTAGCGAAAAAAGATGATAAATTGCTCAATCAAAGCAATTTCTCACTTTTGTCGACCATATTTAAACTATTCATAACTGCATTCAGTAAAGATACAGATCTAGTAAATGTTGATTTTCAAAAAAATTGGATGAGTCAAATTTTGGATATCTCATGGTAATTTTTCATATCTCATCTGACTTTGACATAACAAGTGTTAACTTCATAGTGAATTTTGATGGTACATGCATTACATTTTGACCTCAAGATAGCTGCCAGAAACTCCAACCAAGACTCGAACCTGCCGGATCTTGCCATAATACAAGCATCGTGCCAGTTACTCTACGAATTTAGCTATAGGAATTTGTAAAATCTAGAACCTCAGCTTTCAAGAGTAATTTCAGTCAACACTGGATATGTCAAAGTCAATGGGCTCTTCAAAATATCCCAAGCCATCAAAACTTTGAAACATTTAATAATCTTAACCCTTTCCCCAAACAACAAAATAAAGACCATTTCCATTTGAAAGTCACTCCAGATGATAAATTTGAAATAATCAAGAATAGGATTCATATATATTATGGCACACAAAATATTTGGGCAAAAGGGAAAAAATGGTTATCAGCATTTTCTTCTTTTGCCTCAAAATTTTCACAAGCCTTATTTACTGGGATGTCAAAAACAGGTCTTGTTTGGGAAATGGTTAATCAAGACCAGATTTTCACTCTGACATTAGCAGTCATTTTGATTTAACCGGTGTCGAGTGTTCGCTATATAAGTAATTATTTCAAACATGGAAAAAAAATAATCCAAAACTTCCCCCTACACCTCAGAAATATAAATTACAACATTGGAGTTAGATGCCATTTTCGATACCTCTTTCAGTTTTGGCAGAAAATTTCATAATATAAATATAGAAAAGGAGGATGTAGTGCTCAGTTTAAGCAATTTCTCTCCCTTTTCTACCATATTTTATCAAATCACAACAATAACTACATTCAACTAAACTATAAAGAATATAAATTATCCAAGGAGTCAACCAAAAATCTGATGTTTCAAACTTTTGATATCTCAAAGTAATTCCAGATCCCATGTGACTTTGACATAACCAGTGTCAACTACATAGTGCATAAATTTGTTCCTTTAACATCCTGACCTCAAGATGGCTGCCAGAAACTCCCACCAGGACTCGAACCTGGAACCTGCCAGATCATGCCATAAAACAAGCATTGTGCCAATCGCTCTACCAATTGAGTTATAGGAGTTTGTAAAAGTCTGGAACCTCAGATTCATAGACACTTAAAGATAACTGCATGTACAGTCAGTACTGGATATGTCAAAGTTAATGTGCTCTATAAAATATCTTGAGGCATTCAAAGTTCAACCCACTTTATACTCAATCTACAGTACCAGATTTTCACATTGACATAAGCAGCATTCCACTTAAAATGACATTTCACAATAATCTTTACATAAATTTTACTTATATTTTATCTGAAAGAGCATATTTTACTAAGAAAATTCTGAAAATTTCAAGACAAAATATTAAACAAGAAATATATATCGTCGGTGTAAATGCAAAACCTCGTACGTCGATTCTCGCGATTTTCAAAGTACAAACTTGTTTGCCCAGTGTAGACAATTCTCGCAGGTTTTGAGATAGATAATTTTACTGATCAGTATTAATGACACACTATTTATCAACATTATGTCAAAATTTCAAGTAAAACATTTCAGTTAGGGAAGAATTATTACACTTTTGTCCCTCCCCATTGAAATTTTCCAAAAACGAGATACGAGGTTTTACATTTACAACGACGATATATATTTGTACTAAAATTAAACAAATTGTTGTGGACAACAGTTCAGATTTATATAGAATTTGTCATTTCTGTCTCAACTTTAAAGGCATATTTATCGCTTATAAATAACAACTTAAAAAAAAAACTGATAGTATTTCTACCCATTAGAATAAACAATCTTTGCATCAAGACATACTTTTAAGGTAGAATACCCATAACGAAAAACACCACTTTCTAGCCATACGAAATGCATCAAACTACACACATTTGTACATACACTTCACATAAGTTGATTCACAGTGCCGGATTTCAAGATTATGCTTCAATAAGAAAATAATTTACAAGTATAATTTACTCTTTATTCATATGCAAGGGAGGTAATTTTGAACATTTTAATCAAATATTTTCATAAGTATGCATGAATTCAAAATTCTAAACCGTACAAAATGTTCATGTTTATATTTGGAATGGAAATGTAACAGAATTAAGGAATTTGTGGCATTTTTTTCTAATTTCGCCTCTGGCTCTTTTGCGCTCAATATGGGTCTTCTACCTTAAGAAATGAAATAAATGTGAAATGTCACTTTAACCAAGGTTGACAAAAACTAGACAGCCCTGGCACTCTCGAAGCGCTCCACAGGCCTGAATTGTTTGTCTTCTTGAATGCAATTTCAAAACTTCAGGCTGCGTAAACAAGCAAATACCTGACTACTTTTACATCAATGATTTCAATGGGTCTTGATTTAAAGGGATCCATGCTAGATAACTCTGGAGAGAGTGAAAACAAAGACACAGTTGGCAATTTTGTCAAAATCAAGTGCACATAACTCAGGATGTTATATTTCTTTCAAGCTTTGGATGACACTGAAGCAAGATCGTAACTTCACCAACATTTCATTAAAGCTTTGACCTGATTGATCATTATTTGTGGATGTAAAGAGGGTGAAAACAAAGTGGAAAACTGTACAAAACAGCTTTTGTAAAACTCAAGGGCACATAACTCTGGATTTGACATTCAGATCAAGCTGAAAATTACAACCATGTAAGATCTTAATGTCAGTAAGATTCTGTTAAAGTTCTGTTTTGATTGGTTCAAACTTATGGTTGTAAGAGTGAAAAAAATGCCCAAAATGGCAATTTTGTCAATTTCAAGGGCATATAACTCAAGATATAAAATTCAGATTGAGCTGAAAATTATACAACAGCAAGATCTTATGGTCACCAACATTCTGTTTTAGTTTTGTCCAGATTGGTCAATATTTGTAGTTGCTAGGGTGTAAAAAAAAGTAAAAATAACGCCAAAAATGGCAATTTTGTTGATTTCAAGGGCACATAACTCATGATGTAAAATTCAGATCAGGCTGAAAAATTATACCACAGCAAGATCTAATGGTCACCAACATTCTGATAAAGTTTTGTCTTGATTGGTTAATATTTGTAGTTGCTAGGGTGAAAACAAAGTCAAAATAAAGCCGAAAATGGCAATTTGTTGATTTCAAGGGCACATAACTCATGATGTAAAATTAAGATCAGGCTGAAAATTATACCACAGTAAGATCTCATGATCGCCAACATTCTGTTTAAGTTTTGTTTTGATTGTTCAATATTTGTAGTTGCTAGAGTGAAAATAAAGTCAAAACAGCCATTTTTTAGGCATATAACTCCAGACTGTCTACTTCAATAAGAATTCTTTGAAGGAATCTGAGAGAAGGTCACACAAGGATCATTCCTGTGAACTTTGGTTGAAATCCATCTGGTAGTTTTTGAGAAGAAGATTTTTACAGAAAAACTTTAAGGACGGACGGACAGACAAACAGACAGACTGACGTACGACGGACACAACGCCATGACTATAGCTCGCTGGCCTGTCGGCCAGTGGAGCTAACAAGTGTCAAGTGGATAATTATTGCATGAATGTACAAACAAGTTCAAACTTCTTCTCTCTCCACCACAGAAATATTGACTGATTGCTATTTAACACCACATTCAACAATTTCCATTTTTATTTCAGCAGTTGGTGCACCTAACCATTAGTTCCTGACATCTCTTGCACCAGTGAACACAACATCTAATCCAAGCAACCAGTTGCTCATCCCATTTAGATGATTCTTAAACTATAACCAGACAGCAAAATTTTTGACTAGTCAAAATTCAAAGATGTTGCAGATGACAATTTACAGTCATTTAAGTGAATGAAATTTAAATGTGTTTGGTCTTTTCAAGTAGAAAACATTGTGGGAAATGAAGACATTGCTTGTTACAAGCAATTTCTTCATTTTCCACCACGTTTTTGAAAGTCCGCATCTTTTGGGGAGTCAAAAAAGAGTCAATGTGTAGGAATGGGTTAAACAATTGATCCATGGGGAGAGGTGATTGACTACTTTTATCAAATATCAGAAAAAAATCAACAGAACTGGATTCAAACCAACTACCGCTTAAAATAGATTCTGATGCTGCCAGCAAAACTATCCGGGCTTGGTCAACCAATGAAAGATATCTTGTCATTTCTCAATCATCACTGTCAGTCAGAGACCTCACCATTCTGTAAAATAGACAGACAGACAATGTGATTAACAAACAAGTCCCTTATATATTTTTCGGAAAACATTGAGAGCACAGAAGAAATTGCTGATAATCAGCAAATTTTCCTTTGCTCTGAATATTTTCTATGCAGTAACATATACATTTTCTACTTTTAGCATTTATTATGTAGAGTTTGCAACTCCTTTCAATTTGGACCACAGGACCAGCCAAAATTATTGTTCTTTGAAAAAGGATAGAAAAAGGATAAACTTTCATTAATCATTGACACATTGTTGAATATAATGACTTAGCAGTTATATTATAGCACTATGAGCAAAAGACTTGCATTTGATTTTCATTAACCCTTTTCATGAGGGCAGACATTTGGACTGTTCCAACAAGAAAGCTGACTGTGGAAATGGCTGTTAATATTAGAAGTTATGTACAGCAATCTGTTCTTTTCTATCAATTTTTTTCCAACCTATTTGTAGAAGGGACATCAAAACTTTGTCTTATTTAGGATAAAGTAAATTACATAGACAGTTGGTCAACTGTTTCAGACAAATATTTGTTTAAAATCTAAGCTGAAGGAATCTTCTCAAAGGAATAACAGACAGAAAGTTAACTCTGTCCCAAACAAGATCTGGTTTTGATATCTACAACCAACATTTTCCTGTTTCCCTCAAAATTATCTGTATTATATTGTTAACAAACAATGCCTTTAGAATTAATCCATTTTGTCATCTGTAGAACCTTTCAATTTGGACCACCTTAGGAATTTCTAGTGCATGTACAGCTATATACAGTATAATACAATAGTCCCAGCCGAAATTGACAGTGACGTAGGCTGATGTTTACTGCTGCAAAACCAATCAATTCGTCTGATTTGCACCGTTACAAATACGAACAGAGTTGATTGGTTGTCAAGTAGTAAACATAAGCCTACGTCACTGTCGATTTCGGCTGGGACTATTGTACATGCATGTACATGTATTTATATGGTCTATATGTTTTGATTAACCCTTTCCAAAACACAGCCTGGTTTTTACATCAGAAAAGGGCAATGAAAAACATTGAGAAACATGAATAGAATGCTGATAACCAAGATTTTCTTTTTTTGTCTCAATATATTCTGTTCTATACTGCACAAAAATCCCATATATATCATCACCCATTTTGCAGTTTTTTTAAAATACTTTTGCAGTTTTTGAAAGATTTGAATTGATCAATATGCTCTTATTTTGTTAACCTGTATTGAAGAACCAGCTTAGGAATCCAGTATCATGGGGCAACTTGCTTTTAACCCTGGAACACTCCATATTTACTGTGCTGATTGCTGTAGTTTGTGCCATGCTGCTCTAATCCTTGGTTCAAACACTGGTTGGACCAATATCCTTTCTGACAGACAATGACATGTGACAAAAGTAATTTTCCTGTCAACGAAGATTTGCAACTTGTCTCCACCATGGATTCCTGGTATATTTCTCACAATACAACCACAATATCCAATCTGAGCCTAGAGCTGCTCTGAGTTCCGTTACCAATCCATTGGTGACAGAAAAATTACTTTTGCTAATGTCAGAAAGGATATTGGCCCAGCTGACGTTCGAACTCACAACCAAAACCCAAGTTCTAAAGTACCATTTAACATTCAATGTTGGAAAATTGAGAAAAAGACAGAAAGGACTCTTGACAGTATTCAAGGAACAATTTGGTCGAAGGGTTGTGGATATTTGCTTGACAGACTCTGTCTAACAGAAATAAACACAAAACTATCATACAAAAGGTAAAGGCATGTCAAATACACCCCTATTTAAAGGGCCAGACTGTTTTGGCTTATGAGACAATAATTTCTAAAATAAATGCACAATACCTCCCCATTCCCCACTCATGATGCCGGGCGTCTAGCAGAGATGGGTCTACTGTAATCATTAGTCTAACTAGCTGGAGGCTCACCAACTGGTTGCTATAGTTCTAATGGTAACCTGGCAGACCAGCTTCCATTGGGATTCAAACATTCAACCTCCCGCTTCCAAGATTCCTGGATTGACAGAATCTGATGTTAGGTACAACCAGGCTTGGTGGAAAATATCTGGATCTGCAGATATAAAGGCGTGTATTTGTTGCTTTAACTTATAAATGCTGAATAAGATATTGCAGAAAAGTGTCAGACTTCTTTAACATTGCATTCTGATCTTTATCCTTGCCTGACATAATTCAAAGGGCTTCTGAATTTTTTTAGAAAAAGAACTTTTTTTTTAACTCTTTCCCAATCAAGACCTGGTTTTGATGTCACTATCAGAAAACATAACAAAAAAAGTAAATGCTGCTAATCAGTATTTTCTTGTTTTGCCTAAAAATTTTCTTACCAATATTTTCTTGACAATATTATTCACAATCTGACCTATCTTTATCAACATTGAATTTAATTTTTTGTTCTGCAGCAGCTTTTGAATTCGACCACCCTATTATTTCTGTTTGGGAAAGGGTTATTTTCTAATCCCTATTAGTTTGTTAAAAGTCTGGTTTAATCCCATTTGGTCTACTCCCAATTCATCTTCTCCCAATTTGTCTACTCCCAATTCATCTACTGTTTAAAGGGACATTTCATTCCAATTTCAATTTTTTAAAGTATGTCTTGTGATGCCAAAATTGGTTATTCTAATGAGTATAAATACTATTAGTTTTTTTGAAGTTGTTGCCAATAAGCGAGAAACACGCATTTAAAGTTGAGACATAATCGATAAATTGCATATAAATCCGAACTGTTGTCCACAACAATTTGTTCAATTTCAACCCAAAAATATGAATTTCTCGTAAACGGCGCAATACTTTGGCTTGAAATTTTCAGAATTTTCATAAGGAAATATGCTCTTTCAGATAAAAATAAAAGTAAAATTTATGACAAAAAATTCTGAAATGTCACTTTAAGACATAATTCCCATTTTGTCTATTTTTCTATACTTTGTATATCAATATGATATTATATGATTTTTATTGAAATGTTTGCATTTTTATTTCATTTGTGAAAAAATGACTTAATTTCTATTCTTAAAAACAAAAATTATGTTGTTTATTGATGATTTGGCGTGAAAGTAGACGAGTTGGGACGGTAGACGAATTGGGACATAGAAATCTTAGGAAATATCTCACATTGGTTTCAGAAATAACGGTCTTTATAAATAAGGAATGATTTTGGCGGGCTCGTGTGCTAAAAATAGATTTCTGATGGGAAATCCCTCAACAACGTTTGCCGGGTACCAGTCTAATATTTTGTTTATCGGTCATGAATCGGACAATTTTTTCGTAACAGTGTTAGCGAAAAATTATCATTTTCAAGCGAGATATTAGTCGATCATAGATAATGCAGGCGGGAACTAAAACTACGAAACATTGCGCATATTCAACATGCAACATTGATTCCAGATACGGAGACAGACCAGAAATGACAAACGTTTTTTCTTGACATTCCTCAGCAGCTTAATCAGAAAAAACATCGAAAAGTCTAAAAGTAAAGTAGCTATGATCATGAAACTTCGCGGGTAGATAGATCTCACCAAGGAGGAGTGCAACGTACAATGAGCATAACTCTACCTTGCGTATTTTATGAGTTATTGCCCTCTGTTGTAGGCCTATTGAAAGCCTATGGGGGTATCAAATCACATTCAGCGACAAATTCTAGTTTTTCCCAGATAAATCCTTTCCTAAACAAAACCGGTTTTGACGTCCCCAACAGAAAAGTATTGGGAAAACATTGAGACAAAAGAAGAAAATGATGATCGACCAAATTGAAAAGACCTGCACAGCAAACAAAACGAGTGTGAATAACTTCTTTGGATATTGATGATCATTCTTCTTTTGCCTTGATATTTTCTCTGACATAAAACACTAAAAGTATTCACACCCGTTTTGTCATCTGCAGACTTTTTCAGTTTGGCCCAACATGACATTTGGCGTTTTGGAAAGGGTAAGCGAGTACGCACGAGCGGCACGGCGAATCTAAGCTAGACAGGACCGTATGTGTAAACATTACTTGTCAACTAGTTATTTCATAGTTACCTATCTTAAAAAGTACACGACAGTGCAGCAACCTTCTCAACTCTTAATTAGAATGTTTCTCAACAAATGATTACGGTAATCTAGCTCTTAGAACGTCATCTTCAGCAAGCTGATCGTGGAATAACTTCTCGAGATTCACAGCCATATTTGTACGATAGAGGATTCCCAATCTATTTTTAGACCAGTGGGGCGTGACGATGACGTATTTGTTTAAACGAAAAACCGAATCCTATTGAAATACACCATGTTAAAATATCAAGAAAAAAGTAAAAACTTGTATTCTCTTTTGTTGCTCTAAATTTAAAGGAAATTTGCAGACTGCAAAATTAATGCTGTTTCATTTAGAAATTTATGTTCTGTTTCATGTAGAAATGTTCATGTTCTATTATATAGTTTCTAGATGGGTCGTCAACAGTCACTGTTTGGGGAAGGTTTAAACATGATTAAATAAACGTAAAAAATTATATACTGTAATATCCATGAGCCTGCTACATGCTATAGCCAAATCCCACACATTGACTCTTTTTGACTCCCTATAAGAACAAGTCTTTTTGAAAACATTATGAAAAATGAAGAAATTGCAAGTGACAAGTAATTTCTTCATTTCCCTAATTTGTTTTCTAACCAAAAAGACCAAGAAATATAAAAATTCATTCACTTGCAATTGTCATCTGTACCATCTTTGAATTTGGACCATCCTAAAAATGTGCTGTTTGGTAATGGGTAAAAGCTAAATTGTTTTACAACATTGTTATATCATTATAACCTTGCATGTTATTTCCTGAACAGATTTTGCAGTAATTTGAGTTTAGAGGCAAAAGGACAAAATTTTGATAATGAGCATTTTTCTTCTATGTCTGAATGTTTTTCAAAGTCTTTTCTGTCTTGAAGACGTCGAAACCAGGCCCCGGTTTCTCGAAAAAACTTAAGTACTTTCTCATGCTCAAATCTGAGCGCCGTGCTCAAATCGCACGAAATCCACGTGAACTTCAATCGAATACCCTTCAACGTTGAAGAGTATCCCTTTGAAGTTGAGCATGTTCTCATGAGAATATACTTAAGTTTTTTCGAGAAACTGGGGCCAGGCCATGTTTGGAAAAGGTTAAGCATGTAATCGAATCGAATGTAATCATCCTGTAATCATGATTACTTTAGTGAAAAGTAATTGATAGTAATCTGTGATGCCTCAGGATAAATGAAAATTTGATTTGATTTATTGGGGTTTTACGCTGTTTTCAACTACTAAGGTCATATTGCGGCGGCTGGAGCACCTAACCATGGATTCCTGGCGTTTCTCAAACCAGTACTACCACAACACTCTTACCGAGCCTCCAGCTGCTCCCCCATATAGGTTCACAATATCAAACCACTGATGGGTGACATTTTTGTCAGTAAGGGTATTTGCCGCGGCAGGGTATGAAACCCGGGACCTCTCAAATGAGAGGCAGATGCGCTATAAAGAAGACCCATTTCAAATAAATCTAATACCATCGAGAGTGTGTACAGTGTGTGTGTTTGTGGTAAAAGACTGTACATACAGAAAAAGGGAACTTTAACATACTTTTCTGCTAATCAAATCAGAATTGACACCTTAACTGTGTATCAATACTAAATTCTAACAATACACACCATAAATTTCTATAGGAAGCAAAGATCAAGATCAGACTGTATGAATAAGCAGGCTGATCCCAGTCTATGCTACCAGATAGTAAATGAAAGCAAAATGACATTAGAATCTCCAAAACATCTTAATTTAAATACCATGTAAAATAGGCATAAGACAAATAAACTTGTTACTAGTAATATGAGCCAATGTTCAATGAATATGCAACCTAATCTGGATCTAAACTATGCAACAGACAATTCTCTATTGTTGAAATGTACTTTTGCTTAGTAATTACACATGGAAAACCCTGGCATCTTACAAGTGCATGAACCAATTTCTAGATGATATTGTAGGTACTTATTTTCCTTTTTATAAGCATTAATTTGTGGTCTGCAGCAGCTTTTGAATTCAACCTAAAATTTTGCTGTTTGGGAACAAATTAATGCCTTTGTTAAAGGCAGAATAACACTTTACATCTTGCAAATTTTCGGAGAACTTCGTACAAAAAAGTAAATATATATTATTAAAATATGGTCTTTAAATTGCATATAATAGCGAACAATTTTCGCGCCAATTTGTGCTAAAAATAGATTTCTAATGGGAAAACCCCCAACAACGTTTGCCGGGTACCAGTCTAATATTTTGTTTATCGGTCATGAATCGGACATTTTTTTCGTAACAGTGTTAGCAAAAAAATATTATTTTCAAGCGAGATATAGGTCGATCATAGATAATGCAGGCGGGAACTAAAACTACGAAACATTGCGCATATGCTACATGCAAGATTGCTTCCAGAGACGGAGACAGACCAGAAATGACAAACGTTTTTTCTATAGATTCCTCAGTAGCTTAACCAGAAAAAACATCTCATGTAGATAGATCTCACCAAGGAGAAGTGCAACGCATAAGGAGCATAACTCTACCTTGCTTATTTTGAGATATATTGCCCTTTGTTGTAGGCCTACATAGTGAAAGCCTTTGGGGATATCAAATCACATTCAGCGACAAATTCTAGTTTTTTTCTATATTAACCATTTCCCAAACAAGACTGGTTTTGACGTCCGCAGCAGAAAATTCTTGGGAAAACATTGAGGCAAAAGAAGAAAATGATGATCGACGAAATTGAAGAGGCCTGCTCAGCAGACAAAAAGAGTGTGAATAACTTCTTTGGATATTGATGATCATTCTTTTTTTGTCTCAATATTTTCTCTGAGATAAAACACTAAAGTATTCACATCCGTTTTGTCATCTGCAGACTTTTTTCAATTTGGCCAAACATGACATTTTGTCGTTTTGGAAAGGGTAAGCGAGTACGCACGAGCGACACGACGAAGCCATGATAGGACCGTATGTGTAAACATTACTTGTTTTAAAACTGCTTATTTCATAGTTACCGATCTTTAAAAGTACACGACAGTGCAGCAACCTTCTTAACTCTGAATTAGAATGTTTCTCAACAAATGATTACAGCAATCAAGCTCTTAAAACGTCATCTTCGGCAAGTTGAACGCGGAAAAACTTCGCGAGATTCACAGCCATATATTTGTACGATAGGAGATTCCCAATCTATTTTTAGACCAGTGAGGCGTGACGATGACGTATTTGTTAAACGAAAAAACCTAACGCTATTATACCAAATCTTAATTTTCTACCTTGTGTATTGGCTTAGATGTTGACGGATTTAAAACCCCATGATTTGTTGTCCCGGGGATAATATTTACAATAATGGAACATATGGGGTTTTAAATCCGTCGACATCCTAGCCAATACACAAGATAGAAAGCTAAGATTTGGCATAGATGCAATTTAAAGGCCATATTTTCATAATACATATTTATTTTGTACGCAGTTCTCGGAAAATTTGCATGATTGTAAGTGCCATTCCCCTTTTAAGTCTTATGCAGAGTTCTGCCAAGCTTTTGATCCTATGGGGCCATTGGCCCATCCAAGCCAAAAATGTGGGGCCACTTTTCCCAAACATGGGGCCACCAATGGTATGACTAGGAAGATCAATTTGAGTCAATTCAAGATTAATCAATCAAATTTTGTGTTTAAATTAATACACAGAGATCATTTCATTAAGTTCTTTCTGGAATCGTTTGACAACCACGAAAAGACTGCATGCCATTTCAATGCATTTGTTTTGGAATCCTCTCTAGTAAGATTTTGATTGCTCACTCGCCAATTCTTCCGATGTTTTTGAAGGTCCCAGTTGATTAGTTAGAGTCTGTACCAGTCCGTGCCTTTATCGTTTCTGATTGACCGAGATAACTGAGAATAAATCTAATTTTATGGATTTTCTTCTCTGCCATCGCGATTTATAAAAGTGAAACTAGCAAACACCCGATGCAGAACGAAATTAAAACATTTCTTCGATCTTTAGTAAAATCGCTATCGATTGGCTCATAATTGGGAAACCCAATTTAAAGTAAAATCAAGACCAATGAGAATCGCCGTTACGATCGAGAGAGAAAACGTAAAAGCCCCCGGATGGAAATAAAATACAATATTTCCGGCGATTCGCCCGAATAATGTTTCGTACCAGCGGCGCAGGGTTCGTATTTTAACGCGCCGGCCGGCCCCTTCAACATGATTTCATGGGGCCATCTTTAATTTTTTCGCGCCGATCCCGCAATGGCGCGTCCTCGGCAGAACTCTGCTTATGTTGGGGAATACGCCCTTAAATCGCTGCTGTTTGAGATCCTTCTTAAAGTCTCATGTCATGTCTCACCCCCGCTTTTTTTCAAAGTGTTTACATCTTTTCATACTATCATTGTTACAAAGGATGATGCTCTAAGAGTCAATCAATTCAATATCGAAACTATTATCATTGAAATATACATAATGATAAAATAGACCTCATTGAAGAGAATTTAACCCTGGGAATAAAGCTGGATTTGCCCTTGTGTTACCTTACAATATCAGCGGCGGATTCAGAGGGGGTTCGGGGGGTTCAAACGAACCCCCCTCTGTAGCCAAAATATTTAATTTTCATGCAGAAAGTCAGCCAAATTTTTGTAATACTAGGAAAACGAACCCCCCTTTTTGAATATTCGAACCCCCCTAACAGAAATCCTGGATCCGCCGTTGAATATCTGAATTAGTTTATCTAAAAGAGGTTCTGTATCATCTCAAATAAAAACTTCTAACTAGATTCTATTCGAACCATGCAAGACATACAAATAAGAAACAGATTTACATGACTTACCTTCTTAAATATGTCCATTTAGATCTAGAATAGATTGATTCTATCTGAATATCTGTCCCTTTTAGATACATGTCAGTTGTAGCAAAATCCATCGGAGACGAAAACTAATGACATTTTACAAATAATCACGTATCATTCCACTGACGATTAGTTGATGCAAGTCACTAAGATAAGTCCCTTTCTCTACCAAAATGTCAAACCTATTCCACATTTATTCCAGCGTAAAAATATCATTTTCCAACTAAAGAGAAAAACACACTCCGCGCTGTCATCTTTGGGGAGGACTTGATTGTACTACTAAATCGACTCGGAATAATTAGGCTACAAATGAAAAGACACCATTTTTTCTGAAGAAGCTAAACAAAGTATTTTACATTTTTGATCATTTTGTGATAGGACATTCTGCGATAATCACCTTTTTTTCGCCCAATCACACTTGATTTGACTGCACAGTTCGGAATGAAAACGGAGTATGTCCAATCAAGTACGACCCAACAGCTTTTTGCGTGACGCAAACGGATGACATAAAACGACACCCAAAACATAGCGATCGTTCGTATTCGCTTTTAGCAATTAATTTCCAATTCCTGCTTTCAGAAAAGAAATGCAATTATTTATTTTGACAAAATATATGCATAAAACAGATTTCACGGCCATTCTTTGAGTGACAAGGCCTACAAACCCGCTTGTTTACGTATCCAGGATCCGGTTGCTATTACAAGTCCGGTAATAGGTGCAGTTGCGTTCTGCACTTTGCGACTTAAATATTTTTCGAAAACGAATTTTCGCAGAAATAATGACAATGTGGAGACCTAGATGGAGATTGCCACAACAATTTGTTGAGAGTTTCAAGAAAATCGTTGGAACGGTTTTGGTGGCAATCAAGATGCGGCAATATCCTGCACGTTTGGGACTTTTCTCCCTATTATATCATTCATTCCATGAATCGAACAAGTTCTTTTCATTACACTCATTCTTTACAAGATATAAATTTAAAAAAGGCAATAATATGTAATAATAAGTATTACTTAATGTATTGATCAAAATGTATCATAAAATTATAATTGGAGTAAGCTATGCCAAATGCTTTGGAGTGAACTATTCTGTCCTGTTACTAGAACCCATATATAATTGAATTTTGGCTCACTTAAGATAACCAAATAATAACAAAAATACTTGTTTTGACACGTGAAGCTATGAAATCATGACTGGAAATATGTGTTTCATAAATAATTCCAAACAGATGACCAAAGCCAACAAAATGACTGTATCAAAGTCAAATGAAAGTAATGGGTTTATTTCTAATTGATTGAATTTTAGGTTTCCAAATAATCTTGGCTATTTTTCTGACAATTTATGTCTAAATAATTTTTTGAGAAATCATTAGGGCATGTTGGTATCAACAACATTGGCACCAGCATGTTATACAATGACTTTTCTTTCTATTTTGATTTAAAATTGGGAACTTATATCAAAACGAGGTAGGCAAAATTGAGCGTTTGCTATATGGGTACCATTGAACATTTTAAGATGCCGTTGTACACAATTTTCATAATTTGACACTTTTACCGAATTCAAGTTTTCAATAAATTTTGCATACGAATAAGGGACATATAAGGCAAACTTTCATATCAATTTTATAGGTTGACAAAGACCGGAACACACAAAAAACATTGATTTAATTTTATGGTTTGAAAATTTTTAGATATTTTTCAGACAATTCCTAAACTTATTTTTCAGACAATTCCTAAACTAAAACTTTCTGAGAAATTATATGTGCATGTTGGTATCAACGATATTGTTATCTAAATGTTCTACAAGGAATCTTCTTGTTATTCTGATTTAAGATTAGGGACTAATATCAAAAATAGGTGGGCAACATTGGGCTTTTGCTGGAGGGATACCATTGAAAACTGGGAACATTTTAATGTGCCATATATCACAGTTTTCATAATTTGACATCTTTAACGGTTTCAAATATTCACCAAATTTTGCATACGAACTGGAAACATGTATGGTCAACTTTCATATCATTTTCATATGTTGACAAAGACGGGAACATACAAAAATAATTGATTCAACTTTAGGTTTTGAAAATTTCTCGATTTTTTTCTGATAATTTCTGACTAAATATATTTCTGAGAAATTACTTGAGCATGTTGGTATCAACAATTTTGGTCTCAAATTTTCTTCAATATCTCTTCTTGCTATTTTGATTTCAAATTGGGGACTAATATCAAAACGAGGTAGGCAACATTAGGCTTTTGTCAGAGGGGTACCATTGAAAACTGGTCACATTTTATGGTGCCATTGATAACAATTTTCATTATTTGACACCTTTACCGGTTTTAAATTTTCACTAAATTTTGCATACGAACTGGAGACATATATGGCCAATTTTTCCTATTAATTTCATATGTTGACAAAGACGGGAACATACCAAAAAATTTGATTGAAATTTAGGTTTCGAAATTTTCTGGGCTATTTTTTTTGACAATTTCTGACAAAATAAATTTCTGAAAAATTATTTGCGCATGTTGGTAGCAACAGTATTGGTATCAAAAGTTTCTACGAGGACTCTTCTTTCTATTTTGATTAAAAAAATGTGGATGAATACCAAAGCTAGATAGCCAAAATTCAGTTATTGTAAGACAGGTACAAATGAAAATCAGGAACATTTTAAGGTGCCGCGTATAGGCCTATATGCACTCTTTGAGTAAAAGAAATACATTTTTGTAGTTCATAGGTCAGAGGTATTCTATGGGTAAAGTTACAAGAAAATCGGTGCGTGGGCACAAATGGAACACCCCCTTTGAAGAAATGTCAGTAATTCTTAAACTGTGTTATATTTCCATTCCAAGTAGGAACATAAGCATTTTGGACGATTCAGAATTTTGAAATAATGCATACTTATGGAAATGTTTAACAAAAATGTTCAAAATTACCTCCCTTGCATATGAATATAGAGTAAAATAATATTAGTAAATAATTTTCTTCTTGAATCATGATCTTGAAATCCGGCACGGTGAATCAACTTATGTGATGTGCATTTACATGTACAAGTGTGTGTACACAATTGGATGCATTTCGTATGGCTAGAAAGTGGTGTTTTTTGAGGGGTTGTAAACCTTAATGTGGAGTTTGTTGATAGTGAAGCATGGAGATTTGACGTTTGTCTTTTTATTTCCTGTTTTGAATACAATGTCAAGCTGGGTTAACTTTGTTCGTGTTTGAAAGGAACCTTCTACATTAGTTGCAATAATGTAACGGAAAGCATTTTGAATCTTGATCTGGATTTCGGTTACAAGTCTTCCTTATTTGTTGCAGTGGAGCAGGGTATGGAATGATTTACTCCATTCAAGTTAAGCATGGTCAACTTTGGAATATAGCTATTGAATGCAGTAAGAATGTTAGGCCTACCTGACACTAGGTTAACAATTTTTCTGTCAATCAACTGAATCTGGACAGCATAGTTTTATATTGTAAGTACTTTCGATTAATATGCAATTTAATTTTGAGCCGGGCCAGGGGCGGATCCACAGGGGATTTCATGCAGAGATTCAGTCAAAATTGTGTAATAGTCGTAGAACAAACCCCTTTTGTGTTACAAACGAACCCCCTTCACAAAATCCTGGACCCGTGGCAAAAGACTACATACCCATTTCATTTTACTCAGACTGAGAAAAAAATTGATGAACAATTCCTGTCGAGACTTTTTACTGAATTTGTGGCATGAAATAGGTCTTTATGGGATTAACATCTGATATGTTGATAAAAATTATACAAAAAAATTGTTTTCCACTTGCTCGACTTGCTTCAAAGAAGCAAGAGGATGGACTCATAGCCACAAACCAAAAGGCCTACGGGTCCATCACCAAGTTTGTGGTTACGATAATGGTAGCTACTGCTACCTGTCCTTTTATCTACAGAAATAACCATCTTTATTCTGTTTCTCGCACAGAAATTATACACTCAAACACACCAGCTAGACTTTAATTCTAACAATTGACATCTGTCGTCAATCCTACAAAGGTTAAACGTAGCCACTAGTTTCCCGTATACGAGCAGGCTTCCTTATTCGATATTCGTATTTCCACACGTTGTTGTCGTTTTCTTGCAATGGCCGAATGTTTGTAATATTTTGAGATTGTTAGGTGTTTTAAAAATGTTAACCAAAATAAAAAATAGTATCGGAAAAAAAAAATATTGTGAAAACGCTTCACACATTCGTCAGAACTTGGCTAATTTCCATGAGCCAGAGAACTACCGGGTCAATCTCCTTCGCAGTTATCTCCCCTGAACTGGGATTTGGGAGATCTCTGCAGGCACAGCTTGAGTTACCAAGATTTTATTTAGATTTTTATTTTAAAAAAGTTAACTTGTTTTAGTAATGTTTTAAGAATATGAGGTGTCAGATTTGAATCCCAATAAAAAATAAAATTGGATTTAAAAATGATTTTAGAAATATAAATAAATTTCTGCCATTATTACGAAATCACGTGTCATTCACCATGGTCACGTGATTTATATGCCTGTAGTGATAATGTAAGGTATTGTCACTTTGTGGAGTTTGCTACCGGGTATGCCAAACAATCCACCATATTGACACGTGTCACATGCACATACTGTCATCACATGATTTTCGTTGTGGCAGGGATTACTTACCTCTGACGTGATCTCTGTTTTGAGGTTGAAAGCATGTGTGACCTTGACCCCTGAAAGGAAATAATACCGGAGCTCGATTAGAGGTAACCTTTTCTGGTGAAACTGATCACCTCATGTACAAAGAGTAGGTGACTTATTTCTTTCTTATTAGGTTGAAAAGGAGTTATTTAGCAGTTGTTGGAATTTTACAATTAAATTTGTGTTACTTTCATTTGGTCAGTGACACCGGATGTTGATTTTTGGAGAGCGCATGCGCAAAGGTAATACTAAAGCTGCTCGAATACGGGAGGCCGCAGGCTATATTTCTTACATGTTAAAAGTAATGAAAACCCAACGACGAAGACGGCTCCGTTCAATGCACAATTGAATTTATTTTGAATTATTGGTGGAATTCCAGGAACATCCTGTAACTTTTCCTGTTGCGCCGGGTCGTAGTTTTCAACGTTTTCCCGTCATTTTGGGGAGCATAGCTCTCTATTGTTGTCACCTCATAATGTACTTTGCAAACCACATAACTTCGGTACTATACTCTTGGAAAATAGTTCCTCCCAAAACAAGACAAAACTATCTAAATAACATTTAGAATAGTCTACAATCAGAAATGTCAGTATATAAAATACAATGTATATGACTTGTATGAACTATGCACAAAAGTAAACGAGTCTTAAAAAAGAGATTGGTGTAGTAATTTGCCATTCACAATTTGGTCATGTAGGTCATGCGGTCAAGTCAAGTGGCCTCAATTCTGGACAATGCAAACGGTCCAAAATAGAATCAACAGAATCACATTCTCACATTCCAAGGACAGAAATTTACCTCTACTAGCAAACCAAACCGAATGTGTATATTTGAGTGTATTTATTGTAAAGCTTGTCCTGTTTGGTGATAGTATGCTGTGTCACGGATAAAAGGGGCATTACGATAAATTCCATTTCAAAACCATTTCTCATACATTTATGAATGGATTTATTTTAATTTTCCATTTCTCAAACAAAACCTTGCTTTTTTACGTGTATATAAGAGAACGATTTGGAAAACATTAAGGCAAAAGAAGAAAATAATGATAGTCAGCATTTTATCCATTTGCCTAAATATTTTCTTAACTATATTGCGCACAATTCTATACTTTTATTATTATACGCCCGAAGGGTCGTATTATGTTATGGCCCTGGTCGTCCGTCCGTCCGTCCGTCTGTCCGTCCGTCTGTCCGTCCGTTAGCAATTTCTTGTGTGCGCAACTCCTCCTACTTTTTTGATCAGAATTTGATCAAACTTGCCACAATGAATCTCCATGGTGTCTAGTTGTGCACCCCACTTACGGAATTCAGATAACTCTTTTCGTTCTTGAATGATCTGCCCTTGAATTAAAAAAATGCCCATTTTCTTGTGTGCGCAAATCCTCCTACAGTTTTGATCAGAATTTCACCAAATTTGCCACAATGAATCTCCATGGTGTCTAGTTGTGCACCCCACTTACGGAATTCAGATAACTCTTTTCGTTCTTGAATGATCTGCCCTTGAATTTACAAAAATGCCCATTTTCTCGTGTGTGCAACTCCAACAGTTCCAACCAGAATTTAATCAAAGTAGACACAATGAATCTTTATGGTGTCTGGTAGCGAAAACAAAATTTTGATAACATTTCATGTTTGAATTATCTGCCCTTGAATTGACAAAATGGCCAAATTTACTGGCAAGCCCCTCTCGGGCATATATGCGCCGCTCTGCGAAGCTCTTGTAACAGTTTGTTGCTTGTATCAGCTTTTGAATTGAACCTCATCAAAAGTTGTCGTTTGAGAAAGTTTCCTATCATAATTATGACCATGCGCAAAAAGGGGTTCAATTTTTTGTCAATTGTTAAAACATTTCTCCATTTATAGTTGAATTTGCATGGACCGTTGACGGAGAGTTCCTCATATTGCAGCCTTTTGTATGAAGTCATTTTGGGATGTTTTAGTGCGCTTTCATTTAACCCATTACCACACAGTGACTCTTTCTGATTCAACACCGGAAAATGGCCCCGGAAAACAATGTGACAAATGAGGCAATTCTTTAATTGCCACGATGTTTTCTATATAAAAAGACAGAAACATGTAAAATATCATCCCTTTTAAATTGTCGTCTGCAACATCTTTGAATTTGGACAAGTCTAAAATTTTGCCGTTGGGTTTAAATGTATGTTACAATGTAATACAATTCCACTGACAGATTTGAATAATGATGTACGCAGAATATTCCCAATTATGTAACCATGCAATGTTGTCACAGTTTGATCATTTTATGTTGTGTCAAATATGCTCTCGAACAGTACTTTCAGCACTTTGATTATCACACGTCTGTTTATAGCCCCGATTCGTCACACTTTATGCAATGATAGCTTCAATTCACGTATTTTTCGGTCAGAACATTTGCAGGGGCCCGCAGAATACCATAATAATAATAATAATAATAATAATAATAAAAAGATATATTCCTCGGGCCTCTGCGAATGTTAACGACATCTAAACGTTAATTAGTTCTGTAGGTAAAAATGCATAAAATGTTAATTTCTGTGCCATTTTAGCCATTCATTATGAGGAAGCAACCGGGTGGTTATCAGCAGGAAACGTGCATTATTCAGTCAATCCGCGCGCCGTTAACGCCCCGCTTTATACTCAAACATCCTCGATTTGAGCTTTCAAAATAAGCAATTGTCCCCTTTCCCAACTTGTTATGTTAAATAAGCGACGTTCGCCTTTAGCGCCATAATATGACGTAACGTCGTTTTGCTGACGTCATGCACCACCACCACCGCCACCACCACCGCCGCCGCCACCACCGCCACCGCCACCGCCACCGCCACCACCGCCACCGCCACCGCCACCGCCGCCGCCACCGCCACCGCCGCCGCCACCGCCACCACCGCCACCGCCTCCGCCACCACCACCGCCGCCGCCTCCGCCGCCACCGCCACCACCACCACCACCACCGCCGCTGCCGCCGCCGCCGCCGCCACCACCACCAGCACCACCACCACCACCACCACCACCACCACCACCACCACCACCACCACCGCCGCCGCCGCCACCACCACCACCACCACCACCACCGCCGCCGCCGCCGCCGCCGCCGTCACCACCACCACCACCGCCGCCGCCGCCACCACCACTACCACCACCACCACCGCCGCCGCCGCCACCACCACCACCACCACCACCACCACCGCCGCCGCCGCCGCCGCCGTCACCACCACCACCACCACCACCAATACCACCACCACCACCACCGCCGCTTCCGCCGCCACAACCACCACCACCACCACCACCACCACCACCACCACCACCGCCGCCGCCGCCACCACCACCACCACCACCACCACCACCGCCACCACGAACACCACCACACTCGGAAGATTAATCGAAACAAAACATCAATGGCGGTCATCTTTGCTCTCACCTCGGTTCTTTTTTCGTTTTATCAAGATATTTGAGGTAAGTAATGATTGAAATTTGATGCTTTATATGCATTTGGGAGAGGGTTATATACCATTTCATTTTAACAAATCGATTTTGTTTGAAGGCAACATTGGAAAAAAAATTTTGCATTCAAATGTTAATTATTTTGCAATTATCCCAATGTTTTACCATAATAAAATAAAGTAATTATTATTATTATTATTATTATTATTATTATTATTATTATTATTATTATTATTATTATTATTATTATTATTCACATATTTTTCTGTCGTTAACAATCGCAGAGGCCTACAAAAAATCTTCTCACTCCGACGTTAACGTGTTTCTTTTTGGAAATGATGATGACATAAAAAACGTAAATGAACCCTATATTAACCCATTCCCGCAAGATGACGTTTTTAGACATCTCACAAAATGAAGGCGTTGGATAAAATTGGAAATCGAAGAAATTGCTCGTGACAACTGCTAAATACCAAATATGTTTAAATGCCATACACTTGAAATAATAATTGTCCTCTGCAACATCTTTGAATTTTGTCCGTCTGAGATTTTGACGTTTGATAGGCCTAATGGGTTAGAGGACCAATCAAGCTCGATATTTTTGAACTCAAAAGATCACAGGTACGATCAAAGTACAATATATATGTAATTGGGTGTTTTCGTTGTTCTGGACTGTGTTCTGTCCGCTCCGTTCCCTTTGACTTTCGAATGAGCGGGAACAGTCCATTTCCATATTCTAATAAAAAGGCCAAGCTAACGCTTTCATCCCTTTACTAAATGTCAATGAATTGTTTCAACACATAAAAAAATAATTCCGTATTGAATGCAAGTCGCAATTCTGAATTACGTTGACCACCTTTGTTGTTCCACTTGCACCACCTAAATTTAACTAAAAGAAACAGGTTCCGAACAGTGTTCTGGCTCATTTCGCTGTTTTTCAACATAGACCTCGTAATTGCAGCTTGAAACAAGCTGCGGGTACGAGGTTTTTCTTGAAAAGCTGATATGAATGTTCGGAGTAATTTGAAGAGCGTTACGAGCATACCCGCTATCTTGGACCAAAAAGAAAGGAATTTTACGGCTTTTACCGGGTCCCTCACTTTCTATTCTATCGAGGACCAGATTCCCATTAACACTACCAGACAGGTTCAATGTCATGGCGGGGAATCACTTGACACATTTGCAGACAATCCTCAATAATCAAGCAGGGAAGAGGGGGAAAACTATGAAATTTCTGGATTTAGTTGATCTTTTTAAACAACGTCTGAAAGATCAGTAGCGCTCAACAAAGCACTGGTGTAATCCTACCATCTCTACATCAAACCTTTTTTTTCAAATCGGTCATATATATACTGAGAGGCAAAATAAGTATACATCCGAGTTCTTTCACGTTTTCGGAAAAACTGATTAATAAATTTTGTACGATTTTAAACGCCACCGAAGGTGTTTGTCAATTGGTGTAACCATCTCCACCTATCCGTCTATCTGTCTTTCCTTTCGGTGCGAAGGTATTTTCATATAGGATGCAGCGTCATCGAAAGAGGGGACTTAACCGCTTAATTAATGCAAGCCTACATGTTGAGACATCCCCTACATTTATGAACGGATTTTGATAGAATTCCCACAGAAAGTGCCTAGTCACCTAGGACTATGCGTACATTGTTAGTGCTTTTCCATATTACGGTGCGACATTGCAAAATGGGACTTGATACAAACAGATTATCTGACATAACTCCTTCTAAATTTATTGACGGATTTTGATAAAATTTGCTTAGAATGTTCCTAGTCACCTGACTAAGTGAATATAGAGTCACGGTTCTTTCATTATTATGCTACGTCATACAAAAATTGGTCTTAATGCAAAAAAAGTGGCATATTAATCGATTTCTACCAGCCACCGAGAATTGTGTTATAATGTTAGAGAACATTTAGGGTTGTGATTTGTTTCGATAAAGAATGAAGACACTAAATACGGATTATCGGCAATATTTGGTACGTCGCTAAGTCGCACGTGCAAAGTTTGCTAAATCGGCATGTAGCAGGAGTATTGGTGGTCAAAATAATTTCATGTGAAATTTATCAAAACTGTATTATTGGTTCTGAGTAGAAATAAAAAGTACAAAATTTTGAGCCGATATGATGGAAATTAAGAGAGATATATAATAAAGACAAAAAGTGTATTCCTTCTTTTGCCTCTCAGTATATTCAAATAATTGTTGAAAAACATCGAAAATGTTGTTTCACGTGATAACACATGTTGTGAATGGGAGTAAAAAGATATAATACTTATTTGGTTAAGAAGGGCTAAATGAAAATAACAGAAAATGCCAACCCAATTCACACGTCAATATTTCTTGTTTATAGTTTTTACCCATTTTGATGTTCGATAAACTACCTGCAGTCTCTTTAATGTCAAATTACTTCCATAGTCAATGCCTATCATATTGTTCTACTTCAATATCTAGTATAGATAATGCATCATAAATATCATTACGTACCGCAACATGAGCAGCAATAATGAAGTTAACATTATCGTAAGTCTCGGGGCAGCATTGTTGTCAGGCATCAGACCATAATCCGAATCTTCTAAACATACGTTAATGATTTGACTGCCATTTTCTCCATTATACATATAGTATTGTCTAGGGTACACAAACTTCTGATTGTGTTTGATTAACGCAGGATACGCATTGATAATCCCAATGAACTCGTCCTCATACAGTTCTATTTGATCACAAAGAAATAAATTCGTAATTTCCAGCGGCTCGCCGGGAGGGTCGTAGTAAAATACATTCGAATTCCACAGCAGCACTTGCCATGTTGGACTGGAGAGGTTGGCTATCATTTCATTTGTATCAGCTAGCCTGGTCCATTTCGGTTTTCCATACGCAGCATCTTTCCTTGGACCTTCGACTTTACGAGGTATACCGTGTACATCAAAACTTTGGTTAAAGGCATATGTTTGTCCAATGTCTACAGGCCAAGGTCTGGACAAAGTCACCTCTAACAATCGCCTGAACTTTCTCATGTTGAGAAAGGCGAAGTTCCTATAGCCGATCACGATAACGAACTCAGATGAATTTGTATCAACTCTCAGCATGACAAGAACAATTTCCCAGCTCTTTGGCCACGGCATTGTCCGTTTAAATACTTCACTAATCTCTGCTTTCGACATGTTCTGTAATTTTGATGTGTCTATACGTTCGGCAGTTTTCAAATTCAAAGATATTTCCAACTTTGTTGCAAAGAACTTGTCCATTGGATAGAAACATGCACCGTCATCGCTGCGAATCTGTAGAGCGGGACAGAGCACCTCACGACATAACCGGGTTTCCTGCAAAAACAAAGCAAAACAAATTCGTAACAGAAATATGTAGATAATTCCTTGAACCTAAAAGAAGTAATTTAGAAACATGGTAAAAAAGGTATAAAATCTTTTCAAAGTGACTGTATTTTAGAACGGTCCAAATTAACAACATACATGTATATATAAATATATTTGTTCACTATCATTACGTGGAAACACGTAATTTATACATAGCAAGGAAATCATAGATGAGTAGTTATGAAATGCTCGTTACTACCTTTTTTCTTATTATATAAATGTTTTTCAAAGCTTTCTCGTACATACACATAAAACAAGGCTTATTTTTGAGGTCCCCGTATATACAAAAAGAAACAAAAGGGACACGATGTAATAATCAGCTAACATGACCTTGTGATTTTCCACAAAATCAAAATTTGGTGTGATTGTTAAGGTAGAATGACCGTAATGTGGCCATTTTGAGATTCATAAAACATCGGCTTTTGTTGATTAATGTACCGTAATACGAGTTTACTCACTGATGTGCTGTTGGCGTTCGTAGGAAAGCATGCTAATTTGACGTTCTTATTCCGTTTCTTCCTTTTAAGTTTAGAATCAATGTATTTATGATCTATCAGGGACGCGAACGACCCCCTGGCTCCCTTAATTGCTTCCTCTGGGTCTTTTTGCACCCCACATGTCACGGAACCATCTATTGAAGACGCGCGGCTATTGCAAATGGCACAAAACACGTTTCTGAAAACGTCGTCATCGGAGTATCTATACGGAGAGACTTTTCCTTGTTCACAAGCTTGAATCACCTCTTCCCGGGTTAAATTTATATGACTGGGAATGCGAAACATGTCTCTCTTTTCATACCGACAGCTGTCTTTAACACTGAAACAGATTTGTTCATACTGCCAACTTTCTCGAGTGGGTGGATAAAATTCCAAGAGAACATCTTCCGAGATAAAGTCATTGTAATAGGTCCTCATTGCATGTAGTAGCTGCGTGTTCTTCCCCCAGAAAAATGGATACACGTTCCATCTAATGATGTCCGTAGCCCCATGACATAAAGCACATGGTATATTCTTGAAGTTCACTTTCTTGTCAAACGAGTACACGGGGTAATAGTTGCCCCAAGGGGCGGCAACTACATCAGGTCCACACGAGGGTTTTTGTCCAGAAGAAGAAGGTCTGTTATTGACGCATCCGTTTGATGGTGCCTTGGCAACGACATGGTACATCTTAGTAATACGTTCATCGTCAATTGTGTTGAAACATTCTGTTAAACCGGCGTACTTTGTGATTGGGTGGATGGGACATGCGCCATCACAAAAACAGCCTGAATGAAAGTAGAAATATATGGTGCACCCTAACTACCTTTTCGGTAAGAAGAATTCATTTGCCGTCGGACGAATATTAAATAGATAATTTTGACATAAAGTAACATAGATAACATTCCAATTTCTTTTTTTTAAAAGTATGCCTTGATGCCAAGATTGGCTATTCTAATGCGCATAAATGCTAGCATGTTTTTTTTTAAACGTTGCTTATAAGCGAAAAATACGCCTTTAAGGGGGAATGCTCCAGTTTCCTATTTTTTTCCAAATGATAGAATTTATTTATATTTTGTATGTTGAAATTATACGTTATTACCAATTGAAAAATAAAATAAAAATGGGTGGTCAGCGATCTTGTTTGAATTTTATTGGCATTCGCATCACATACCCCTACATCGAAAAAATGCACAATTTCTTGCACTTGTCCAAGACCACTAAAATGCTAATAAAAAGCTGTATATTCATCGTTTAGTCCCGAAAACGGGTTTAAAGTAACGTCTTTCATTCAATACGAACAGAAAACCCAAAATGTATGTTATTATAAATGCGTAAATGTATAAAACAGCATGCTCACGTGCTCGGTTAGATCTAACGAAGCATGAGTGTTTTATGTCAAAAATTGCATATTTTTTTGATAATATTTCCAGTTCTACATAATAGACTTTGATAAAAACTGCCTCATTGTATTAAGCAACATGTCCTGGTAATAATTCAAGAAGAAAATGTATAGGTCAGCGCACTTATTAGTGAATTACGGCAATATTTATCAGCTACACATGAATAAAATGACGCAAAACAGTGGTAAATGCATACACACTTACGACTGTCTTGCTCTAAATAATCGATTTACATCTTGAGAAAATCAGTTTCGCATAATAAATACACTTTTACCGTCGAAAATGGTAAATTGTAATGATGTGTTATATTATTGAAAATCTGGTAGCGAAACATATTGGTACGAAACATTTAATTTACTACAGTAATGTCCGAGTGTTCCGAAAAACTGGAGCATTCCTCCTTAAGGTTGAGACAAAAAATGACAAATTCTATATAAACATGAACTGCTGTATATATTAATGTGTTCAGTTTTATGTTTTTGTTTTAGAATTATGTACAATTTATCATGAGCATGTATTTCTAGTCATTCTGAACACTTTTTTGTAGGTATTCCCCATTGATGCCACACTTTTGCAATCTTGTACCAGGGTTATCTCCCTTGAAATCCAACATTTCTTTTAATTCGCCTAGTGACATATGTTTTTCAAGTCACTTTTTGATCCTCGTACTTATTTTTTTAGTTAAGAAAAATGAAAAAATCTTATCGCAGGAAAAAACTGGACCAAGTGTCAATGAAATGATATTTGAGGGTTTTTATTGCTTATAACAAGAACGAGTACGGTAAAAGTTGAATTATCGTATCCAAAGGGGAGAAATTTGCACTACACAATAATAATAATAATAATAATAATAATAATAATAATAATAATAATAATAATAATAATAATAATAATAATAATAATAATAATAATAATAATAATAATAATAATAATAATAATAAAGCCCTACCTTTACAACATGGATTTTCCGCCTGTCTAATATTCAAACTCTCCTTTTCTCTCAATGTTTCATTACATTCGCCTTCAACCTGACACAACTCATCTAAGTACGGCACAGCCTGATCCCAGATGAACTTGTTCGAATCCCCGTCCTTCAAAAGTAGGATGCAGATCGGAACCCACAGGGAGAGCTGCAATCTAATTCTCATTCTGTCTTCCCGGGGTTGTGACTACATCAATCACACTGACAAAGTTTTGTATCGAGAAAAACGTCAGCGTATATTTGTAAGCTTTAACTCTTTTCTAAATTGTCAACATTTGAATTGTTCCCCTAAATATTGAATGTAATTGCCTCGAACTACTTTCAGTGTCAATGCCCGCGAAATGCGTAGTAATCATTATTATCCTCAAATGGATAAAGTAATGCGGTCCACAAGACAGGTCAAATATTCGTGGAATAGATCGCAGAAAACGGTTAAGTATGGCAATGGAGACAAAGGTTGGTCCCGATCAGCCTGTGTGTACACACAACCTGGTCAGGATCAATATTGTTCAGAAACAGCTGACTCATAATCTACAGAAAATTTAAAGCAGTAGCGTAGAGCTTGATGAGGATGCACTCAGTAGCCTACATGCCGACCTGCAAAAATTGTAGCCTCAATTGCCCTAAGGTTCCAGGGCCCCGTTTTATCAACGAACTTACGTTCATTTTTTTCGTAGATTTGAACATAAGTTCATTTTTTTGCGTAAGAGCGTTTTACAAAATATGTTCGCAGCTAAGAATATCGTAAGTATTTGCGTAACTTTACGTTCAAAAAAAGTTGACGTAAGTTGGTTCTTAATCTAAATAAATTTAGATATTATCTTTCAGTAACAGCTAACGACCGCTCGTTAGGGGTCATCTTCTGTGATATTTCTTTGGACCAATCAGATTGTAGCTTTGGAAAAGTTGAAAGAAATTTGGCATGCACACGGGCATGCGCACTACACTCCCGTTTCTAAAGATAACAAGATTAGTAGCCATGGTCGCCTCCAGTGCTATGATTTCGTTACAAAGACAAAGACCAAAGTCCGTTAATTTTGAGAGCAAAGATATGGCAGTTATGAAGTAGATAGTTTTCGGTATATTTTTGACACTAGCAGTAACAGTTTTATACGATCATCGCGCTAACTTGAAATAAAGCGCTGAATATCGATATCCTGAGGTCTACCACTAGGGAAAGTGAGTTTATCGCTAATGTTGGCTGAATGTTTGGTTCTGTAGACGTAAACGGCAGCAGTTACGTCTTGTATAAACCATAAACCAATATCACATTCAAAATTGCGTTATCAAAGAGGTGTACGGGGCACTTTGCACGCTGGTACCCATTTGGTCCCATGCTCATGTTAAACTTGTTTAAGAACTTCTAAAGACCACGTGACAACATTGTCATGTAGTTTAAGGCTATCACTGTACTCAATAAAGTCACTGACGAAACAAAAAACAGCAGCAAAGTCGTTTGAGACGAAAATCAAGAAAAGGTTACCCCACCCATTTACAAGCACCAACTCATTTTCATGGGTTCTTGTCTTTGCCTATTCAAAACACACTTAAAAATGGTGAGTAACGTAAAAAATTCTTCTATTTCTGTTTCAAATACATAAGGCAATCACCAAGTTCATTTTTCATTGATCATTAGATTTGCACCAGAAATATCACTAAAAGTTTCGGTGCTTAGCAAATTTTGAGTAGTATATAAATACTCTAATCACCCCTGTAAGTTGCATTTTCTCGTAATTGTATTTTTTATTAGACGTGAAAGATCTTTTATTTCAACAAGTGATATAACTAGAGGAACAGATAAGAGGGGATAAAATCATTCAAAATTTGTTATTTCAAATCCAAACCCTGTGTTATGGGCACTCATTTGAGAACCCACAATATTGGGTTTCACGAAAAATCTCATTTTGAAAAGACATCACCCACTCTTATCTGTTACTCTGATATAACAATAAATTATTCGATTGAAGTAACCGTCCATAGAAAATGTCTAATTGGTAAAAGTAGATCTAAACTTTGATGTGAAATGCTCTTCTAATTGACTTGTCTACCCCATTAATCAAAAACGATGAAGAGGACAAAACATTCTGAAAACCCTTCCAGAAACGATCGAATGGTCTGACATTCTTCTAGAGAAAAGATGTACAATGCTTGCCACAAGTAGGCATAATTTTAGCGTGACGGGTCACATATTTCTTTCAAAAGAAAGATATTTCATGTTCAAATCAAACAACATGTACGAGGGGCAATCCAAAAGTTCGTATTCGTATTTTTTCATGAATTTATATTTCGTTCTCCTTTTTGTAAACGTTTTCAAATGTATTCGGGAAAGATATTGGGGAAAAGCTTAATACTTTCCCAGACATTTTTTACTTATATTCTTTAGGAATATAGGCTGCTGCAGACGTCAATTGTACCGCTATCAGTTTTCCCATTTTTACAGCATAATATGGGGAAGGTGGGGGTGGGTAAAGTTGAAATTGTTGGTTTCAAGCATGCCGTTTCTTTCTCTTCCTCGATGATTTTCGAACAATTCTTTAAACGAGTCACCATCATCGAATTTATTTTAGTTTTGGAAAGGGTTAATTACAAGGCCTTTATAAAACGGCATCAATATTCGAACTTCAGAACCTTTTGGAACAGTCAGACACATCTGGCGATCACACAAATTAGAACCAAATTAATTTGGTCCTCAAATATACAACGGATTTGGATCTGTTAATTTGGTATGTCATATAGAACTTGAACAAAAAGAGGTGATTGCCCAGAGATTTTTTAACCTTTTCATTGCCAAACGACTGTTTTGATGTTTTTGTTATGGTCAATCAAAAATCGAGGGAAAAGAATACTGTTTTAATTTTTCACCTAAAATGGCAAAGGCTTTGGACATTCGTTACGAATGTTCCACCACCGAATGTTTACGAACGTCGCTCGAGTAATTCCGACGTCGCATGAATCTCATTAGCGATGGGCTACCTTAAAAGAGCTGGTGCTAGATATTTCGGGCATCGATGCAAAATATAATTACTTTACTGATTTCCTGAAAATTACTACGATGTTAACAGTTACAACATAAATTTTAAAACATACAAGTAACAACTTACGGAGCACTTCGTTGCATTATGACGTAACGTCATTTTCACAGTTTTCAAAATATTCCCCACAGGAACGCACGCACTTACGGTGGCGTTCAATCCATTGGGTAAAACATGTCCGTACCACTCTTTTTCATACCGTGCAACAGCTGATCGTACTGCCATGTCTTGTAAGTTTTCATACCGATTACCCCGTACGTCGCCCTTAAGTCTCGGTAAAACAGCAATTTCGAACGGAGCAAGATCCGGGCTGTAAGGTGCGTGGTTAATCCTTTCGTATCCGAGGAAGGCGATGGTCATTAAAGGGGGACGAGCTAGGCTGTCGAAAATGCAAATGGCACAATAATTACAAACCAGAAATAACGTATGAAATTACCAACCTGAAGGGGTAGATCATTTATGTCCATTGTTACCATTCGTCGAGCTTTATTAAGTATTAAAATCCAAGTCAATTAATAACACGCTGGTCGTCCTTGTTTTTGTTTTGTAACGGCTACATATGCCCAACCTTCAAAAATCAATTACGTCAGAGATACGTCATCTGTGCTCAGCGAGATTTAACACACCGTACAACCGGCTGCGTAGAAAGTCAGCGAAGACAGATTCGGCATATGATGTCATGTGCATGGTAGGTCAAATGAATTTACCGCGGAGATGTGTCTCGTTGACCTTGACCTTGTCTTGTTTTGAAGTAAAAATAGAATGTGTAAACACGCTTGTAAAGGATTGATCTATAGCAAAGGAAAGATGTTTTTTTCGCCGAGATTGAGGTTTTTATGCTTTGCTAATTGTTTTTCCATGCACAAATATGAGTTCCCGAACAGTTCGGAAGCATAAAAACATAGAATGAGCCGCTTTAACGTATCAACACAGCGATGACAAGGAGTGTTGTCTTGGTGAAAAAAGTAAGTTTTCAATGTCTGCTTCCGGTCTCTTCTTTCGAATAGCGTTAATCAAGTCTCTACGTATCACCTGTAAACGACTCGTCGAAATTATGTTTATTCAAATACATATATGTGCTTGAAACGTTTATAAATGTTATCAAGCATTGTATCATATGTGCGTAAATGCATTATATTTTGCATACATAAATTAATTTGCATTCAATAGATTATTACGATTTTGTAAAAAAAAGTTTAATTTTCACTTACCCGTTGATAATATTCAGCATTCACAGTCATCCCATTTGGAACAACGTGTTGGAGTAACATTCCCTTTGAATCAATAAAGAGAATAAACACGAATCGTTTAACAAATCTGGAGGTTTTTGCTTTTGGTGAAGACGAATAATTCCAAACCATTGATTAAAATTTTGTCTCTAGATCGTTAAGACAAATGTACGTTTCATCAGTGGTTTTTATTCGGTCTAAGAACCTCTGTCCCTCTTTTTCAAATCTATGGATAAACGCATTGTATGTTGATACACGTGCTGCCTTTTCTTGCGATGAAACAAGCATAGGGACCCATCTCGCACTTACTTTTGATACATTTAAATGATTTTTTCATGATAGTATACACAACAGTGCGTTTGAGCTAAACTGTTGTTTCGATTTCTCTCACTGTCCTCCGCTGATCCTCTTGTAACATTTCCTTAACACATTGAATGTCATATTCACTTGCCACTGAATGCCTCTCGCTCCGTTTTAAATCATTCACATCTTCATTACCGTCACTAAAACGTTTATGCCAACGGAAAACTAATGCCCTCGAACAGTGAGGACGCGTTTGATCCATTTTTAAAACTTATATGTATCCGTAGGAGTCGTTCCCACATTTACACAGTGCTTAATAACCGTGCGTTGCTTCGTGCGTGACGTCAATGTCAGAGTTTTTTTCCGACATCTTAAAAGGTTGAGTGTACTTCCGTTACGTGTAATAGACTTGTTTATCGTTGTATGACGTCAAAATTCTCCGCAAATATGTAGCATACATTTATCTGACGTCATACGTTTTGACCTTACGTTTTAGCGTAAAATGTATCTTATGTAAGATATCAACATTGCATAATCTTTTTTTTTTGATTTCCGGTAATTTCAAAGTGCTCCGAGACGAGACGAGGTAGTTGTCTTGGCAACCATTTTCTACATCTACACGTTTCGCGCGGCCATCACACTTGACTGTTATAGTGCGTTTGGGTCTGCGTTAGAAAAAGAAAAAGTATTGGAAAAATAGGAAAGGTAGAAAGCAGTGGAAAGTTAGAAAAGAATAGAAAAAGGGGTGTCCATGGCTTTCCACTCTTCAATCTCTAACCTGTCTCCCTTCCGAGGCGGTACCAGGGACCAATTACTCTCGTAAAACAGAGCACATTATCAATTCATTCCATTTCGATAGAATGATGCTCTGTTCTCACAAGGTCATTTCACGTCTAATCTCGGGGCCTTTGCGGGATTTCGGTATCCAATCGTTGGCATTAAACAACAAAACATTTGAATAATCTGATACAAATTTTCATTGGCTGACGCTTCAAATTACCGGCTTCAGCCAAAAATAGAACCGACGTAATGTATACGTAATCATGCAAGATAAAACTAAATGATTTTGATTCGATAATTCGAATATTACCGGCTTCAGCCAAAAATAGAAGCGACGTAATGTATACGTAATGATTATAAAAGATAAAACTGAAGGATTTTGATTCGATAATTCAAATGATGTGCTATAATTATATTATGACGACCAAATAGGCTGTTGGTGTATCAAAAACGGCAGAGGTCATATTTGATGGTTTAATCAATAGACCTCGGCTTTGGAGAGTAGGGACCAATTGTCCCCGAGAGCATTGCCTAAAGATATCCCTAGAGTGTACTTGACATGGACCCTACTCATTAAGAATTTATGGGTTGATAGCTCCCGCTTGAAGGATACCGATCCGGGAGCCTCAGCTGCTGATGCTGGTAAAGAGTTCCATGTCCTGATGGTGCTTGGAAAGAAGCTATTCTTGTATAGTTCCGTTGTCACTGGAATTTGTAGAAATCTCTTGTCATGTGTAGAACGTGTGGATCTAGATGTCTGTGTCTGTGCCAAATAGTCATCCGCGGGTATTGCTACTACGCCATGGACTATCTTGAATAGCATTATCAACTTAGTCTTTGTCCTGCGAGATGATAGTGACTCCCATTCTAGGTGGTCCAACATGTCAGTTACACTACTGGTGTTCCTATATCTGTTTGTGACATACCTAGCAGCGCGTCGTTGAACCACCTCGAGCTTATGGATATTGGTTTTAGTATGAGAACTCCAGACTGAAGAGCAGTACTCATGGATTGGTATCATGGCGTAGTAGGCTGCCGATTTGGTTTGTTCATTGCTTACTCGTAGGTTGCGGCGCAGAAATCCAAATGTACTGTTCGCCTTGCTGGAGATCTTACTAATATGTTTGTTCCACGACATGTTATTTTGAAGCTCGACACCGAGGTAGAGGGTGGTTTCTTCGACTGCGAGTTTATGTCCTGTCAGGGTGTAGTCGGTGGTAATGGGTTTTCTGGCTTTGGTAATTCTGATAGCGCTGCACGTTTCTGTGTGAAAATCCATACCCCAACTCTTCTCCCATGCTGCAAGGTGGTCTAGGTCATTTTGGAGGATCGCAGCGTCTTCTGCAGTATTAATAGTTCGATAGAGGACACAGTTATCTGCAAAACGTCGAACCCTTGATTGAACACAGTCCGGAAGGTCATTTATGAATACCAAGAAGAGTAGTAGTCCCAGTACTGTGCATTGTACTCCGCTGATGACGTGGATACTTTCAGATGTGGCTCCTTCGACTGTGACCTGTACAAGTAAAGTAAAGGTGGTTTATAGTCTCAAATTTCGAACTGGGTCCATATTCCCGCGACTTTCACAATTTACTCCACGATCATTGAGTTTCAAGTCGGCTGTTTACAGTCGGCGCCACTGGCAGCCACAGCACTTTGGCTTTCAACCGTCCCGTGTACCCATCTATACACCTGGGTGAAGAGGAGCAATGTAGGGTAAACTTTTTGCTCAGAAAAATTCCCGTGATACCGGATGGAATTGAACCCGGGATTTCTCGATCCCGAAGCCCGCTTCCTTACCACAATACCACGGCGTCCCACCTGTTGCACCCGATCAGCAAGGAAAACCCTGATCCAGTTGTGTATGTTCCCTCTTACACCATATAGTGGTCTAGTTTCTTTAACAGGCGTTCATGCATCTTCGCAAGCCAAGGGTGACATCAACGACGTTTGGTCGTTTCTGTATTCACCCTTGGCGTATTTAGTCCGATTTTCTTGGTGTCCTGGAATGTGTTTTCATTGGTTCAGATTGTCGACTGATCAATACATTTGTTATGAGTAACCAATTCATGACAACGGGCGGGAAAAAGCATTGCATTTACAACTCAAAAACAAGAAGACGTCTGATTTTTTTCTAGAATTTTACTGCAATAGACAGGAATTCCCTAACTTAAATCGACGAATTATTATACTTTCGACAACTCGACCAAAGAGGCAGCTAACTTCTACCTAATCCGCAATCACGTATGACGCAAAAGACAACGCGCGTTAATGACGTCATCAATAATGGACAAAATAACGTAAACAATTAGCAGGACAACCGCTAGTCGGCGCTTCGCGATTTCAAGAAAATCGGACTAAATCCACCAAGGCTGAATACAAACACAGGTGGGTTTAACCTTGGCTAGCGAAGATGGCGTTCATGGGGTACCCTGTCAAAGGCCTTGGAGAAGTTCAAAACTACCATGTCGTGTTGGATTTTTCTTTCAAGTTCCGAAAGAAATTCGTCTGCTAGGGTGAGAAGTTGAGTCTCGCAGATCCTTCTTGCTCTAAAGCCGTTGTGACAGTCTGTTAAGATTTCGTATTTGTCAAGGTGTTTGAGGATTGTTCTGGTTGTGATGTGCTCCTGTATTTTGCAGCATACTAGTAAGGGAGACTGGCCTGTAGGTATTTGGCTTGTATTTCTCACTTTTCTTGAATATGGCAATAACATTCGCACTCTTCCAGTCCCTAGGTAAGTCACCTGACTCGAGACTCCTCTGAAAGATGATGCTGAGGTAGGGCGCAATGTCCTGGGCCAGTTCCTTTAGTACTCTTGCAGGGAGGAGGTCAGGGTCACTAGGGATGGCTGGGTTGAGCTTCTTATGAAGTTTTTCAACGCCTCCTTCAGTGACGGTGATGTCGGCAATAGGGGGAAGGGATTGCCATCTGGTATTGGGATGTCTCACGTCTTCCCTAGTCCATGTTGACTCATATTGGCGATTTTAGATGTCAGCCTTGTCTTTCGGGTCATTTTGAAGTTTCCCAGTTTACCCCAAAGGTGCTATGCCGCTACTGTCCCGCCGTATTGACTTGATAAAGTTGAAGAGTCTCTTCTGCTTTGGGGGCTGTTCTTGATCTGGTTCCCCTATGTCTATGATACCTTCAACATACTGCCAGCAGGACTGCCTTTCAGCCTTTTGTAGTTCAGCCTTTGTCTTCCTGTAGCTCCTGATGTCTTAAATTGCCAGTCTGGTATTTCGTTGTTTCTGGAACTGCTTTAAATTCTTTCTCCGAAGGCTATTAACTTTTCTTGTAACCCAGGGTTTGTGAATTTTGTTGCCTCGAGAGTCTTGGAAGGTATATATTGATGCGTTTAAGATAGAGTAAGGCGCTATGTAATTCCGTGTGCTTTTGATGATACAGTTTGCCAACATTGTCCATTACGAAGTCCATATACCGAATGTGGAGAAACAACATCTTGACATCCGTGTTCACGCGGGAGACTTTTGTGACGTTACGTTAAAAATGACGTCCAGAAAAAGGACTTTTGAAAAATTAAAGACATAAATGATAAAAAGTTTGATGAATATACTTTCATTTGTTCATAGTGCATTTATCTTAACGTAGAAAAACGTATTTTGTGTACTGTGTTTAACCTTAAACGCCATTTCTGACGTCACGACCCAATTTAAACGTTGTTAATAAAACAAGCAGACGTAGGTATTTTTGGTATATAAATAGATCATGTTTCCAATCACTCATTGAACTATTGTACAAAATATTAAAAATGATTTTTATGCCACCGCGAGTACGCAAAATAAACGTAAATGAAAACCGGTGACGTCACTTTAGTATTGTTTTCAAAGAATAGGCATAGTAATTAATTTTATTCAATACTGTCCGATCTAAAGCAAATATGTTTACCACAGAAAACATTTAATGTACACAAGTAGATAGGGATAGGTATAAAATCATTAAAATTGTGGTTGACGTTGGTATATTTTGCCCTTCCTTGTTTGCCCTCCTTTTGAAATTGATATACCGGTATTTATGGTATAGTATGTAGTATCGAAACGTATATACGTATATATTTCTGAGAAATATAGGAAGCTTACAGTTGGTTTACATAAACAATTGCTTAGATTCCCAATTTTGACGTTATCGCAAGTATGCCAATTATATCTTTTACACCTGTTTATGAAAGGCTACTAAACTGTGTAGAATCATTAAACTCTTTTAAAACATATAAAACGACGTAAAAGAATTTAAAAACGGGATAAAATTAGATAAAATTCAATATTAGTTATATCACCCAATCTTAACAAGAGCTTCGTCGAGCGGCGCATATACGCCCGAGAGGGGCTTGTCAGTAACATTGGCCATTTTTTTCAATTCAAGGGCAGATAATTCAATAGCGAAAAGAGTCATCTGAATTCCTTGAGCGGTGTGCACAACTAGACACCATGGAGAATCATTGTGGCAAGTCTGATCAAATTCCGATCAAAACTGTAAGAGGAGTTGCGCACACAAGAAATTGCTAACGGACGGACAGACGGACGGACGACCGGGGCCGTAACATAATACCACCCTTCGGGCGTATAAAATTGGGCGAAAGTAATTGGCGGCATCTGCTCTGTTTTGACAAGTAGACTCATCTGCTCCACACGCGCACAATTCAGTGCAATCCAGGTTGACTGGTGTGCATTTTAACCTTTTTTGATCCACATTTAGATTTTGTGCAACCACACTTTACCAGTTCAGGAAGTACCAGTGGTGCTGGCAACAAGGTCGTCATAACCGGCTGGTATACATCCCGATCCTTTGTCCAACCAAAGATAACAGGATCTGGAATGGGAGGACAAGGGACCACGCCAAAGTTCCAAATTATGCATTGGAACGCTGCGCGCTTAATAGTTTCCTCAAATGCCGCGTTTGTAGGTGGCAATTGTTCAGATTCGTATTGCTTCCTACGAAATAGCCACCACCGAGGAGCTCCCAGTTCTGTGATCTCTGTTCCAGGCTGATGCAACTGGCAGAAAAACTTTTCAAAAGACGCTAATGTTATGCCAGTTTTGGCATGCCCCGCAGAGATGGCTTTAAAAGCGTCTGTAACAGTGGTGTTTGCCTGTTCAAATGACTTCAAAAACAGATTTTTCACCTTTTCATCCTGTGTTATCAGCACCCGAAAAAGGCATGCTAGGCTGGTAAAGCTTCGGCTGCGTTATTTCCCATGGCATCAACTAATGCTTTCAAACATACAATGCATTTTGTCTCGCCATTTCCTAAAACAAACACGGTGTCTCCAGGTAAAAAATTTGGAATTCGCCTCAAGCATAGCACAAATACACAAGTGTCTGGCGAATAAATATCAATGAAAATGAAACAACATTTGAAGCAGTCAGTTGTGATGACCTGTGCTAGGTAAACAGTGAGCTCGTCTTTAGTAGAAGACGAGGAGAGAAGAGTTGCCATCGACACATTTTCGAGCGATGTACTGTCTGTGATGTGATACGATACCGCTTGTTTCTTGCCAAGTCGTTTCAGGCGTGTTGCTTTTTTTAAGAAGATGGTCGATCATAGCGATCGAAGATCAGATGCACTTCAGAATAGCCTTCATGCGTTGACTCAAGTACAAATACAAATTGGTCGCCCAATTGTGAACCTGTTTTGATGCTTTGGGGGTTATGAAGTGCCTGCACTAAGTTCAACGCATCTCTTACCGTGACTTCTCTGTTCCTTGGAGCAAATACAGGCTCGACGTGATCAGAGGTAACCCTCTCTCTCAGAATCGTTTTCAACTGAGACTTGTTCGGACAACGATGAAGTGAACTATCAGCGTCAAACAGTGCTCTTGGGACGACTAAAAGTTCATAATTACTGAGGCCATTTTTAGGCTGATTTCCTTCCGAGAATTCGCAATTATCAATAGCCATGCAACCTGTCCTCTGTCCTCTTTGAGCTCAGTAAGCTTGTTTTGTACTTGGACTACAATAGATTTGACAGATGACCTGTACAAATTGAGAGAAGCATTTGTCATCGTGCCCCAAAACTGTGTTTCATTTGTGTGAAGCCTCTTTGCAATAAAGCCATCCAACATGGTAACATGGTTATTGCTATGACATCAATGAAGTTGCTGTAATTTTGCCTAATAGTGAAGCCTAATAGATTATATAGGTTTACATGTATATACTAAGAGACAAAAGAAAGTATACAAATTCTATTTCTCAATATCTCTCTTAATTTTCATGATATCGACTCGAAATTTTGAACAAAATACGTTTATTCATAAAGCATTTACACAAGGTTGAGAGATGTCCCCTGGAATCAATCGATTATCCATACTCGTGCTACATGTCGGTTTTGCAAACTTTGCACGTGCGACTTAGTGGATTATCGGATATTGCTGTTGATTATGATTTGTTTTCTCTATTCTTTACCACAACATATCACAATGTTGTTATTTCTATTACATTAAAACACAAGTAGTGGTGGCGGGGAGAAATTGATCAATATGCCAGCTCTTTTAATTAAGTCCCATTTTTCTATGATGCACCATTAAATGACAAAAACACGTGACAATATACACATGATCATGTGAATAGAAACACTTTTCGTATTTATTTTTCAAATCCGCCAATAAATTTCTGAGGAATTATGTCAAAGAACGTTTTTGCATCAAGTCCCCTTTTGCCATAACGCAGCATAAAATGGTAAAAACACCAACAGAATGTACATGATCAGGTAACTAGGAACATTCTGTGAAATTTCGATCCAAATCCGTTCATAGATGTAGGAGGTATATCAAATAGAATGTTTGCATTGAATTTGTGACGTATTTAAGCAACCTGGAAATGGCCGAATTCTGGGAAAACACCGCATCTCCCGAAATGTCAAAAAACGGATATCGATAATAGGAACATATGTGATTACAAAAATGCATGTTGGCACCCTGTATCATCAAAAGCACACGGGAGCCAATTTCGTTACATAGCGCCCTACTCTAAGAGATTTTATTGTCATGTAGGAGTAATCAAACTTAATTTTCTGCAAGAAAGCTCAAAAAATAATTTCATTTGTAATCATGCTGTTTTTAAAGCTTTATTAAAGATACTTTTTGAGATATAGACACAGTTAAGTCTCAACACTTTCCAGACAACCCTCGTATTTCTAAAGACAGTCAATTAAGTCATTTTGCGTCATTATAATGTTATAAATACAATTGGATATGGAAAACGACGCTTATAGCATTTGACGACTGCAATGTACACAGATCAGCCTGTACATACGAGGGAAGGCGAGGTGCAATACAGACAGTCGAGGTACGGGCGAAGTGTCACTGACTCTTTGACGTCATGACAACTTCGCTAAATTTACCCTGCCGTGCTCCGGGTACGTGTTCTTATCGTAACAGTAATAGCTCTAACTTTTGTTTAACTAGACATTTTTTCTTAAATCGTGAGACATTTGAGCAAATATATTCATCTTACCAAGGATGCTAACATAATGTAGTCATCATTTTCAGTTTCAATTTTACAGCAAGTCCACGAACTTCCCAATCTTCCCCCGTATTGATTATGTTAGCATCAACAACCCCTCCCCTGGAGCTTTCAATTCCATAAAATACTTTTATATTTTCGTATCAAATTTCATTACATACCCCATCTGAAAGGTTAACAAAAATTCTATGTTTCTTTAATTTCAAAAGATTAAAGATAAATATGTTATATATGTTTTTAAATTTTCACATTTTTTCAAGAAAAAAAAATCGAGCCCCTACCCCCAAGGGAAAAATGTTTTTCTGTGAAAAAGAAGATTCTCTCTGAGACGATTAGTGTTTATTCAATTTCTGATATAATGATTTCGAGTAGGGTTCTCTTCATGAGAAAGAAGTCTCATTTTGCTTAAATCGCAGTGCAAGATCTGTAAAGGCACAATGTCTCAATTTATGTGTACGTGTATGCATGCTTTGATATACGTTTTCATGATAGATATATTTTGTTAACGGCGTTTTCGGACGTCATCGATGAAATGTTACATGTATTTATCTATTTTTCAGGTTGTGATTGTTGCGATGACAATTCAGTCGAGTCTATCAACAAAAGGTTTCCTGGACAAACCAAATGCATGTCCTCAATCGAAGATGACAGAATCGATGATGCCATTCGGTATCGTTTAGTTGTGTCTGATCCACCCACCGGATGTAACGTCACTATGATGTCACAAGTGTCACCTTCACTTCCGTGCTGTCGTGACGACGTCAACGTGACACCATGGGGAGGAAACTTTTATCCAGTGTACTCTTCAGACCTGAGAATCAATTTTAAGAATGAACTTTGTGCTAGATGTCATGGGGCAAATGATACAATGAAATGGCTTGTTTACGCGGTATTTCTTTGTGAAGAATCGGAACGTCTCAATGCGTTAGTTGACTTTTACAAGAATTTCCAGTCATCGGATGTAGTTGTGGGGTTTTATCCTCCAAGTGGATCAAGTTTAGATGTCGGACAAACTTGTAATACCGTTATAAGTCGATGTGACATGAGTAACATAAACAACTTTTATATCCCAAGCAGAATAAATCTAACTCGAACACAGGTCGTTCAAGGTTGTGAAGAAGGTCCAGCTTCTTTGTATGTCAAATCCCGAGACATAATGTACAAAAACATTTTCTGTGCAATTTGTGACGGGTATGTAAATGTTGACCAAGACTCCGTGCGATGTGAAATTGACGACCACAGAAACACGATTCTGAGACCCGATTTGGCATCCATGATCGACCATAAATATATTGAAGCAAAGCGCGAGAATATAAAAGAGACAAAGAAAGTTTTGGCGTGTCCAAAAAAGTCAACATTAAAAACGCAAGTAAGGTTTTAGATACTTACAGACTATCAAAAAGACCTAGATGGTTCCGACTTGACATTGGATAACGACGACAATTTGGATTATAGCCTACTGGCTATCAGCATTTTTCTAATTTTTGTCTCAATATTTCCGAAACGTTTCGTAATTAGGAATTCCAAAAACAAAGTTTTAGAAAACATTTAGATAGAGGAAGTACCTGATGATAACAGTTTCTGATATTTGCTCAATATTCTCTATGTTACGTATGTTGCGCCCATATAATATCTTCTTCATTCTGTGTCTTCAGCTGCTTTTCGATTCAAAGGAAGTCGAATAAATTTTATTTACAAAGTAGGTACATAGTAAACATAGATTGAACAAAAAAATCTAACATCTTCCCGTTTGTCAAGTAATAAAAAGTGTTTTTTTTAATCAACCCGTTAAAATGATTATTAAAATCACGGACAATATGTTTTTTCTAATCAATTTATATCTCTTTATTTCAGAAAGAGAACATATGCCGGGAAGTTTTGTGTCCTACATTACAAATCCGCCAACAAGACGGTGCATGTGCGTACCCGATGGAAGCCACCTTTTTTCGAACAGTCTTTGTAACGATCAAAATTTCGACTTCCGAGAAACTTGACACAGAAAAACTAATGAACTTGTCAAAAAATGAATCTACAGAAATGTTTAGAAAACCCAGACCTTGGACATCTCAATGGGAGATCATCTCTGTTTTTCTGCGGACGGATATACCGAGTCATGTTAATCGGTCAGAAATGGTAGTTACTATTGGTATCGCAATAAACGATATAATGACCACGAAACGCTTTGTAATGGACATTCAGACAGCCATTTCTGCTGCATGGATCCTAAATTTTGATGGACAAAATTATACATTCAAACAGGAGTTTTACGCACACGGACCATTGCAAAAAAGTAGTCCGACTTTGGAGGGAGATATTGAATTCTACGAACCTCGTTGGGTACTTACAAATTTGAATGTTCCATATCTAGCGAATCTATCCAGCTCTACTTGGTTCAATCTACTCACGAACGACGATTCTTTCCATGGTAACACAGAGTTTACAGAACTATTTTACTGCGATCAGGTTCATTATTACGCGGATGAATTTATCGGAATATCAGATGCGTTTCCGGTTTATCTAAAACGCCCAAAGAAGTACGTATACCCGTCTCAGTTCAAAATGCACGACAACGAGTACGGAAACAAAGTCGTCACCATTTGTCTGGAAGATTCTGATTTTGAACTGGTAAATGCTGGCAATAACGCTGGAATTCATGTTAAGCTGGCGATAGCCTGTATCGCTTTAGTATTTGCTGTACAACAATAGTCGATTCTGGAGTAGAGTTTGCATTAGAGCACCAGATTTACATGTGCCGAGTTTATTTTCGTTGGAAAACTCCATTAGTTGAGCGTCTTAACCCATTACCACACAATGACTCTTTTTGACTCTCCATAAAATAATGGGCACTGAAAACATTGTGAGAAATGAAGAAATTGTTTGTCACAACATTGTGGGCAATGAAGAAATAGCTTGTCACAAGCAATTTCTCCATTTTTCCACAATTTTTTCCATCCAAAAAAGTCCTGAATTTTTAAAAAAAAATCCATTCACTTGAAATGGTCGTCTGTATGATATTTCAATTTGGACTGCCCTAAAAGTGTGTCGTTTGGTAATGGGTTAAGAACTCATAAATTTCTGAAGTGGGATCATTGCATAAAATTATGTATTTCCCTCGTGTCCCTTTGGAGTTTTCCCTTGGTATGGCCAATTCCGAAATCCAACAACTGAAAGCAGATGACTTGAATTCTAAAGAGACTATTTTGTACCTACAGTCCCAAAGTATGCGAAACAATTTGGTGTTTACAAATATTGATGAAAATCGGGTCACGCACGAGACTCCCGAGCAAACGGAAACGTTACTGCGCGACTTCCTCGTGGAGAAGCTAAAATTAGCCCAAGATTACGTCACTAGCCTCAGTTTGGAGCGTGTACACAGAATGGGGGATTACTCGCGACCTGGTACTAGAGCAATAGTAGCGAAGTTCACGTACTTCAAGGACCGAGAAATTGTCAGAAGGGCTCGATTTGGATTGGCAGGCACCAACTGTTACATACATGAGCAATTTCCCAAAGAAATCGCTGATCGTAGGCGCGCTCTCGTTCCTCAGATGAAAAAGGCCATAAGCGACAAAAAGAAGGCGTGGCTTAGCTACGACACATTGTTTATTGACGGTCGACCAGTTCCTCAGGTTAATAAGTAGGACGGGCAGGAGGCGGGACTCAGTCTTTTCTCGTGGAATGTGCACGGACTCACCCAAAATAAACTAGAGGATTCGGACTTTATCCAAAATATTATTAGTCACGACATTATTTTTCTTTTTGAAACATGGACTAACTCATCTTCTACTATTGACATTCAAAATTATAAGCATTTCAATTTCTATCGAAAATTTCAAAATAGAAGGGCTAAGCGATGTAGCGGCGGTACTGCTTTATATGTCAAAGAGTCCATTAGTAATGGTGTTTCTATTGTACAAAACCACTTTGACAGCATAATTTGGATAAAGTTAGATAAATCATTTTTCCAGCTAAGTCGTGATGTTTATATTGCCGGTGTCTATATCTGGCCAGAAAATTCACCAGCTTATCAAGTTCAGGATGTTGATTTTTTCTCTATTTTAGCAAATGATGTTGATAATTATCAATCTCTCGGCAGTGTCATGCTAATTGGTGACTTAAACGCTCGTGTTGGTAACGGGTCAAAACCAGATTTTATTCGTTATGATTCAAATGTAGAATTTATTGATTATGACGATTATGTCCCCGATTGTACCTTAACTCGATCCTCGTTGGATTCTTCTTGTAATTCCTATGGGCTCAGGCTCTTGGATTTTTGTAAAGCGACAGAGATGCGTATAGCAAATGGTCGAATAGGTTGTGATCAACCAGTTGGAACATTTACTTATGCATCGTCTGCTGGCAGCAGTGTTATCGATTATCTAATTTTAAACCAAAACGACTTTGACCTTGTCAGTAACTTCACGGTGCATAATTTTTGTGAATGGTCTGACCACGCCCCTTTATCGTTTATGTTGAATTGCACGGGCCGACCGAGCGCGGAATATGCTGAATATACATACAGTAAAATCAATTGGGATAACTCTTTGCGGGACAACTTTAGGCGTGGTATTATTGGTAGATTAAATGATATTAATTTAGCCGTAACCAGCATTGATAAAAATGAAAACTCAAGTATTGATGTTTGTATTGATAAGTTTTGTAAAATTTTGAATGATGTGGCAAATCCTTTATTTCAGAAGGAGTTTAAGCATAAACCTTCGGTTACGTCGTCTGCTTATGATGAACATTTGGTAAATAAGGCGGCTTGGTTCGACGACGACTGTAAAAAGGCCAAACATTCTTATATAAACGCCCGTAATAACTTTAATCATTCAAAATCTCGGGAAAATAGGATTTTGATGTTGAATTTAAAATCGTACTTCAAGAAACTTATAAGAAAAAAGAAACGTCAGTCTGAAGCCAAAAAAGTTAAAAATCTTGAAAATTTAAGGCATTCTAAACCCAGAGATTTTTGGAAACTTTTTAGTAAAAAGAAATCAACTAATTCCGATATTTCTTTGCAAGAATTTTTTACACACTTTTCACAATTGCAGAATGAACTCTCCCAAGCATCGGAACAAAAGAGTGAAGATTTTTGTAAGAGTCATGATTTTAATTCCAATAAGTGTAATTTTGAAGAATTAGACACGCTTATTTCTATCAACGAAGTGGAAACTGCAATTCGTTCTCTCAAATGTAACAAAGCCTATGCAGGTGACAATTTATTAAATGAGTATTTCATTTCTACAGTTGACATTTTATCATCTCATTTAGTAGATATATTCAATTCTATATTAGAATGCGGATACTTTCCTAAAAAGTTGGTCTGAGGGTTTTATTATTCCCATTCCCAAAAAAGGAGATAAGAAAAATGTTAATAATTATAGAGGTATCACTTTGGTTAGTACTTTTTCAAAAATATTTACCAGTATATTAAATAAAAGGTTAAGCTCATGGGCTGATTCTAATAACATTCTTAGTGACGCTCAATTTGGTTTCCGTAAAGGATTATCAACAATCGATGCTAGTTTTGTCTTAAATTATGGAATTATTCAAAAATATTTAAACGATAAGAAAAGATTATATTGTGCCTTTATTGATCTTAAAAAAGCATTTGATAGCGTCTATCTCAATGGCTTATGGTATAAACTACATTGTCTTGGAATAAATGGCAGATTACTAAGGGTGTTACGTAGCATTTATGACAATGTAAAAGTTTGTATTAAAGGTTGTAATTCTTACTCAGAGTTCTTCGAATGTGCAGTCGGTTTGAAACAAGGGGAGGTAATCTCTCCTCTACTTTTCTCATTTTTTATTGAAGACCTTGAAATGTTCCTAATGGATAAGCCTTCTTCTGGATTGACTTTAGAGGATATCACTTTTATTTTACTACTATTCGCAGACGACATGGTAATTCTTGGTAACAGTATTAATGATCTTCAGAACAGTTTGAATTTACTATCCAACTATTGTAGCAGATGGGGTTTAGAAGTCAACACAGATAAAACCAAGGTCATGGTCTTTAGAAAACGCGGTCATATTACTAATGACGAAAAATGGACGTATAATGGTAATGAACTTGAAGTAGTAGACAATTTTAATTATTTAGGAACAGTCTTTTATTACACCGGTTCTTACAATTTAAATGTCGAGACACTAAACGGAAAAGGTCTTAAAGCTATGAACGTTCTTCTAAATAATACAAGAAAACTCAATTTAAAACCATCAACTATGATGCAACTTTTTGATGCATTCGTAGGATCTATTCTAAACTTTGGTTGTGAATTAAATGGGTTTGGTAAAAATAAAAGTGTTGAATGTTTGCACCTCAGGTTTTGTAAACAACTACTTAATGTGAAAAAGTCAACGTCGAGCATGGCAGTCTATGGGGAGTTGGGACGCTATCCACTTTATATTCATCGCTATGTAAGAATAATTAAATATTGGTGTAAAATTCAAAGGAGTGAAAACATACTATTAAAAACGGTATATCTTTCATTACGCTCGGACACCTTAAACAACCAAACTAACTGGTGCAGTCAGGTTAAATCTCTTTTAGACTCCTATGGTTTTTCATATGTATGGATTAAATCCTTCTAACGTAAATTTAAAGTCTTTCCATGTAGAATTTAAAGCTAGACTTTTAGATGTTTTCAAACAAAATTGGATTAATAGTATTCAAATCTGCAGATCGTTAACATTATACAAGGAATATAAGGCAAATTTTGAGTTTGAAAAGTATTTGGATTACTTGCCAAAGAAGTTTAGAAATGCATTTACGAAATTGAGACTTAGTTCCCACAAATTAAGAATTGAATCTGGCCGATACAATGCTGAAACATCTGACCGTTCGCTTAGACACTGTCTTATGTGCAATTCTATGGATGTAGAGGACGAATATCACTTTATGCTAGTTTGTCCTGTTTACGATGACATTAGAAAGAAATGTATTCCAAAGTCTTTCCGTGTTAGACCCAATGTTTTCAAATTCGTATCACTTATGGGTTCAAATGATAAATGTACTATTAGAAAAACCAGCAAATTTATCCACGAGTCATTCATCTTACGCAATTCTTTGCTGTTAAACAATTCTTAAATTTCCTTACATTTACCATGTTCTTCCTCCAACAAGTAAACGGCATTACTGTTTTGTTTACTTTTTGACTACAAATCAACTTTGTTAATTGTTTTCCTTATGTCAAAATTTCAGGTCGATCTCATTTGAAACATGCAGAGATGACAAAACAAGTTTTTATATTGCAATGGAAAATATTTAGGGGAAAGCATTAAATGCTGGCTACCAACATTTTATTCTTTTGCCTTCATGTTTTCCCAATAAAGTAAATATAACCAGCGAATTCAAAACCAGGTCTTTTGCTCGGAAAACTGTCAGATAATATTGCTAACCTTTCACACGTTTTTCTTTGTTCAATGTATTAATGTTAAATGACCAGAAACTTTGTATAAGTTTGTGTCAATAAAATCTATGTCTATGTCTATGTCTATGTTAAAGTTGGTACAAAGTATACGTTTGAATATGTGACCCGTTGTGCTAAAAGGGACCTTATCGGGCGTGTGAAAAATATCGACCCTAGTCAGTCTGCGCAGTCCGCGCAGTCAGACTAGGGCCGACACTTTTCACCAGGCATGTGACGAGTACTGACTTTTTAATACTCGAATAATACTTGAGTATTTCAGATTTGGTACGTGTACTTATGAGTACTGAGTACTAAACTGGTTACAGTACTTAAGTAGTACTCAAGTAGTACTTAAGTATTCTTGAGTATATATGAGTACTAGAATGACATGCAATATACACCAAAATTTTAACAAGGAAAAGTTACATTTTGTGTTTAACCCATTACCACACATTCACACCTTTTGACACCCCAAATGAAAAAGGCTCTGGAAAAAATCATGGAAAATGAAGAAATTGCTTGTGACAAGCAATTTATTCATTTACCACAATGTTTTCTTACCCAAAATGGAAAGATTTTTAAATTTCATCAACTTGAAATTGTCGTCTACAACATTTTTCAATTTGGAGCAACCCAATTTTGTCGTTTGTAATGGGTTAACATGGTTTATTGCTCAACAAGAAATCCTGCTAAGTAAATTTAAATATATGTATGTAGTACTTAGCAATCACACTGATGTTGCAAATGAATGCTGATTTGTGCAGTGCCAGATTTTATTAAACAGTATTGAATCTCTCTCTCTCTCTCTCTTTTTGTAAGGAATTACATGAATAAGCTGGGAATAAACTTGAGTTCATTTTCTGGTATTGACCAATTAAAGAGTAGATCTATACAATTTTAATACAGGCATCTATGATAGACTAACAAAATACATAGCCAAACAATACATAACAAAGGATTAGTTTATCATAATTGCCTAAAGGTGTGAATTGTGTCATTGATAACCCTTTCCTAAATGGCTAAAGTTGAGGTTGGTCTAATTTGGCTCAAGGTCAAGGTCGCGAAAAAGATGTCTTCTCGTCGATTAATTTGGATTTTAGTCATTTTCTCCGAGACGTTTTGGACTTTGGACTAAATATTTTACAAATATGCATATTGGATGTTTATGTGTCTGTCTGAGTGTTTGGAATTTATGGTAGATGGGTAGACACAAGAAAAAGAGGCGTCAAAGAAGCGATGACGATGAAAACAATGGGACTGTAGAAAAAGCGGGAAGATATACTGAGTCGCCGAAATCTGTAAGTGTCTCTGAAGTTTTGAGCCAAACAAATACTGTATTGTATTCAGACTCTCCATTTGCCTGTGACCAAGAAGGTGGTAGTGATAATATTGAAATTAGAGATAAAAGTCACATTTCAACCCCGTCTAACCCTATAGAGACCAAAATGGCATCGTCCAATATCAAAACAATGGACACTTCGATACAGAACAACGGGGGTGAAAGCGGGGGCAATACCGTTACCGTTACGTCCGTTATGCCCACTAATGCGGACATCATGAAATGTTTAGGTGAGATCACTTCACGTTTGAATTACATGGACACTCGTTTGAATACCATGGAAGGCCAGTTGAAAACATTAGATTCATTGGAGAAAAAGGCGGACCAGTTTGATATTGATATGAAGCGGTTATATGGAATAGTACACGACAATAAAGTGCAGGCAGATGAACGGTTTAACAAAGTTGAGGAAAGGGTCGAAAGTACTGATTTTTCTGTTGGATGTTTGAGTGAAAAAGTAAATGAACTTGAAAACGAACGTGATTCGCTGAGAGATGAAATATCGTTTCTCCAATCGCAGTCAATGCGTAATAATCTTGTGTTCAGTAAAATACCAGAATCCGAAACCGATGACACGAGTACTGAGCAACTGCTAAGACAATTTCTTGTAGACAAAATGAAATTTGCACAGGATTTAACGGACCAATTAAGTTTTGAAAGGGTGCACAGAATGGGTCCGAAATCCAACGGTAAAATCCGCAATATAGTGGCCAAATTTACCTACTTCAAAGAGCGGGAAATCGTGCGCAAAAATTGGAAATCCCTAGAAGGCACAGATCACTACGTGTTTGAACAATTCCCCAAGGCAGTAGTCGATAAGAGGAAAAAATTTGTCCCAAAGATGAGAGATTTCATTAAAAGTGGTAAAAAGTCATGGATTTCGTATGACACCCTTTACGTAGAGGGTAAACCGTACAAAATGGAATAGGATTACGCCGAGGGTGATATTCGAATATTATCCTGGAATATCAATGGATTTACAGCAGAAAAGAGACAATCTACTGAATTGTGTAATTTAATTGCACAATATGATATTGTTTTTCTATTTGAATCATGGACAGACTCTGATAGTAATATAGATTTCACAGGTTACACATCTTTTAACTTTTATAGAAAATTCCAAAACCGTAGAGCTAAGCGTAACAGTGGGGGTATAGTGCTCTATGTCAAAGATCAAATTAAACCCGGGATCGAAATCGTGCACAACCACCATGACACCGTTATTTGGTTAAAGTTAGATTGTGATTTTTTTCGGTTTTCATGAAGATGTTTACGTTTGTGGCGTATATATATGGGGCGAGGATTCGCCAGCATATAATTACGTAAATGTAGACTTCTTCGATATCCTACAAAATGACATTTTTGAATTTGAAAACAAGGGTATGTTGTATATAACCGGAGATTGGAACAGTCGTGTGGGTAGTAAGAATGATTTTATTCCTTTTGATGCATACCATTTAGTATTTCCAGTAATAAACGTCGTAAACCAGGGAAACCCTGGTGGAACGACGAACTTACAAAGTTGTGGTCTGATGTCTGTAGAGCAGAGCGATTATGGGTTAGTTGCAAACATAGTGGTCTTAAGAAGCATTTGCATGTTGATTTTATCAGAGTTCGGAAGAATTTTGATAAACAAGTCCAAAAATACAAACGTTTATATTGGTATGATCTACAGCGAGGTATTTTAGAGGAGTGTAATACTGGGAAAGCTGATTTTTGGAAATCTATTGGTAGAATAGGTATTGGTAGCAAAAAGAATAATGTTATTCCATTTGAGACAATATTAGAAGATGGATCAATTTCATCAAACGTCTGTGATGTTCTTAAACGCTGGAAAAATGATTTTGAACAACTTTTTAATAGTAACCACGACATGGATACTCGTGAAAACATTGTTCAAAATGACATAAATAATTTTAACGAACCATTATTTAATCAAAATATTACTGTACTAGAAATAAAAACAGCCATAGATCAAACTAAAACTGGCAAAGCTAGTGGTGTCGATGGTATCCCTGTAGAAGTTTTAAAAAACGATACGTCTGTCTTATTTTTACATTCATTGTTTAACGTCTGTTTTGAAAAAAGCACAATACCATCAATTTGGGGAAAATGCATTATTAATCCTATTCCAAAGTCATCTGTAGATGATCCTGGAAATCCTCTTTCATATAGGGGGATTTCTTTGTCTAATTCTATGTATAAGTTATACTGTAGTATTTTAAACAATAGATTATCAAAATGGGCTGAGGATAATTCTAAGATTGTTGATGAACAGAATGGTTTTAGAAAAAATCGTAATACTATTGACCATTTGTCTTCTTTAACAAATATAATAGAATCAAGAAAAAAGGTTAAAAAATCAACATATTGTGCTTTTATCGATTTTAAGAAAGCGTATGATTTTATTGATAGAGATAACTTATGGAACAAATTGGCTAACATTGGTGTTTCAGGAAAAATGTATTACGCAATTCAGTCTCTTTATTCGTCGATTTCTTCCTGTGTACGTGTAAATGGACTATGCACTGATTGGTTTGAGGTAAAACGCGGTTTAAGACAGGGTTGTGGATTGTCTCCCTTGCTTTTTAATTTGTTTATTAATGACCTAGCTGTTTATCTCAAATCTTTCAGTTGTGGGATAGAAATAGACAATGATAATGTTTGTATACTTTTATACGCCGATGATATTGTTTTACTAGCGGACAAACCGGAAGATTTACAAATTTTACTAGATCAGCTTAATATATGGTGTTTGTCTAACAATATGTCAATAAATCCAATTAAAAGCAATATTGTCCATTTTAGACCTAATTGCAAAGCCAGAACAGAAGTTGTATTTCATTGTGGTAATTCTGTGTTGAAATGTGTTGATAAGTATACTTATTTAGGTCTTGTTTTACATGAGCATTTGGATTACAATGTTACAGCAAAAGCAGCATCTTTGAAAGCTAATCGTGCTCTTGGCCTTTTGATTGCAAAATGCAAAGTCATAGGCGGCTTCACCTACGATGTTTTTACAAAGCTTTATGATTCTCTGGTCTGGCCGGTTATAGAATATGGCTCAGCAATTTGGGGTGTTAAGTCCTTTTCTTGTATAAATGCAGTGCAGAATAGGGCAATGCGCTTTTTTCTCGGAGTAGGCAAGTACACACCTAATGCAGCGGTAGCTGGTGAAATGGGCTGGTTGCCACCTAATGTCCGACAATGGAAAGCAGTTAGCAATCTATGGTGTCGTTTTTCCAGTCTCCCTTATACCCGTATAAATAAGCGCATTGCCCTATGGGCACAAGGTATGGCTAGTCAAAGATGTAGAAATTGGTTTTATGCTGTAAAGAAGCTTGTTTTAGATTTGGATTGTATTGAATTTCAGTCAATAGATATTGTTCACAACAAAACAAGGATGTATGATCAATTGAAAGAAAAGTTAACACAAAATTTTATTTCAGAATGGAACTTATCTCTTACAAGACAAACTGGAAGAAATAATGTTGGTAGAAACAAATTAAGAACTTATGCACTTTTTAAAACTGATTTCGAAACTGAAGAATATTGTAGAGTTATTTTACCTTTTAAACATCGTTCAGCTATGAGTAAATTTAGATGTGGTGTGGCTCCTTTAAGAATAGAAACCGGAAGATATGAAAATCTTGAGTTGATGGATCGGAAGTGTCCGTTTTGTAACTTTTTAGAAGATGAATACCATGTTTTGTTTCATTGTAAAAATTATGAAGAATTCCGTCATGATCTTTACAATAAAGCATCTTTTGAATATCATAATTTCAAAAATATGAACGATACAGAGAAAATTAAAATACTATTTACCAACCATAAATTGATAAGAATAACAGCCAAAACCTGCTTTTCAATTTTAAATAAAAGATCTTTGCTTATGTGTAAATAACTTTTATTTTTAACAAGTACACATGTAATATATATATTAACACATATTACCAAGAACCAGGTGCTAATTTGTACACCAAGAGTTAATTGTCTTTTTCATAGTATTCAAACAAATCTCAAATTTCCCCTTATTTTAGTAAAAAAGACACTTCAAAATAACAGAAACTAGTCTGCTCCGTTTATTAAAATTAGATTTGGAAATAATTGCTCCATTAGCAACTGGTTCTTATCCTGTCTTTTTATATTATGTAGAAAGTGATTTTTATGTTTAGTATTGTTTTAATCATGAAAGTCTCTTATAATTCTATATATGAATGGTCATGTACTTTTTAATGCTTGTATTATTGTCTGTAAATGATGTACATGAATGAGACTATAATAAAGATATAATATACAATTTGTTCACAGATTATGATGATTATTTACCCGATTCTTACATGCCCCGTTCATCAATGGACGGTGTATGTAATAATTACGGTACTAAATTGCTTGATCTTTGTAAGGCCACGGGATTTCGTATTGTTAACGGTCGTTTGTATCGTGATACTCATGGAACCTTTACCTTTGCTAATTCACAATGTGCTTCTGTCATTGATTATCTAGTTACAAAGCCGGAATGTTTTTATTGTATAAAAGACTTTGCTATCGAACCTTTTAATGAATTTAGTGACCATGCTTGTATTGCTTTTTCACTTAAGTGTAACTTTTTGCATAATTCTGAGGATATTCCTCCAGAAATTGTGTACAAATGGGACGCTTCTCGTAAATCTGATTTTAGAGCTGGATTGATAGCAAAGTTACCCATGTTTAACGATTTAATTAGTAATATTGATATTTCAGACAGAAATTCCATTAACAATGTACTTAATTCTTTTTCCACTAGTATAACTGATGTAGCTGAGCCATTATTCGGTCATTATAGGCAGAATAACGGCCCATCTTTCTCAGATTATAACGGTGCAGATGACCGTGAGTGGTTTGATAGTGAATGTCGTAAGGCGCGACAATCATATCTTAGTGCATTAAAACTTTATAACGGATCTAAATCCCATTTTGACCGTCAAAGATTTTGTAATTTGAAAAACAAGTATAAAAAACTTTGTAAACAAAAGAAAAGAAATTTTGAAACCAAACAAGCAGAAAAATTAGCTGCTCTTAAGAAAGGCACACCAAAACAGTTTTGGAAATTTTTCAAAAAGGGTAAGAAAAAGGATAACATTCCTCTTGATGAATTTTTGGACTATTTCAAATCCCTGGGTTCTGAAGTTTTTAATACTCAAAACGAAACGTCTGAGAATTTTTGTAATAATTTCAATTTTGATGACGAAAACTGTCGTTTTGAGGAATTAAATGTCAGAATTTCAGTTCAAGAAATTATGTCAGCGATAAATGGTCTAAAGAAGGGTAAGGCTATGGGTAGCGATCAGATCATGAACGAATATTTAATTGAGAGTTGTGATATTTTAGCTTTGCACATTTGCGACATTTTCAACGCAGTATTTGATTCTGGTTTCTTTCCAGACAAATGGACCGAGGGGTTAATTGTTCCGATCCACAAGAAGGGCCCGACTGATGACGTTAACAATTATAGGGGAATTACTTTATTAAGCTGCCTTTCAAAACTATTTACGACCGTTTTAAACAATCGAATTTATAAATTTTGTGACGAAAATTCTATTATATCAGACGCTCAATTTGGCTTCAAAATGGGAGTTTCGACTACAGATGCTACTTTTATACTCATGAGTATTGTACAAAATTTCTTGTGTGAAAAGAAACGCCTATATTGTGTATTTGTAGACTTAAAAAATGCTTTGATTCGATTAATAGAAACGCCCTTTGGCTTAAATTACATAAACATGGAATTCAAGGGAAGTTGCTTAGGATAATTAAGGACATGCATAACAAAGTAAAATCATGCGTTAAAAAGGGAAACATACTCTCTGATTTTTTCGAATATTCTGTTGGATTGAGACAAGGAGAAACAATGTCACCAATTTTAGTGTCTTTATTTTTAGAAGATTTAGAGCTATTTTTAGCAGATTCTCCAAGTAAAGGCATAAATATCTACGAATTGTCAATAATCCTTTTATTATTTGCCGATGATATGGTTATTTTTGGGAAATCTCAATTAGAAATTCAAAGTAATATCGACAGATTAAGTGAATTTTGTGATAATTGGGGCCTCGAAGTAAACGTTGATAAGACTAAAACAATGGTATTTAGGAAACGGGGTAAAATAAAAAATGATGAATGTTGGACATATAAAGGGGAAATTATAGAATGTGTTGACAATTTTAACTATCTTGGTACAGTTTTTCATTATACCGGCAGTTTCGCTCAAAATCGTGAATACATATCGTCAAAAGCATTAAAAGCTTTAAACACTCTGTTAGCCAATTGTTCAAAGCTCAAACTTTCAACCAGTACCATATGTCAATTGTTTGACGCCTTCGTAGGTTCCGTCCTCAACTACTCTAGCGAATTATGGGGGTATAGCAAGTCAAAAGAGATTGAGAGAATACACTTGAAGTTTTGTAAAAGAATTTTATATGTAAATAGTAAGTCGAGCAATATGGCAGTCTATGGTGAATTAGGCCGATATCCTCTGTACATTTCGCGATATATACGTATGATTAAATACTGGTTTAAGCTTATGAATACTAAAAATATCATTATACGGAACGTTTACCAAGAGCTACATCAAAATTCATCAAATGGTAAGAAAAATTGGGTCAATGACGTCAAGAATATTTTTGATAGCTTTGGTTTTTCAGAAGTTTTCAATAATCCAAATTCATTTGAAGCATCGTCCATTATACCTCTTTTAAAAGACCGTATGTTAGACTGTTTTAAGCAGGAATGGCATGAAAAGATTGCAAATAGTAACCCTTTAGTATTATACAAACATATTAAAACCACATTCGCGTTTGAAACATATTTGGATAAATTACCGGTATTGCTTCGATATTATCTTTGTAAAATTAGAATTTCAGCACATTCTTTGCATATTCAGTCTGGCAGATACGCTAGAAATAAAACACCGAGAAACGAAAGACTTTGTCAAATTTGTAATAATGGTGATGTTGAAGACGAATATCATTTTTCACTCGTTTGTTCTAAGTATACACATTTGCGTAAAAAGTTTATCAACAAAAAATACTGGGATAAACCAAGTATGTTTAAATTTATTAACTTATCAAACTCGGACTATACCGTTATTTCACAGTTTAGCAATTACCTCAAAATGGCATTTTCTATACGATTTGAAACTCAGTACACTTAAATGCGTAGGCCTGTGCGATGGTGCCACATGTCTATATAGTTCTATATAGGCATGTGACAACATGGCACTAGGGCTACGTAGTAAAAAATGTATTATTGTATAATGTTGTTTTGTAACCAATTTGTGAATATATGTCATCCTCTGAAAAAATGCTACGCTTTGAAACCATTAACATCCAATACATGTACTTGATTTCTAATAATGTCTATCTGAGCCACCAAATGTAACCAGTATGGGCAAGAGTGTGAGAAAGAAGAGGGATGAAAGGAGGGAAAGAGAGCGTGAGATTGATATGGTTTGAATGAGACCGACCTTGTGATTACATTATGTATTGAATTTGTATGTGACTATGTACTATGTACTCGTCTAATAAAATGTTTGTTCTGTTCTGTTCTGTTCTAATTTGAAAGCTGATGCAGATGACAAAATGGGTTATGAAAAAGATTGGATTTGTGTACATTATAGCTTGGAAAATATTGAGACAGAAGGAGAAAATACTGATTATCAGCATTTTCTTCTTTTTTTCTCAATGTTTCCTAAATGTTTTCTTATAGGTATGTCAAAACCAGGTCTTGTTTTGGAAAGGGTTAACACAGGTAAACTGTAAAATAATGACTGGTATTATGGGTATACTGAATGTGGTCCATGCATTTGTATTCTGATTGAATCATTTGTTCTTTTGAAATCTGTTTTCTAATATAAAGTACTCAAAAAGATTCATGAGTACTGAGTACTGAAGGGTCAGTACTTGAGTAAGTATGAGTATGAGTACTCATTTTCCACATGAGTACTGAGTACCAGTGAGTACGGGGAAAAGTGGTACTTGTACTCATAATACTTGAGTACGAGTATGAGTATCACATGCCTGCTTTTCACTTGTATGTAATTTTCTAAATCCGGAATGTTTTCCCTATCTTACTACATGTATATGTTCATTTTTAGCATACAGTATCTGGTTGACCTGTGCTGAGTCTGGCAAGTTTGTCAAAATTTGGATTTTTAGAGTTCGGTTAAGGTCCCTTTTTCAAATGTTGACTAAAAAGTGTAATAAATACAGCCTTCGAACCGTATGGAAGCCCAGGTTCAGTTTGCAGGACTATTTACCCAGATGAACATTATTTCATATCGAATATTTAGATCAACATAAGAGTTCATTGTTTTAGAAAACACTTATTTTTTTTTGCATGCTACTATCTTAAAAATGTTTGTCTTGAAAAGAAATCAAGAAATCATAGCACCAATGGTTTTTTGGTGACAAGAGAGGCAATTCCAACAAACAATATATGGGTTTAGCCTCTATAATAAAAACGGTTGTAGAAAACATTCAGACAAAATAATTATGAAAATGTTGTACATCCTATCAGCAGTATTGCATCTGTTTTGTCCATTGCAGCAGCTTTTGAAGTGGAACTGTCTATTATTCTTGCTGTTTGTTAAAGGGTTAACAAAATATTTCGTGGACATTATATACGTTAGAACAATAGAAATAGACAGCAGTATAGTCCTTATCGAGACAGAGGAGCTTCGCTTAAAACAAGGGAGGCAACTCTTATATATTAATTCGATGATATTGACTTCTAGTTTTCTCCCTTTCTATCAAACGCGTCGCTTTATAGTTTCTTGAAGGAGTTTGAGTTTATTCGGGTTTTACGCCGTTTTAAACTACAAGGGTCATATCGCGGCGGCTGGAGCACCTACTCATGGATTCCTGGTGTTTCTCAAACCAGTACTACCACAACACCCTTACCGAGCCTCCAGCTGCTCGCCCACTTAGGTTAACGATTTCAAACCCATTGGTGGGTGACAATTTTGTCAGAAAGGGTATTGGCCGCGGCCGGGTATCGAACCCGGGACCTCTCGAATGAGGGTCAGATGCGCTACCAACTGCGCTAAGGCCGCGGCCTAGATTCTTGAAGGAGGATTTTGACGGAAAAATACAGACAAGTACAAAGGGGGGGGGGGGGGTCTCACCCTATCAGAAATTCCCATAGGGTTGTGCCCACGCTCGGAATTTCATGAAATTTGGTATGAAGTTAGTATTCTTTATTACCACGTTATTCCCGAAATGTTTTTTGAAAATCTTTTCTGGAAACTATTTTTTTAAGAATTTTAAGATTTTTGCTTAAAAATGTGGGATATCCTTACTTAACGAGGCCATATACACCCAGCTTTGTCGTATTCGAGCCAAATTGTCCCCAAAAATAATGTCTAATAATTTCTCATCGTGTATAAACCAGAATAGTATATATTACTCAACAAAAAATAATTTTCTAGAAGATTTTGTATGACATCATCGCCATTTTTTTTTAGTTTTTAAGTATTTCGACCAAATTCAGGTCTTAATTTCACCTAGTTCCAGTTTTTGTCAACCTATAAAATTTACATAAAAATTGCCCTTATATATGCCCATGCTTATAGTAAAATATGAAGAAAAAATAAAACCGGTAACAGTGTTGTTTTTGAATTTAAGTGTAAAGGGTCCAGATTTCTAAGAATGTAAAATCTAAGATTTTACTTAATTATTTTCAAATACATTTGTAAATAGCTCATTATGCTTTGTTGTGTCTTTATTTAACATAACCAACTTACACATGGCATCAATTTCAACTTTTTTCACACAAAAACATGATTTTAAAGAATAATGGGCACATTGTCGTACCCCACCCACAAATAATATAATGGAAGAAAAAATCCCAAACAGCAGAGTAAATTATAAAATGTGGGGATAAAAAATAAAGGAGATGCATAATGTTACATATTTAATCTATTATGTCACCCTTTTTAACTTTCCTTTGTGGCTTATCAGCACTTAGACTACTTTCTTCTTCTTCCGGTTACAGTGCTGGGCCCTTATAAGAGCATTATCGCACAGTTATTAAAAATATAAACATTTTTTTCTTTACTACACTGCTCAAGATAATAAAAAGAACGCAAAAGCAGTTTTTATTGTACATTAATTGTGCCTTTGAATGCAAAATTGCTAATATTTCTATTGTAACAATGAACTAGCCACTGCTTTGTTGACATATAAACTTTTTGATAATCTCAGATTTGAGAAGAACATGCATCATTTTCGCATGTTTGTATCAACAATATTGATACAAAAATGTTGTACGATGACTCCTCTTGCTATTCTGATTTAAGATTGGAGACTGATATCAATACTATGTAGGCAATACTGAGCTTTTGCCAGATGGGTACCATTAAAATCTGGGAGCATTCTAAGGTGCCGTTGTCTACAATTCTTATTATTTGACAATGTTACCGGTTTCAAATTTTCACCAAATTCTGCATACGACTAGGAGACATATATGGATAACCTTTTTATCAATTTCATAGGTTGACAAAGATGGGAACATGCAAGTAAAATTATTTGAATTGAAGGTTTTGTAAATTTCTCGGCTGTTTTTCTGACAATTCCTGACCAAATAAATTTCTGAGAATTTTTTTTTGCATGTTGGCATCAACATTGTTGGTACCAAAATGTTCTTCAATGACCCCTCTTGCTATTTTGATTCAAAATTTGGGACTGATATCAAAACTAGGTAAGCAAAATTGGGCTTTTGCTAGACGGGTACCATTGAAATCTAGGAGCATGTTAAAATGCCGTTGTTCACAATTTTTATAATTTGACAATGTTACCGGTTTCAAATTTTCACCAAATTGTGCATGCAAACAGGGATCATATATGACCAACTTTCTTATTAATTCCATTGGTTGACAAAGACGGGAACATACAAAAAAATTTGATTGAATGTTAGGTTTCATATAATTTTCTGGGTAGTTTTTCTGTCAATTTCTGACTAAATAAATTTCTGAGAAATTATGTGGCGTGTTGCTATTAAAAATATTGGTCTGAAAATGTTCTACATGTTCTACAATAACTCTTCTTGCTATTCTTATTTAAAATTTGGGACTGATATCAAAACTAGGTAAGCAACATTGGGCTTTTGCTAGACGGGAACCATTGAAATCCGGGAGCATCTTTAGGGTGTCGTTGTTCACAATTCTCATTAATTGACAACGTTACCGGTTTCAAATTTTCACCAAATTTTGCATGCAAACAGGAGACATACATGGCTAGTTTTCTTATCGATTTCATAGGTTGACAAAGACGGGAACATACAAAAAAATTGATGGAATTTTAAGTTTTGAAAATTTCTCGACTACTTTTCTGACAATTTCTGACTAAATAGATTTCTAAGAATTTTTTTGTTCATGTTGATATCAACAATATTGGTACAAAAATATTCTACAGTGACTCCTTTTGCTATTCCGATTTAAAATTTGGGGCTGATGTCAAAACTAGGTAAGCAACATCGGGCTTTTGCTAGACGGGAACCATTGAAATCCGGGAGCATCTTTAGGGTGTCGTTGTTCACAATTCTCATTATTTGACAACGTTACCGGTTTCAAATTTTCACCAAATTTTGCATGCAAACAGGGGACATACATGGCTAATTTTCTTATCGATTTCATAGGTTGACAAAGACGGGAACATACAAAAAAATTGATGGAATTTTAAGTTTTGAAAATTTCTCGACTACTTTTCTGACAATTTCTGACTAAATAGATTTCTAAGAATTTTTTTGTTCATGTTGATATCAACAATATTGGTACCAAAATATTCTACTGTGACTCCTTTTGCTATTCCGATTAAAAATTTGGGGCTGATGTCAAAACTAGGTAAGCAAAATTGTGCTTTTGCTAGACAGGTACCATTGAAATACGGGGGCATCTTAAGGTGCCGTTGTTCACAATTCTCATTATTTGACAATGTTACCGGTTTCAAATTTTCACCAAATTGTGCATACAAACAGGGAACATATATGGCCAACTTTCCTATCAATTTCATAGGTTGACAAAGATGGGAACATACAAAAATATTTGATAGAATTTTAGGTTTTGAAAATTTCTCGTCTATTTTTCTGACAATTTCTGACTAAATAAATTTCTAAGAATTTTTTTGTTCATGTTGATATCAACAATATTGGTACCAAAATATTCTACAGTGGCTCCTCTTGCTATTCTGATTTAAAATTTGGGGCTGATATCAAAACTAGGTAAGCAAAATTGTGCTTTTGCTGGAAAGGTATCATTGAAATCCGGGAGCATCTTAAGGTGCCGTTGTTCACAATTCTCATTATTTGACAATGTTACCGGTTTCAAATTTTCACCAAATTTTGCATACAAACAGGGAACATATATGGCCAACTTTCCTATCAATTTCATAGGTTGACAAAGATGGGAACATACAAAAATATTTGATAGAATTTTAGGTTTTGAAAATTTCTCGTCTATTTTTCCGACAATTTCTGACTATATTAATTTCTAAGAATTTTTTGCGCATGTTGGGACCAACAGTATTGGTATCAAAAGTTTCTACAATGACTCCTCTTGCTATTTGTATTAAAACTTGTGGATTTATACCAAAACTAGATAGCCAACATTGAGTTTTTGTAAGACGGGTATCAATGAAAACAGGGAACACTTTAAGGTGCCGCGTAAAGACCTATATGCACTCTTTGAGTAAAACGAATATATTTTTGTAGTTCATATGTCAGGGGCATTCTATGAGTAAAGTTACAAGAAAATCTGTGCGTGGGCGCAAATGAGACCCCCCCTTTATTTAGTCAGAAATTGACAGAAAAACTACCCAGAAAATTATATGAAACCTAACATTCAATCAATTTTTTTTGTATGTTCCCGTCTTTGTCAACCAATGGAATTAATAAGAAAGTTGGTCATATATGATCCCTGTTTGCATGCACAATTTGGTGAAAATTTGAAACCGGTAACATTGTCAAATTATAAAAATTGTGAACAACGGCATTTTAACATGCTCCTAGATTTCAATGGTACCCGTCTAGCAAAAGCCCAATTTTGCTTACCTAGTTTTGATATCAGTCCCAAATTTTGAATCAAAATAGCAAGAGGGGTCATTGAAGAACATTTTGGTACCAACAATGTTGATGCCAACATGCAAAAAAAAATTCTCAGAAATTTATTTGGTCAGGAATTGTCAGAAAAACAGCCGAGAAATTTTCAAAACCTTCAATTCAAATAATTTTACTTGTATGTTCCCATCTTTGTCAACCTATGAAATTGATAAAAAGGTTATCCATATATGTCTCCTAGTCGTATGCAGAATTTGGTGAAAATTTGAAACCGGTAACATTGTCAAATAATGAGAATTGTAGACAACGGCACCTTAGAATGCTCCCAGATTTTAATGGTACCCATCTAGCAAAAGCTCAGTATTGCCTACATAGTATTGATATCAGTCTCCAATCTTAAATCAGAATAGCAAGAGGAGTCATCGTACAACATTTGTGTATCAATATTGTTGATACAAACATGCGAAAATGATGCATGTTCTTCTCAAATCTGAGATTATCAAAAAGTTAATATGTCAACAAAGCAGTGGCTAGTTCATTGTTACAATAGAAATATTAGCAATTTTGCATTCAAAGGCACAATTAATGTACAATAAAAACTGCTTTTGCGTTCTTTTTATTATCTTGAGCAGTGTAGTAAAGAAAAAAATGTTTATATTTTTACTAACTGTGCGATAATGCTCTTATAAGGGCCCAGCACTGTAACCGGAAGAAGAAGAAAGTAGTCTAAGTGCTGATAAGCCACAAAGGAAAGTTAAAAAGGGTGACATAATAGATTAAATATGTAACATTATGCATCTCCTTTATTTTTCATCCCCAAATTTTATAATTTACTCTGCTGTTTGGGATTTTTTCTTCCATTATATTATTGGTGGGTGGGGTACGACAATGTGCCCATTATTCTTTAAAATCATGTTTTTGTGTGAAAAAAGTTGAAATTGATGCCATGTGTAAGTTGGTTATGTTAAATAAAGACACAACAAAGCATAATGAGCTATTTACAAATGTATTTGAAAATAATTAAGTAAAATCTTAGATTTTACATTCTTAGAAATCTGGACCCTTTACACTTAAATTCAAAAACAACACTGTTACCGGTTTTATTTTTTCTTCATATTTTACCATAAGCATGGGCATATATAAGGGCAATTTTTATGTAAATTTTATAGGTTGACAAAAACTGGAACTAGGTGAAATTAAGACCTGAATTTGGTCGAAATACTTAAAAACTAAAAAAAATGGCGATGATGTCATACAAAATCTTCTAGAAAATTATTTTTTGTTGAGTAATATATACTATTCTGGTTTATACACGATGAGAAATTATTAGACATTATTTTTGGGGACAATTTGGCTCGAATACGACAAAGCTGGGTGTATATGGCCTCGTTAAGTAAGGATATCCCACATTTTTAAGCAAAAATCTTAAAATTCTTAAAAAAATAGTTTCCAGAAAAGATTTTCAAAAAACATTTCGGGAATAACGTGGTAATAAAGAATACTAACTTCATACCAAATTTCATGAAATTCCGAGCGTGGGCACAACCCTATGGGAATTTCTGATAGGGTGAGACCCCCCCTTTCTGAGAAATTATGTGGCGTGTTGCTATTAAAAATATTGGTCTGAAAATGTTCTACATGTTCTACAATAACTCTTCTTGCTATTCTTATTTAAAATTTGGGACTGATATCAAAACTAGGTAAGCAACATTGGGCTTTTGCTAGACGGGAACCATTGAAATCCGGGAGCATCTTTAGGGTGTCGTTGTTCACAATTCTCATTAATTGACAACGTTACCGGTTTCAAATTTTCACCAAATTTTGCATGCAAACAGGAGACATACATGGCTAATTTTCTTATCGATTTCATAGGTTGACAAAGACGGGAACATACAAAAAAATTGATGGAATTTTAAGTTTTGAAAATTTCTCGACTACTTTTCTGACAATTTCTGACTAAATAGATTTCTAAGAATTTTTTTGTTCATGTTGATATCAACAATATTGGTACAAAAATATTCTACAGTGACTCCTTTTGCTATTCCGATTTAAAATTTGGGGCTGATGTCAAAACTAGGTAAGCAACATCGGGCTTTTGCTAGACGGGAACCATTGAAATCCGGGAGCATCTTTAGGGTGTCGTTGTTCACAATTCTCATTATTTGACAACGTTACCGGTTTCAAATTTTCACCAAATTTTGCATGCAAACAGGGGACATACATGGCTAATTTTCTTATCGATTTCATAGGTTGACAAAGACGGGAACATACAAAAAAATTGATGGAATTTTAAGTTTTGAAAATTTCTCGACTACTTTTCTGACAATTTCTGACTAAATAGATTTCTAAGAATTTTTTTGTTCATGTTGATATCAACAATATTGGTACCAAAATATTCTACTGTGACTCCTTTTGCTATTCCGATTAAAAATTTGGGGCTGATGTCAAAACTAGGTAAGCAAAATTGTGCTTTTGCTAGACAGGTACCATTGAAATACGGGGGCATCTTAAGGTGCCGTTGTTCACAATTCTCATTATTTGACAATGTTACCGGTTTCAAATTTTCACCAAATTGTGCATACAAACAGGGAACATATATGGCCAACTTTCCTATCAATTTCATAGGTTGACAAAGATGGGAACATACAAAAATATTTGATAGAATTTTAGGTTTTGAAAATTTCTCGTCTATTTTTCTGACAATTTCTGACTAAATAAATTTCTAAGAATTTTTTTGTTCATGTTGATATCAACAATATTGGTACCAAAATATTCTACAGTGGCTCCTCTTGCTATTCTGATTTAAAATTTGGGGCTGATATCAAAACTAGGTAAGCAAAATTGTGCTTTTGCTGGAAAGGTATCATTGAAATCCGGGAGCATCTTAAGGTGCCGTTGTTCACAATTCTCATTATTTGACAATGTTACCGGTTTCAAATTTTCACCAAATTTTGCATACAAACAGGGAACATATATGGCCAACTTTCCTATCAATTTCATAGGTTGACAAAGATGGGAACATACAAAAATATTTGATAGAATTTTAGGTTTTGAAAATTTCTCGTCTATTTTTCCGACAATTTCTGACTATATTAATTTCTAAGAATTTTTTGCGCATGTTGGGACCAACAGTATTGGTATCAAAAGTTTCTACAATGACTCCTCTTGCTATTTGTATTAAAACTTGTGGATTTATACCAAAACTAGATAGCCAACATTGAGTTTTTGTAAGACGGGTATCAATGAAAACAGGGAACACTTTAAGGTGCCGCGTAAAGACCTATATGCACTCTTTGAGTAAAACGAATATATTTTTGTAGTTCATATGTCAGGGGCATTCTATGAGTAAAGTTACAAGAAAATCTGTGCGTGGGCGCAAATGAGACCCCCCCCCTTTAAAGATGATACAGACAACCTTATTTATTTCACAGGGTTAGAATTTTGTTCACGTGTACGAATGCACTAATTTATAAAGAGAAAATGCTGGTTTTAAGTCTCGTTTCTTCTCAAAGTTATCTATATAAAAGATTTCAAAAGCGTACATGAGAGGGCAAATGCGGTGCTCGAAATTTATCAGGACAGTGTTATACAGGGGCTGATGTACTTAATGTGTATTTTACATTGGTGGCATTATATTTAGCAGTTCTAATTATTACTACTTTCATGTACGTATTTACTCTCTTAAGAACAGAGCACATTCTTTCATGATAGAATGATGCTCTGTTCTCGCGGGGTCATTTCACGTCTAATCTCGGGGCCTTGGCGGGATTTCGGTATCCAATCGTTGGCTATACACAACAAAACAATTTAAAAATCTGATACAAACTTTCATTGGCTGACGCTTCAAATTACGGACTTCAGCCAAAAATAGAAGCGACGTAATGTATAGGTAATCAAACAAGATAAAACTGAATGATTTTGATTCGATAATTCAAATGTTACCGGCTTCAGCCAAAAATAGACGCGACGTAATGTAGATACGTAATGATCATGCAAGATAAAACTGAATGATTTTGATTCGATAATTCAAACGATGTGCTATATTTAGATTATGACGACCGAATAGGCTGTTGGTACATGTATATCAAAAACGGCAGAGGTCATATTTGATGGTTAATCAATAGACCTCGGCTTTGGAGAGTAGTACGTATCCTACAGTGTTATAGCACAGACGACATTGATAATCAGAATTTTCTCTTGTAGGTACAATGTTGACTGGTACTATCCTTTTCATGCACGTCAAGGTCCAGTTTTGTTTGGAAAAGGGTTAATGCCAAAAAGGCTAATAGGATAATCGGACAAGAATCGAATCTACTTCGCCGAAGTGTCTCATAAAAAATGACATACAGCATTGATTCTGATCACTAGAACGCCATCATAAGAGTGGTTAATGAACTTCTAAATGTGATATTCCAAGTCTAAACATGATATTGTAGATAGAGTACCAATGAGTACCCACAACATGGGGTGACGGGCATTTTTACATTGTCACGAGCGTTTACCCATTCTCAAACAAGGCCTTATTTTCGCGTACATTTTCTCAAACAAGGCATTATTTTCGCGTACCTTTTCTCAAACAAGGCCTTATTTTCGCGTACCTGTTCTCAAACAAGGCCTTATTTTCGCGTACCTGTTCTCAAACAAGGCCTCATTTTCGCGTACCTGTTCTCAAACAAGGCCTTATTTTCGCGTACCTGTTCTCAAACAAGTAGTCCGTGAGCCAGACCCCGAAATTTTGACTTTCGGTACCATCTGAGGTGAAAAATGCTATCATGCATTTTTGAGTACCTAAACTATCCTAGTGTTGGAAAATATGTGATAGCATTCTGAAAGCGGTAGCTTTCTATGAAAATTTACCTTTTTTTCAAACCTACCCTTTATTCACCGAATTCAAAACTTGGTAACTGATAAAATCGTTATGACTTTCAAAATAATTTAGAAAATTAAATATGGTAAGATATCTTTATCATGTGGCTATTTATCATAGTGTAGGATGTTATCTATTGAATAAAACCATTTTGAGGCTGTTTTTATGGGAAAATGTATATTTCGTTGTATTAAAATGAGTGCTTATCAATTGATAAAAGAAAATCAGATCAATTTTGCCTTTTAATGTCATATTTTCTATCTAAAACTTCCTTCATTGACATTTTTCTAACAATTATAGTAATTGGATGACACGTGTGTTATAGAGAATTATTTTGATAATTTAATTTTGCGCTTTATCATTCTTGGTGATGGCATAAAGCGAAAACTTGTAAATTACCCCACCCACCACTTAATGAATGGTTTTGGTCAATTTCTCAAAATTTCAAAATATTCCTTCTTTTAAAGACTCTGACAATCTTAGAATCCTAGACTCTGCTGATGATAAGCAACATTCATTTCACAACAAGATCTCTCCCGGAGACATACGAGATACTTTAACCCTTATCATTACCCTTAACCCTTACTGTATTCCGTGAGCCAGACACGGAAATTTTGACTTTCGGTACAAATTCTGAAGTGAAAAACGCTATCATGCATTTTGAGTTCCTTATCTATCCTAGTGTTAGAAAATGTGTGATAGCATTCTGAAAGCGGTAACTTTCTATGAAAATTTACCCTTTTTTCCAACCTACTTTCTATTCATATAATTCAAAACTTGGCTACCAATAAAATCATCTCGGCTTTTAAAATGAAGAAGAAAAGTAAATATACCGAGGCATCATCCTTATCATATGGATACAAGTCATACTGTAGAATAGTCGTCATTGGATAAAACCATTTTGGAACTGGTCTTACAGAAAAATCGTGCGTTTTGCTTAAGAAGAAGCGCTCATCAAATGTTATACATGTAATTAATTCCGGCCGACAACTTTTACTTTTTTACTTTACAACTGCTTTAAATGATCTTAATCTAGAAATATAGTAATATGGTGATACATACGACAGGATTATTTTAATAAAACTACAGGTATTCTGTCTTTCATCTTCATTGAGCAAAATGCAACTCACCCCACCCACCACCGAAAGCATGGGCATGATCTCAGAATTCAACTTTTTATGATATTCCTTATTTTAAAGACCCGGACAATTTAAATTTTTACTCTTGTTATGATAAGCAGCATCTTTTTCACAATGAGTATTTACGTGGAGACAGATGGGACATTTAACCCTTAGTGTTACCCTTAACTCTTGTTAAAAACGTAAGGTCATTCAACATGCATAGGTCCCCATTTAATTCAGTTTGAGTAAAAATTAGCATAAGTCATATGGACTTATCCGAAACTAAATATAAATGGATAAAGTTGACATGTAACATATATTACTTGATGACAATAGTCAAAACTATGTAACATAACTTTAATGTTGTTGTTACTAATTATGCTGCCCGTAGGGTGAGCATAGAGCTGATGGTTCTTCTGTCCGACACAGCGATTCTTCCTTAATAACTTGGCAAAAGTTGGACAACGTTTCCTATATGAATAACTTATGATATTGCGCCGATCTTTCTCTGTCTCATCACGTAAAAGTGGTACTTCTTAGTACAATGTAGGTTTTATTTTGCAAAATGCATTTGTTCGTTTTGGAAGACATCTATTCATCAAAATGATAGGCGTCAAAAGCAAATTTAGTTTAAAGAATTTTAAATTCACCAGCTTTGGCGAAAACAGATCAGACGCCAGCTTATACATGTATCCAATGTATTATATAAAAAAAAGAAGCCAAACCTGAAACCTACTACATAACCATTTCACCCCCCAGTTATTATATAAAATTTAGAAAACCTAATCTGATTAAAGTCTAGATCATTATGGAATAATAACAGCATTGGACTGGTCGAGCATGCATACAAAGGATGCAAAATGTCTTACTCACCAATAAAGGTTGTTTATCATAATTGTTGTCATTTTTAATGGTGCGTAGTACAAACGGGCATATGTCGGGCTTAAATAAGAATGAATGAATCAACTAAGCGAAACAAACGGTCAATTCTTATTGGTTGACCACATAATATGACATTTTTTGTGTATATTTCTTTGCATGTTCGACTGCTAAGCCTGTAATACACATTGGGTTAAAATGATTCATCCTTAGACTTTTAACAGGGGATCCTGATTAAATCAATCATGGAAGTAAAGCTCATGGCTAGATCCAGTTCTTTGGCCAAGTTATCATGTATGCAGTAGATCAGCAAAACAATGGAGTATATTATGTTAAAGAATTTATATTCAAATTGTCAATAAGATATGCACGGACAATCTATTTGACATCTTTGAATAAACTGCACAGCTTTCTGTGTCCAAGTGTTTGAAGCAAATAATACAAACGGTCAGGTTTTTCATCTATCAATCGCTGTGTACCATTTACAAATCTAGCATCTATAGGATATTCATGTGTGGATTCAGACTTTTTTCCGGAGGATAGATCTGACTGAATTGGCACGTGAAAAATTTATAAAATTAATTTTGGTAAACCTACGTTTAAAAATTCGAGTGGGGATCTGGGCATGATTATTTATGTATTCAATGGCCTTGACGTGAAAGGGTTCCATTTGCATAGACAGAATACCGTTTCAATCAAGTATTTTCAAGACTCTTCTTCCAGAAGCAGTTCAAGACGGAACTGCGGAACATTGAAAAGCTGGGAGAAAAGTACAATTATATAGATAATGGAGAATTAGAGGTATCTATTACCGAATCTACCAACAATGAATACACCAGCAGCTGAACGTTGTACCGTTTTTCAAGTTCTGAACAAAATAAAAAACTATCTGGAAAGCAGTTTAAGAAAGAAGTTTGATTTTATCAACCTTGTAAGCCTATGCAAAGGCAACGAAGATAGCGAGGGAACAAAATAATGTTTCTCCAGTATTCTCTTTAAACTAGGTGTATTTCCTACTATCTGCAATGCTTCGTCATTCTTGGTAAAAGATGTCATGATGCATGATTGTGGATCATTTGTATAGAATCAGCAATAGGTGCAGAAGGTTCTTATAATGTACCTTGTTTGGTGGAAAACTTGACAACCGATTTCACAAATACACATTTATAGGTCTTTATATGTTTGCGAGGTCAAATTTGATATGGTTAGAACTTAGTGCTCATACAAATCACAAGTACAATACACAAACAGGAGTCAAATATCCTAGAAGAATAAAGAGAATTTGCACCTTACGTACCACAGGGTAGTTTTAACATTCTAGTTGAGCACGGTTTGTCTTATGTAATATATCACTGAATTAGAGCAATGTTCCTTTCAAAACCGAATAATAAGACCATTCAATTGCATTCCTATTAAGCATAGGGGTAACTGTAATTAAGAAAAGTTAGTGGTGCTACAAATACACTCTAATTGTATTAGATGTTGAAATATATAAAACGAAAAGTCCATGAATTGAATTCATGACTAATAATCAGACAAGACTCATAAAGATCTTGATAATTCTGAAAGGAAAAAGAAAATATTCAAATATACATTATACATTAAAAACTTTACTATGACATTGATATGTTTTTAACATATGAAAACAAGTTGTTGGATATTTCTGCAGCTGAAGAATCTCCTAAAGCTTCAAGTATATGTTATGATCAGCAAAAGTAATATTGAAATTATTGAATAAGAAGCCTTTCAATCTGAAAGACTTCAAATGATCCACGTGCAGAAATTTCTTGATCACATGAAATCGAGTTATACATTCCTTGATCCGTGACAGTGACAGGTCTTCATCTGGTTGTAACGTGATGACACAATCAACAAATTTAAGAGTGGAAGAAATACTAATACAAAACACACATGGTCCAACACAAGGTGCATTGATAGGATAACAAACAAAACCTGTCATTGCTCGACACTACAGATAACATGGTAAACTAGCTGATAGAATTCCTGACTATTGTACTGCTAATTAGTAGATTGATTGTTACTTGGAACACTCCATAAATTATAATGAACATGTTAATCGAAGTGAGCAGACTGCACATCAGTTGAAAAGTATCAAAATATGTTGAACAATAATGTAAATTACTAGAGGATTTCCCTATTCTTGTCCGATAAATGCAAAAATACGCATATATAGTCAAGCTTAATGCAATAATTTTCTTTGCATTTGCCAAAGAATTATATTAATATAGATTCGTCATAATGAGGTGAATTGATTTGTACAGCGCAAACAGGTGATATCCGAAAGGCGCTTACTACACGCGTCAGAGGATGAGCAAGTGCCGGAAACTTTAGTTATCGGTTCCAACTTTGTAATGTCTCAATGAAATAGCTACTACTTGCCTTTACCAAAGGTGTTGACACAGATCAAGCGTATATTAATTGAAATAGATAGAAATAGTGTGACTGCAATGTTATTAACAAAAACATAAAGCACTAGTAGGGATACACAACACTTTAAATAAATGTTGTAATACTGTGCTTATAACAGTAAGCAGGGTGGCGGGTGGCTATTTCACATGACCTTTTGGAAACGTACACATATAAAAAGCGTTCGCTTCAAAGCAGTTTGCTCTACGTTCTAGGCTTACACTCAACGAATTTTGAAGAGATAAAATTCACCATAAGCACCTTTGAGAGTCCGATCGTCATTTTATCTCACTTAACAACAAACACCATGTCTTCTTCAAGCATTCAAACGCAAGCATTTTCCGAGCCCAAATAGGCAGGAAACGCGCACATCTCATAAAGCCAATGCATCAAAATTTTGGTGAGGTATGATAACACCTTTCATGGGCTTGACAGGAAGTAAGACCTTTCATAGGATCTCGTGGAAAGACTAAATGCGTTAGCATGTCAGATTTATTCATCATTAAGTGATAAAAATAAAGTTGGCTACCTTATGTACAGTGAACTGCACGTACATGTCGTACACGTAGAAAGCCTTAAATTTACATTCTGCTCAGGCTGTTCGAGGAAACACCGTCCATGAGATAACTACAAAGCTGATATTAAGAGGAAATTGTTTATAGCAAGTGCCCAGTGTACATGTAGCTGGTAGATGTAGGGAAAAAAACAGCTTACCTTTCCACATATATATGAAATATTTTTGACTTTATCTTACCCCTTCCACACTGTCTATCCTATTTATGAACATATATTATTTTTTAAAGAAAAGCTAGAAAATATGTCTGCAGAAGAAATTATAAATATGAAGCATAAATAATGACAAAGGACAGTATCTCGCTTGGAAAATTAAAAAAAATAGTAGACTGTTCATTTGGTACAAATGAATTGGCATTTTGTGCCGCAGAATAAACACAAAATCTACAAATCACGTGCCAGTATAAACTGGTACCCCGTCTCCTCTATGTATGGAGACGGGTCGGGGACAAATTTTCCTGTGATCTGATTGGTTGATTAGATTTCCCATCATGCATTTCAATATCCGTCTGTATCCCGATTAAACTGGTGCCAAGTAAAATCTTACAACACCGGAAAAAATCCCATCATTCATTTCAATAAGACAACAAATATTTTGTCATCTGCTGCAACTTTCAATCTTGTTGAGTCGTGTGTAAAATAATGTCAAGAATGCCACAAAGACTGCGTTGTGGATGGATGTATGACGACGTTGGGCCTTATATAAATCGACTAATTGCCAATGTTTCTTTTTTCAATTCATATTTCATAGATATAGATCTAGTATATCACAGTTCATTTTTTTTATTTTTTGTAGGCCTAAAGAAAAATGAAAAGAAATGACGGCCCTTTTCCGGGAACTTTATCAGATCTAGAATTTTTCTGTTTGGAAAAGGGGTTTAATCCATTATCGCACAACAACGCATTTCGTTGCCCAAAAAGAGAAAGACCGCGTAGAACATTTTGGAATTAATTTCTTCATTTCCGAAAATGTTTTCTACCCAGAAAGACAATTTTATGTTATATATCACTCATTTTACGCTTTTGATAGCAATGTAACTTTTCGTCTGCAACTCCAGTGTGGAGTTTAGAAAGAGTCAAAATGTGGGAATGGGTTAAGGGCAATAAAATCGATCTGATCCTTTGTTATAGGCTACTATCCGTCTTTGATGTACTGTAACAGAGTGTGTCCAATTATTAGATAAACAATTAATTTTAAAAAGTAGTCTACCATATACATGTTTATCCCTTAACACTGAATACCACTGCGAGATAATTTTAATACAAATTAACTACCTATTATTCCCGACTCAGAATCTCGTGAAGTGATTCTTTTCTATACTTAAGCCAAACAATTTTGATGAAATTATGATTAAAAAAAAAGAGAAAAAAAACTTTTTTTAGAATGGTTAAATAGATCTAATGGGTTTTGATGCACAAAACTATATTTTTTAGAAAAGGTAGAAACGACAAAGCACTTTTTTCCATAATTTGAAAACGATAATTTGATATTAAAGTCTTATTCTTAGCTTTGAGGTCAGGTTAAGACATGTAGGCCTATATGAATTAAAAAAAATACTTCTCATTTCCTCTCTCCTTTTAACAAGGAAATTTTGATACCAAATTGCCATTAATTAAGATATTTTTTACTTTTAATTGTGTCCTCAATATCGTCGATGTAGCCTAAATGCAAAACCTCGTTTGTCCATTTTTGGGATTTTCAAAGTAAAATTTTATATGCCCGATTTAGATGATTCTTTCAGGTTTTAGGATATTTTGATTTAACAGTATTAATGACATATTTTATGTGAACATTTTGTACGAATTTCAAGGAAAACCTTTCAGTTTCGGAAAAGTTATTAAAAATCTTTCTACCCCTTAAAACTTTCCAAGAAACGAGATACGAGGTTTTGCATTAACACCGACGATATGCTTTTCCTCTCCCAAACCAGAAAAAAAAGATAGACTGATCTAATTTCAAAGGTGCTGCAGAGACAAAACTGGTGTTGATCTATGCTACAATTCGGTGTACAAAATAACATGGATATCATTGAACCAAACGATAAAATGCTGATCATCATCATTTTTTCTTCTTTTTTTCCTCAATGCTTTCCAAACCCCTTTCTTCTAGAGAAGCCAATACCACAAGTTGTTTGGGAAAGAGTTAACTCATTCTCTTTATTGCAGGTCCACGCATTCAACCGTATCAGCTTATCTAGCTTGAAATCGTCGTCTGCAAGTTTTCTTTAGCGTCTGCGAAACGCTTTACATATTTGCGGAAGTGATCATGGTTAGCAGACGATTATATACCATTTATTTTATACAATACCAGTCCCAATATGATCGATAGATCTAGGGGCTGGGTACCAGTCTAGTGCCAGTACCACTTTAATGTTGGAATTGAGAACATTTGGGTATCACAGTGGCAAAACTTTGAAGTTCCTTACCAAGAAGTAAAATCTTATACTCATTTGCACATTACGTAATAAGCGAAGATAACATGGGGGTATAGTGGGTGGGGTAAGATAGTTATGCTAATTCTGTCAATTTGTACGATAAAAACGTGGAAACTGCTGTTCCAAGAAGATATTTGAACTAACTGAGCATAAAGAGCAAGACTTTCTTCAATATGGGTTCAGTGTTGTTATCAAACTTAAAAATATACATACATTTATGTATAATTTTCTAATAAAACAAGCGCACGTATAGCTATCTACTCAGATTGTCATAAAATATTTATTTGAAAGTTAAATTTATTTTTTGTTTTGTAAATGATACAATAATGACTCTAACTTGTGAGAATTGTCATAAAAAGAAACATTGTAGCATGTATAAGATAAAAGAATGTGTTCTAATGTCAACCAAATTTTGATATTGAATTATTCATATTTTCATTGTGTAAAGGGTACATATACTAAAAGGGTGAAAAAATATAGAAAGCTACCGATTTCAGAATGCTATCACACATTCTCTTTAAGTAGACATGTCAGGCTACTCAAAAACACCCATGAACCTTTTTCACCTCGGATGGTACCAACCGACCCTCTGGCTCACGGACTAAAGGTCTTATTTTCGCGTACCCGTAGAAAAAGAACATACTGACAGCCATCATTTTCTTATATACCCTCAGTGTTTGTCCACTTATTTTCTGTTTTCCGTCGTATGCAAAACTGTTCCAGCCTAAAATTCTGTCGTTTTGAAAATACGATTCCGCGAATAAAAGCTTACAATTATTTTGCAAAAAAATAATATAATTTTAGCGTCTGAATCTTAATTTGCATCATAAATATTTTTTTTTATTTTTGGCAAGGGGTAAAGGCAGCCATATTAACCGTTACGGCGAAAGCCTCCGAATAAAGACATCAAAACCAGGTGTTAAAATATTTTAGAAATGACGAGGTAACGCCAAATATCTAAATTTTACCCCAAAACTTGATATATTAACTTTAATATCAATAGTATATTTCCCCAAATCGGCTTCAATTTAACAGATATACGTATTTTCGTTGACATGGTGTGTCGAATTGCTGTTATATATGGCAACATGTTGAAAATTTAATTATTGTTTACGCCGGTTTGTGAAATCAAAATTACATTTTTTGCACGAAATTTACCGGGTGCAAATATGACAAAGCGCATTTCCACATGTTGAAATTATGAATATAAATATTAGTGGTGTCACGTCAAAAATGGACACAATGATTGTGCGAAGAGAATCGAACCTGCACAGAAAATTAAGCTTTGGGTGCACAGTATTTCTTTTTGCATATTATAGCTCCATTTAGACTAATCCGAGTTTTCTCTGATGAAATTCGCTCTTCGATATGTTGATGTCGCTCATTTAAATGAGCGACATCAACATATCAAAGGGCGAATTTCATCAGAGAAAACTCGTATTTAAATGAGCAACATCAACACATCAAAGAGCGAATTTCATCAGGGAAAACTCGGATTACATTCAGACATATCGTATAGAGCACTTTTTTTTCTTTCAGAAATTATTGTAGGAAATTTAGGGATAAAAGTTACGTACACATTTTTTTTCTTTCAGAAATTATTGTAGGAAATTTAGGGATAAAAGTTACGTTCAAACACTCGATAAAGGGCATCATAATTAAGTCAATCTGACCCAAATGAGCGACCATTAAAGAACTCATCAATTATAATCTAAATTGTGAAATTGGTTGTAATTGCTTTGGTGACCGAATGGTTAAAGCAACCCTCCCGTAACCACAACCTTTTTCCAAACAAGAGTTGGCGTCTTGTCAAGGTTTTTAAGCAAAGCTTGAGAAAACATTGAGGCCAAAGAGGAAAAATTGATAACCAGTATGTTTTTCCTGCGCTTCAATATTTTCTAGTCTGCATAGCTCACAAAATATTTCTTTATCAGCATTCATTATGTGGTCGACAACAAATTTCAAATTGTAACAAAAATTCTGTCACTTGGGAAAGGGTTAATGTCAGTAAAAACTTAGATATCATGAAATTTCATAAAGACAAAATATCTACTGCGACTAGAACTTTGTTATATTTTTAATTTGTTTAGTTCTTATCATTAGACCCCCCCCCAGAAAAAGAAAAAGAAACGACAACAGAAAAAGCAAAAAAATAAAACACGGTTATGTCAAATGATTGACTAAAACATTTATAACGTGGATTTTTTTTAACGATAACCTATTGGGCAAGACGTTATCATTGCACATAATTTCTAGCAAACTCGAGAATCTGAGTAAATGAAACTATGCTCTGGAGCTGTGTTAGTTTCTTTTATCTAAATCGTCGACACTCGTTATGTCGACATCGGATAAGTCGAATTTTCGCTTAAGTCGAAGTTCCGGTCTGGTCCCGTCCTCAGCAATGGACATATTTTTTCAGACAAAATAATTTCGAACTGAATATAGCCATTGAAATATAGTAGGAAAAGGATAGAAATTGCTCGAAACGAGCAATTTCTTTCCTTTTCCTATTATATTTCAATAATAATCGTACTTGATTAGTTTAAAAACGGTCAAATATCAATGTTATCGAAACCGAACAAAATCGGATGAGTCGAACTCCGGATATGTCGAGGAATATTGACGACCCTCCGATTTCGACACAACGAGTGTCGACTGTATAGGCGAAAATACCAGAAATTGTAATTCGAATCGTCTATAAAATAATGAGCAGAACAATTCAAATTCAAAAATACTGATGAGCAACATCACTGTGTATAATCACGTGACTAGGAATTTTCGATAATCTTCAATATCTTTTTTAATACTTGGCCAATTTGAATTCGGTTTGAAACAGAGAAGGTGGGAAAATGCCAGGAATAAGCTGGACGTGTTGGATTTTTCAAAAATCAACTGATAAAAAAGTTATTGAAGATAAACCAAAATTTTGGTTTATCTTCAATAACTTTTTTATCAGTTTATTTTTCAAAAATCAACCACGTCCATGTAATGCGTGACGTCTGTCTACATTCTCTGGTTCAAACCAATTTCAAATAGGTCCACTATTAACAAAACTATTGAAGATTTTCTGAAAATACTGTATCACGTGATTATCCACCGTGAACATTCTCTCCACATTTTTCAACAGTTTCTATCCTTTTGAATATCTTCGTTAGTATTTGATTGGTCCTTTGAACCCATTACCAGACAGCAAAGTTCTAGGCTGGTTAAGGTATACCACCCCTAATGAGATTCAAGTGACGTCAGAATTATTCGTACCACGTCATTTTTAACATTCGTTACGTATCCGAACCTATTCGGGCGACGTCGAAAACATTCGGCGGTGGAACGTTCCACCGCCGAATGTTTTCGACGTAGCCCGAATAATTCCGACGTTACTTCAATCTCATTAGGGGTGAACTACCTTAAATTCAAAGGTATTGTAGACGGCAATTTCAAATGCATGAAATTTTACATTCTTCGGTCTGTGTGAGTAGAGAACATTGATGGGAATGAAGAAATTGCTTGTCACCAGCAATTCCTTCATTTTCCACGATGTTTTCCAAAGTCTTTATCTTATTTGGCGTCACAAAACGTCAACGTGTGGTAATGGGTTAATTTGGACTGGCCTACTATTTTACAGTCTGGGAAAAAAACACCAATAGGATTTGGCTAGCTGTCCACCAATAGTTTATAAAGGATGGGTTGCAATAAGGGGTCAAAAAATAGATTTTCTTTAAATTTCGTGGATTAATAGGGTTACATAATATCTTTAATTTGTTTGTGTAAAAAATCTGGTTTCGGCTTTTTTTTCGAGATATGGGTAAATAAAGTGGGTGGGGTAAGATGGACTGAAACACAGTAGTTGTTATTCTAAGTCGCATATCTTTCTTATTTTTAGCCCAAGATGCGTGAAAATTTGTATGCATGTTTTGTGATATATGCGTTAAACATTTATGGGCTTATATTTGATATTCCATGTAAAGCTTTACCGTAAAATTCATTCTTCTTTCTTTCGAAGAATTTCGCTATTTTTTAACGACCAACTTTACCAAACTATCTCCACAAGTTTTATTTGAAAAACGATTTCTATGAAACTTTACAAATATATTGTCCAGATATTAATGTAACTTTGTGTGAAATTTGAAAGAAAATCATTGACCCGTTGTTGAGATATTTGACCTTGACCTTCAAAATGACTTCAAAACTCGGGAAATGCCAAAATAAGGATTGGAAACATGGTTTCTTTTTATTGTTCCTAATGAGTTTCGTAGCAATATTTACTTTTTTGTATCGTAAAACCCAGTCGGAAAAATGGGAAAGAAAAGAAATTCTTTTTACTTCTCAGTTTTCTTATCAAACTAAATATTGCACATGAAACATGTCTACGCGGAAAGCGCTGTGATTAATATTACTACCACAGGTGAGCGAAATTAAATATTAGCATTATGTTAAGATTGCTAGAACTACCAAAGCTTTATATGCAACTTGAATTGTCTAAGAGTTCATTCACTCATCTCATGATGGGCAAGAATTATCAATTTGCTAGGAGAAAACTAATCATTTTCAGATTGTATTTCTTATGTGGTTATAAAAAAGACGCATTGTGAATGATTTTACTAAATGACCAAATTTCCTTACAACTAATTAACTTAAGCTAAATATTTATATAACTTTATATAATATCAACAAAAAGAAAATAATGTTAAATGTATAGACAGGCCTTACACAAATATCTGTATATCAATGATTTCATTAGATGAAATGACCGGGTAACTCTGAGAGGTGACCAAGTTTATTACATGTGTATATTGATTATATCAATTTTAACGGTAAAATCATACAATAAAACCCCCAATCATGTGTGAAAAGCATTCTTTTGTGAATGAGCTGTCACATGCCATTCAACCCTAACCATTTTCCCAACAATGCGTAGTTTTAACGGACATTCCCAAATTTGATGTTATTTTGAAGGTCAAGGTCACATATCTCAACAACAGGCCAACGCCTTTCTTTCAAATTTCACACAAAGTTATATTAACATCTGGACAATAGATCTGTAAAGTTTCATAAAAATCGTATTTCAAATAAAACGTGTGGAGATAGTTTGGTAAAGTTGATCGTTAAAAATAGCGAAATTTGGCGAAAGAAAGAAGAATGAATTTTACGGTAAAGCTTTACATGGAATATCTGATATAAGCCCCATAAATGTTTAACGCATATATCACAAGACACGCATACAAATTTTCACGCATCTGGGGCTAAAAATAAGAAAGATAAGTGACTTAGAATTACCCCTACTGTGTTTCAGTCCATCTTACCCCACCCACTTCATTTACCCATATCTCGGAAAATAATCCGAAACCAGATTTTTTACACATACAAATTAAAGATATTATGTAACCCTATCAATCCACAAAATTTAAAAAAAATCTAATTTTTGACCCCTTATTGCAACCCATCCTTAAAACAGAAATGGTTCAAAGTTTTAATTTATTTCCCAAACCTGGTACGAGTTTGTACCAACAATTTCGCGACGTTTAATATCTATATTAACAGTTTACTTCGGCCTTATTTGATAAGATTTAATGTCAAAGATATTAAAGGTGGACGGTTATTAGACGCTTTCATCCCCGATAATTGAGGCTTAATACTTTCAAGTCACTGGACATGAAAATTAATATTTCAACTAAAATCTTTAGTATGTTAAAAACATCTTCACAGTAAAATTTATATGGGACTCTTGAAAATAAGCCATGATGGCATATAGTACCACGACCACCAACACCACAACCGATGTCATACGAAAAACAACAAGGACCAAAACATGTGTGCAAAGCTCGTCTTAAGGCGAAACAAATATGACAGTAGTAAACAAGCACTCTATGACCTACATTGGCTCCCTATCAAAGCAAGGATTGAATTCAAAATTCTAACTGTCATGTTCAACTGTTCCAAGGGACGCGCTCCGACATATTTGACCGAGTTGTTTACCAAACCACTGCCACCAAAGCGAAATCTGAGATCCACTAGCTAATCTACAGGTTATTACAGTATACCATTCAACAAACGCAAAACATTCGGTGACAGGGCTTTTAAAACAGCAGGCCCAAAACTATGGAACAGGCTCCCACAGGACCTACGACAATCCAGCACCTTTGATTCTTTCAAGAAAGGCTTGAAAACCATGTTTTTTTAAAGACTTCGACGCTCTGTTCAACTGAACCCGAGTAGTGCTGCATGCGTATCCTTTATGTATCCTTTTACATATTTATTTTAGCACACTTTACAAAATAAAGGGGCATCCAATACCAACATGTTTAGTTATACATAGTGTTACACGTATTTTCAAAACGCACTCCAACATAAGGAAGCTGTTTGACGACGCCCAAAAATATAGTGGCTTTAGATAAAATTATAACAATATTTTCAATATACATTGTACAAGAAAAGATCACTTCAGATTGTTGTCTGGAACAACTTTGAATTGGGGCCAGTCTAAACTTTTGCTAGCTAGGTTTATAAACTCAGATAAATGTCTAGTTTGCAAGGATATTGAAGTTTCCGATACATTGATTGAAAATAATTGATATACAAAATCTCTGGACCAGCTTCCTTAAACAAGTAATCTTATTTTTAGAAATCAGACCTTGAGACAAACTTGTCTCCAGAAGTGAGCTACTAATACCGTTTTTTTCATTCTTATCCATTGCCACACAGTGACGCTTTGGACGCCCTACAAGATAATGGCTGGGTAGACATTGTGGAAAATGAAGAAATTGCTTGTGACAAGCAATTTCTTCATTTCCCACGATGTTTTCTACCCCAAAAAGAGCAATATTCCAAGATTTCATCCCATTGAAAATGTCGTCTGCAAAACCCATGAATTTGGAACCCCCTAAATTTTTGTTGTTTGGTAATGGGCTAATAAGACCCAACCAATCCCCTATCTCCCTATCTCCCTCCATACACCACCCAAAAAGAAAAGGGTAAACGAGGCAACTGAAGAGGAAGAAAGAAGAAAAGAACCCGACTCGGATACAGAAACAAAAATGACAAAAAAAGATTTTGAATCAGACAGTTAATTTTCCATTATTGTATTTGTTCTGTATTTTTCCGCCACATGAAGTCCTAGTTCCGTGCAATGATTAAAAACTTGAATAGACGTTTTATCTAAATTAATAAATAGAAAGGCTTCAGAGTATAAACATTTTTATAACCGGGGATTTGAAGGTGTGAAAAAGCTATGAAATATACAATACGACACCAAAGAAGTGGCTTAAGGTAATGCCTAGGTAGTGGGCAATGTGACCAGTTATGGAACGAAACCTGTATGGTGCAAATAGACTATTTCAAGGGACGTAATTTTCACTGCTCTCTAATTTTGAATTTTTGACATTTGTTGGTTTTTTGCCTACCCTTCATTCAATTTAGACACATTTTCACGAATATTGTCTAGAATATTCCCCGGAAATCTGATCACGCTCAATTATTTCCGTTGTTACGAAAACAGGCGATATTGCATCTAACGGTACTTTACAAATGCTCGGACTTACGGACGTCACGGAATAAGTCGAAATATAACGATTATACCGGAAGAACATTGCCTAGGTCTTACCTTTTATTTGATTAAGTAGGCATATAACATAGATATATACTCAGATTTTATGGACAGAAACTTACAAAAAGCTTTTAGACAGTATTCATTGACATTTCGCAATCGATTGTCTTAATTTGAATTACATTACAATTATTGTTATTGGAAGAAACATATATTTCGGCCAATCAGATTGACTGTTGTGTTAGTTCAGTATTCTGAGCATAAGACTGGTTGGCGAATGCTACACTTGTGCATTTCACAAATATACAATGAGGAAATAATCATATAGGTGGGAAACATAATATCTGAAGAGAGAATATTCGCCATGATTAACTGTGCCATGGTCGTGGCTTGTGCTTGATCAGCAATCAATTACTATAAATAATACTAGACCTACTTGTATTATGATTCGGACCATTCTAACCATTTTCCAAAGATTAGACATGTTCAAACACAAAAGTGTTGTAAATGCCACACCCGTTGACACGAAAACGCCGATATCTAAACATCATGGCATGGAAAGCAGTGAGGGAACGGAAAAATATTGGTTATCTTCTCCCCCTTCCTTATTTCCCCCCAAAGTTATCTCTAATAGACACGTCAAAACCGTGTCTGTTTTTTGGGAAAAAGTTTAATTAGCCGAATTCAACAAGTCATTTTGGAGTGGCGCTCTATATACAGTCTTAATTAATTGTCTCCGCTTTGTTGGTCTTAAACCACATAGGTCCCTTGATCATTTAAGCCTTAAGTTGATAGATACCCTGGCGACTTTGATTATAGACGAAACACACAAAACACCACATATTAAGAAATGATAATCGCTTCAAATGAAAGTATTGCTTGATGAACAGGAATAGTCGGTTACAAATTTACTTGAACCATTTTTCTGATTAAACCTCTGATATTCGTTCGGTTTCGAACGGACGTACACCAAATACCGTATTATTTACCACTCTATGAGGTTTGGGCTAAAGAACTCACACGAGAGGTTAGGACTTCAGAGGTTCGAACCAGCGACTCTATATGAAATATTGTAACATATAAACGTACTTATCTCCTGTGGTTTCGATACGTACGAAAACCGTACAACCTAAAATAAAATTCTCTATTTCATTATCTAAAACCATGTTTTGACAATAATGCAAGCTTAATATCATGAGTAGGCCTTTGCTGATTATATACATGTAATGGTGTATTATGTCCTAAACAAATTTAAAATTAAGCATTTTTGTAAATTTTATGGTACCAATATGAGCATTTCTAAAAAAAGCCTAGATCAACTTATTATCATTTTGGTAAAGAGTGCTTAAGTTCCGGAAGATTTTCAAATAAATGCTTATTTATGCAATTACGACAATGCTTAAAATTCCAAGTTTGCATACGACGTAAAGTACGGTTATGATTTTGTAGGCTATTACTTCAAAATTTCATATATACAATGTATCAAATATGTTCTTCACGTGACAAGACCTGTCCAATGAAAGCGGTTCATAGTCTTGTCCGTCGATAAATGCCAATTTCAAATATCAAAGTAATTATCCCGTTTTTGTTTCGTGTGCTTTGTTTAATCTATTCCACCCATCATTAGATACCAAACACTTCATGCAACTTCGGTCGTGATCCCTCGTCAATTTCCGTAACCAAAGATCGCGTTCGGTATATCACGGGTGCCACAAATGACTCCCAAAGTTGCACGAAGTACAGTTGAAACTCGTTATGTCGACATCGGATAAGTCTGCTTAAGTCGAAGTAAAAATATGGTCCCATCACCATTAATGGATATAACAAATTTCAATTAAAATGATTTCGAAATACATGTAAATATGACCATTGAAATATAGTAGGAAAAGGATAGAAATTGCTCGTTTCGAGCAATTTCTTTCCTTTTCCTACTATATTTCAATAATGAACTCATTAAAAGTGGTTACATTCCTTTTAAATCGAAACCGAACTAAATCGGATGAGTCGAACACCGGATACGTCGAATTATTTTGACGGCCCCTTTGACTTCGACACAACGAGTGTCAACTGTATTTGTTATATTATGATGGGTAACATACCGCAATGCCATGATGGGAGTACTGGTGTTACACCTAACACATTGTTCAGTACTGTATATAATCAAAAATGAAAACAATTTATCGCTATCTTATTACACATGAATAATTGAGTCTTATTCGGACCACGGCGACACATAATCCCCAAACAAGCATTTAAACAAAACGATAATTAGCTTACGAGAATTATTAAAAATCCATAAAAATTCTAAAGTCTTGACTATACCACTATTTTCTTTTGTTTTAAAAACCTGGTGACCTATTTGGTGCAAAGTAATTAGATATATATGATCGTTGGCGAGTAATTATGTCTATAAAAGACAAGCTTATCTTAGAAATGTAGAATAATTTATGTTGTGGAGTTTGATAAAATTCCTATTCTATTAGATGCTAACCATTTCCCAAACTAACATTGATGTGGAAGTCAGTAAAAGCAACAGTTTTGGAAAATATTGTCTCTCACCCCTGTGCAATTATTTATTTATTGTACCGCTAAATCCTAAATCGTGGTCAAATGTACAGCAAATCACGACCAAACATGGGTCGTGCCTTTCATTGACGACCTCAAACATGATTGTGCGTGATAAGTATTTCCATTACAAGAAGCTTAACTTTGCTTTTTGATAAAACATCTTTTAAGGTAAGACCTGGGTAATGCACTTCTTGTATTATCGTTATATTTCGACTTATTCGGTGACGTCTGTCAGTCTGGTCATTTTAAAAGCACCGTTAGATGCGATATCGCCTGTTTTCGTAGCAACGGAAATAGTTGGGCGTGCTGAGATTTTCGGGGAATATTCTAAACAATTTTTGTGAAAATGTTTCTAAATTGTATGAAAAGTAGACAAAAAACCCAACACAAGTAAAAAATCCAAATTTTTAGAGCAATGAAAATTACTTCCCTTGTCGTAAATTCGCACCATACAGATTTCGTTCCATAACTGACCACATAGCACTTACCCATGTCTTACCTTAAACTCGCATTTATTTTTAGATGTAGGTACAACATGGTTGTTGTAAATACATTGTGTATTTTAGGGTATATGATAAATCAAATGCAAGACATATCCCGCCCACAATTGCAGCGATTAAGGGGAGAACTAAGAATATAGAAAGCCATGAAGGGTTTGAGTCGCTCCACAGGCATGCATTTCTTGTTATGCAATCTTAGTTTTGACTAGGATAAGATCTTATGGTCACCAACGCTCTGTGCAAAGGTCATGTTGATTGGTAGGTCGTCTCGATTGGTCAATATTCGTATTTGTGGCCGAATGAGTGAAAGCAGAATAAAACTGAAATTTGGTCAAAATCAAGGGCACAAAACTCTGGATGTGGGATTCTAATCAGGCTGAAAATTAAACACAAACAAGATCTTATTATGGCAAACATTATTCTGTCTTGTTTTGTTGGACAATATTTATGGCTGTAGGAGTAAAAAAAGAGTCAAAATGGCAATTTCACGTCAGATCTTTCAGATTCAATCGGAATCTTTTCAAGGAATCTGAGAGTCATTCCTGAGAAATTTAGTTGAAATCCATTCAGTAGTTTTTGAGAAGATGATTTTTAAAGGAAAAGTTGACAAACGACCGACTCCATGGACGGACGGATGGACGAACGATGGACACAGCGGCATGACAATTGCCCGCTGGCCTGACGGCAAGTGGAGCTAAAAACAAGACCAACGTGTGGCCAAAATCAAGCGCGTTTAACCAGAACGAACCAGGTGACATCATCATATCAATAATTTGGACATCAAAAAACATAACACCTTAAATCAACAATCGTTTGATTTATTGTCTACCAGACCATAAGTTGTTATGAATATTTATGAGAATTGTCTCTTCTGGTTGGCCAAAAAGTGAGTATCTATTCAGGTGCTTACTGGAGTAGACGGACATAATCATTTACTATACATCAAACCTTGTATCCAATACACTCACATGAATTAAATTCTTGAAATGGCTTCGTTTAGAGCTGCAGTCCGCAACATACACTACATCTACATGTAATTACTAATTGTTACAGAAAGAGCTACAGATAATTTACATTTTCTGAAAGACAAAAAAAAAAAAAAAAAAAAAAAAAAAAAAAAAAAAAAAAAAAAAAAAAAGCGTTTGCTTGGAAATTGCTCGCTAAAATACTGAAAGACTATATACGTCCCCCGATTGCATCTTCATTGCTTATTTTTACATGACAAGGCCCACCGTGTGATGTCGTGTGCTAAAGTTATGGCACACGATATAACCTTATTTACGTTCGAGTCTTTGTTTGGACTTTAAGGTCTTAAACCTGCCGTATGGGCAATTTAAGTAATTGAGACATTTATTTTATGACAAACAACTTCGACTCTTTTGAAGATATAGAATATTTGATCACTACTTATAAAGATATCAGTATTGGACCATTCGAATTTCATCCTGTTAGAAATAAATATTACAACTAACGATACATTGGAGGAACTGTCCAATGATAGTTGAACATTTTCAAGACAGAAAAGCAAATTGCTTTCTTCACTAAATAATACCTAAAGCGTTATCTCTTTTTTGTATGAGGTAATGGTTCAAACCGACTAAATAAAACGAAAAGAATCGTAAACACACATGAAAATGACGCGCATTTCACACGTGCAATTGTAGTAATCACATTGAAAGCGATGATATAAATGTATTAGTTACCATAACATTCAAAAGCATTTATTTTTAAAATTAAACTTCGTATGCATGTAGGAAAATTCTATTCCTTTTTTAAACCAATGAACCTGTTTTTCTTTATTTTTTTTAATGAAATATGTATTCTGTATTTGCCTTTTTAAAACAGGCAACAACAGTTTCGGGAGTGCAGCTTTGTTACATTTTTGTACGACCTGCCAAGTTTAGACATTAAGTTAACTGTTTTATGACCGAAGTCTCCTGCTTTAACTTAAATTACATCGAAATTATCAAAAGGAGAAACGTTTAAAAGGCACTTAAAATATAAAGAAAGCGTTATTTTCTAAAGCATCACTATTGAAAATAAGTGCTCCATCGATATGGCCATATGTTAGAAACGTTTCACCTTTCGTTTATATTTTACCGCCTTATTTACTCGTAATTTCATAACTTAATAACAGCGAAGCCTTGACTTAAACGCAGTGCTTAAAAATAAAAATGAATGATACAAAATTGATGATTTTAAAATCACATTTTTTTCGTATTGTGTTGATTCAGAATGTTCAGGGTACAAATTTACATTTTCTTTCATTACGAAATTTTTAACCGTGTGTAACCGGTATCCAGACGTCAAAGACAAAATAAGCTCGAGCAGCGATAATATAGGCAAAATAAATGAAGAAAACGTTATAAGTAAGTGGCGGAGAGGCACATAACAAAATGCTGCACTTTATTACACAATTTCTTCAGCAGGAAAGTATTTAAAGTTATATCATCCAATGCACACCAAAATAAAATGACATTTGATAGTTCCATCGAATCCTTTATGACATTTGTCCAATCGTAATCCTTTTATGGAAATTTGCTCTCACCTCTTCTATATTTACATACATATGAGCCAGGATCTGGAAAAACCGCCCTCTAGCATTTGAGACAGCCATGTTTCAAGATCTGGCCGTTCCTAAATTTAGTTTAGCCAGCATCCATGTTACTCTCAAATGATTGTTACAGACCATAAAGAAGTTATTTGAGAACAACATGGTACCTGGTCAGACTGCGTGTATACGCAGGCTGATCTGGTACCATGTTGTTCTCAAATGCTATAAGGGACGTTTCAAAACACGATACCTGGATAGGTATTTGATAATGCGGAAATATCAATGACTGTTATTCGCGGAGAAACTAGCTCCAAAAAAAGAGTCAACGGTATTTCGTTGCCTCGTGACATACAATCGTTGAGAAAACATTTCAAAATCGAAAGTAAAATTTTGAAATGTTTTTCTACGATTGTATTAAAACTCTGCCTACTAACACCGTATATTCTCGTGCACAACAAACTTCGACCATTTCTTCATATTACAGCACCGCCGGATTTCTCAAGAACTCGCTTTCAAAGAAATAATTTTAGTAAATGTGTTCGTGACCTACAAATTTTCGCTCTATGCAACTACCTCTTTTTGGAGCTAGTTTCTCCTTTTACCACTCGTGTTATTGTAGGAAAACCCTTTAATTCTAAGATTTCAAACGGACATCTAATTCGACTCCACACAATTTATAAAAGCTAGAGACCCGTGTGAAAATGTCCGCCTATGTTTCGTTTTTAATTATTTCTTGGTGCATTATACCGTTGTCGATGCTCCACGTTGTTGCGACTCGTTCAATGTTCATATAAAACAGAAATAAAGGGAGCGAAGACGCACACCTAACGCAATTATCCTATTAAAGTCAAACTGGATGTCTTTGTTATGTTGCTCACTTTTTCTCCTATAATTGCCGGAGGGATTTATTACCCCAGCGTTACAGGTGCCACAGTCGAAAACATCGGTGTTAGGTTTTGATACCATACCCTTCAAAGAAACACGCGAAAACATTTGTAACCTTTGGATGCTTCTTTTCAATGTTGTACAATATTCCTAAATATGCACATAATCTTGTATAATGTGTATTATTGCATAAAATGTGTGTTTTCGGGCCGTTATCAGCATTGAATAACTAGAAGAAACCGGGCTGATATCGTAATAACCGGTCGTTAATCGGGAGATTCTCGTGCGATATCGGACAGGTTTTGCACTCAAATATCCTCGATCGGGGATATGTTGTGAGTGATTCATAAAATTGAAAATAACTAATGGATATCGTACAAAATCCAGTATCTGTCGGTGTAAATGTGGCTAAATTTTCACTATGATTTTTAGTTATTCGTCTTATTTTATTACATTTCTTTGCAAATTCTTCATACTTTATGCAATAATAGCGTCAATTCACGTTTTTTCGGTTGTTAACATTCTCAGAGGCCCACAGAATGGGTTATCGCCTTAGAGCTTCGCTCTTAGGCGATTACGCATTTTTGGGCCCCTGAGAATGTTAACGACCTCAAAAACGTGAATTAACCATGTAGTACATATACTTTTTCTTCGGATATATTACAAGAGGGGTGTCACCTACGCGGGAAAGATTGAGTGATAAAGATACTAGTAATCATATTTCGAGCTTCTAACCTTCTTCCACATTCAGTTTACTGATTAACTACATCTATTCTAAAATGTTTCGATCAGACTAACAAATTTAACATTGGCAATAGGAGCAAGTCTACAACTTATTTGCTACCGTGTCGTTGTCCCAAAAATGAGATCAGCATATCTGCTGAAAGGCAGACCGCCGCTTGTGCAGATAGTACAACATGACGTAGCTAGCCGAAAATAAAGTGTAGGCTACGCAAAACGCAAGCGTAATGTATCGGGTGGTGGTTGATGCCGGGCTGCATACTGCTGGGTGGGTTTTGCGGGCATCTACCAGAATTTTTTTGAAAATTTAATGCAGATGCATATGAAATACATACCAAATGCCCACCTGGAGCCACGAACGACCATGGTCATTCGTGGCTCCTGGTGGGTATTTGGTATGCATTTCAATGGTGATTCATGTGTCTATTTCAAGGGAAACACAAACCCACTTATTTAGATTTCTTGCGATGTGTACGCAATAGCGTTTTTGCGTACGGGTTGCTACGTATATGATGCTGTCGCCGGCATGCAACCCAGTAACGCCGGTCGGCCATTTAGAGAGTGACTGGTAATTTCGTTTGCAGAAAAAATTTCCGAAAATCGAAATGGCCATGATCCACTTTCTTTCGTATAAAATTAAAGTGACAAAATATTTCCCTCCACTGTTTAAAGGCTACCAAGCTCGACAGTTGATTTCGCCGTATATCAGAAGAAAATCATTGAATCAACGTGTTTTATAAAAAAAAATCCGTCAAACTCGATTGTTTTAAAAGTTTTATTTGCTTTTCTTTACGTCGATACTTGGAATGAAATAAAGATCGGCAATTTCGTGAATCTCCACTGAATGACGTCATACCGTGGCTTGACTCCGCCCCCAATTTAGAGCATGATGTTTCTGACACAGATATTGTGTTCGACTTTTCTGTCATAAAGCGAAGTTTCAGTTTTTATACATTTCTCGATCGTCAGAGTAATACAGACAAACCTAAACCGTTCTTTGGCACATTCCTTTACTCACTAACGACATATTCTTTGACTGTGTTAACATTTTTTCTAACATTTTCCAAGGATAAATTCCGTGTTTTGAGTATCGGCTGTGGAAGTCGTTGTATGGCAGAGAAGTCGGACACTTTACTTTGTGAGAAATCTCAGGCTTGCCGGGAAATGACCCATGACTTCCTGTTTTTCCCGTCATGACGTCATAAAGTGGCCAGTATGACGTCATAACTTCAAATTGGAAGTTTAGCGATTTTTGTTTGGTAAAGATCGGAAAAGACCAAAATATCCAATTTAAAAGACGAAATAAAAACACTTCTAATGTTTAAAAATTGAAGAAATTTTGATATTTGGTTCTTAGAAAGGTGTTTATTCGACACAAGAGTTTGTTTTTGCCAATCAACGGACACTTTAAGCTATGTAGTAAACGAAAGTTTTGGGACGAGTTTGGGATGAGGTGTGCATATATCCGAACATGACCCTTTTCATACTTTTTTGAATAAGTCAAAATTATACTGGAGTGACACCTATATTATGGTCATAACGCGGCGGCTGGAGCATCTAACCATGAATTTCGGTCGTTCATCATACCCGTACTTCCACAACACCCTAACCGAGCCTCCAGCTGCTCGTCAACATAGGTAAGCGATATCAAACTGTTGGTGGTAGACATATAAATGACAACTGTTTTACAGTTTTTAATCTCACGCTATCATATACCCGTTAGTTGATAGGCATTCGTAGTTTGAATGAAATGAACTATAATAGTAATTTCATGTATTATACCCAGCATTGCCTCACACTTCTTACATGTGCACCTTCAATTAAAAAAAAATACATTTTTTTTTAAAGTAAACTTCGCTAACCTGACCTGTGATATTGGGATAAGGCCTATGTGGTATTAAAGACGTCCATAGCTCCAGATCTTCATTAGTTTAAATGTAGTTTGATCACGTTCCATGTTTTTCTCTTAAATTTGCATCACATATTTGAAAAAAAGTGTATACGTATATGACAACAACATGGACCTTAATACATGCATGTGCTGTCCGATTTAGTTGGTCATTAAGGGCCGCTTTTTCCATACCATTGCTCACATATACTCGGCAAAACTGCTAACGCATCACTCAGATCTTTGCTAATATTTTTTTAACGAATATACAGAAAACCTTCAAAATTCGCACATGATGACTACCACCATTTGATAAGAGATCTACGAAATTTCATAGTAAATGTTACCGTATCTTGTAAAATATTGAACTTTAAATAAGGACACCCTTAATTCTAAAATTCATAAAGTCTGAAATTTGATTAAAATGGAAAATTCACGCATAACTTTCAAACCTTTTGTATAGGCTGAAAGAGTTTCTGTTTACAAAAGTTACCCTTCAAAAAACAAACCGACGGCTTTAACTTTTTTATGGGCGCGTAATGTATTCCCACAGAGGCATTTTTACATCACTAGTGCCTTAGGTATCATTGATGGCGTCGACGGCGACGTAGGTTACGTAGACAAAAACGTATCGGTCTATATCTTATGAACTGTATAAGATGCAGTCTTGATATTTCACACATAGACAGGCCCCAGCAAGACCTTTCACCTGACACTATAAAATTTGACCTTGTGACCTTGACCTTGAAAAAATGACATTTTCTTTCAAAAAGGTGAGTCTATGCAAGCTACGTTGTCCCGGAACAGCCCTTGTAATGTTAGATAGAAAATTATTTTTTTCAGACTTTAATTTCACAATAAACCAGCTTTCAAAATCAATTCAAACAAAAATGATTGAAAAAGATCACAAGTTACACGAGCCGAAAAACTGTTTTAGCCCCCTTTCGTATGACACGGTCACATAAGAAAGAAAACTTAGAAATAGTTTAATGAATGAGTGCAGAAACTTGTAGGATAAACATTTGCCAAACTATAAATCTAAATCTTTGACAATAAAGAAGTTATGCAATTTTAAAAAGTGATGCGTTAGCTCTTTTGCTGAGTATATTTCGTCAACCCTTTTGAAAACGAAAAATAATCGAAGGTTTCATCAAAACACCAAAGGACCATCTGCCTACATAAGTTTACAAACCTATTACTAAACAGCAAATTGTTAGGGTGGTCCAATTTGAAAGCTTCTGAAGACGTCAAAATGGACATTAATAAGAATGGGATTTGTATCTGTTGTAGAACAGAAAATATTGAGGCAAAAGGAGAAAAATGCTGATCATCAGCATTTTCTCCTTTTGCATCAATGTTTTCCTAAGTCTATGCTATTATAGACGTCAAAATCAAGCCTTATTTGGAAAAAAGGTTAATATAATGACTGTATTTATACGGTTTTAGTTGGAAGGTTGGCCCTTTAATCTTAATTCGACAAAAACCTACTTTAAATGGTGTAAAAAAGTGTAAAAGTTGATACGCATCTATATGGTTAAACTAGCGAAATTAGCCTCTACAAGTTTTAAACATTTCCTTTTTAATGCGTTATTATGGATAAACTGTTCCACTTTAAGTTTATACTTGAATTTCAAAAAGGCAATATACGGAAGAACAACCCATTGACATAAAATTAAGTTTCATTTCTAATCTCCAAAAGAAAAAAGACATACTTACCCCCCCCCCCCCCCCCCCCACCCCCGAAAATGATTTTAAAAAATATTCGTGATTCAGCAAATACATGTGTCTGCAAAGTTTCGTCAAGATTGGGCCACTGCCTAAAAAGTAGAATTGTTTAACACCTTTTCAAAATAGCAATATTTTAAGTTGCTCTAATTTAAAAGCTGTTGTAAACTATCAATTGACATTAAATATGATTTAAATGCTAGGTAGCACGGAAAATATTGAGACAACGGGCTAAGGGCTTTGGAAAAGGTGTCCATGCAAACTACAAGAAAAAAGTCATGTATTTGTATCAAGTATTCTTTTAACAAAGCTTAGTCGTTACGCGCTGTATCTTTCAGATCCAGTTGGCAAAAAAGTCCACTATTTCTAGATGCACATTTTTCATCAAACTAAGCGATGGGTCTTTGAAGTTTACCGATGAAATGAAGCAAAAAATGCAAACCATATCCAGATAAGATGTTACGCCTTAGTTTTCATAAGAAAATGATTTTCACGGATAATTAACTCGATAACAGCTTTTTTCCACCTTTTATGTACAAAAAACATCAAAAACCATGCAAATGTTATTTGATATGTAACTAACTTTCACTGTGACATAACTTTATTAATGTGCAGTTTTAAGCATTTGATTAAAAAAAGATCTGCTTCAATTTAGAATTTTTACTTGAACGAAATGGAACTGAAAAATCAGAACAAATATAAGTGAAAATGCAGCTTGCTGGACATATCATGAAAAAAAGACATGGTTTAATGCCCGTAATAGAAGTTGCATTTGGAATTGTATTATATTCTGCCGTTTACATAATTAACATATGGTATTTATTTTTTCTCTGCGCAAAATTTCAGCTTCACCTGACCTGTATTGGCTTAGATTACGACGGATATAAAACCCCATATCACACCATTTTGTAAATATACTAGGACAAAAAAGATGCGCAACCCTAATTTTTCATAATATTTTCGCCAAAATATGTTTTAATGGCTATTGATTACATTTTTAATATACCTGCATCCATACGCAAAAATATAGTGTCATTTTCTTCAGATGTCATAAATTCATCACGTGATACGTAGTAAATTGTTAGAAATGAAATTTTCCCCTGTCGTGTTTTCTAAATGACTAATATCGAAACAAAGTTTCTTCAAACAAAAGCTTAAACATAGACAAAGAAGAGGCTAAAGCGTTCATGCACTTCTCACTACCTTACGCATAGCACGGCTAATCCAAAACCAGGGCCAAGCTACAGTACGGATATTGTTAGGTGGAAAAAGTCAAAATGTTGTCGCAAGACATTGGTGGCGCAACAACTCTACACATTTCGATTGTATACGCTGTTGGCTCTCAATTGGATCCCAACCGATCGAGCACTGATCGGACGTGAAAGAGATATGACGTCAAGGCAGGACCGTATCACTAGGTTAATACCACCTACAGGATAGGTTTTAGACTGCAACGAAGACTGCTAATAAATCGCATGGACTTCACAGCATCCGAATATCGGACAAAACTGAACGAAACAGATTGTATTTTCCGACCTACATACAATTTTTTGTCAAATTGTGTTGACGCCCGGTGTAAACTGCGTGTTTTCATATTAATGGAATTTACTACAAACAAGATATTGTTAACTTTACAAGGTGAAATGTTATTGCTTTAAATGTATTACATTTTGTTTAAATCTGATTTGATGTCTTTGCGTAAGAGGAATTGAAAAGAAAGTTGTGTTTCTTTTTTGTCTAGTTTACAATCACATCCCCGCTGAAAGTATTTTACATTGCTTTATCTCTGCATGATCACCAATTTATGTCATTTACTGTATGAATCTTGTATTCTGTCTTATAAAGTCTATAAACGGAGTGACAACATGCTAAAAGCCACATTCTGTGGATCATTAGGGATTTAGGCCTGTGAATACTTATAAATGTCCCTTTAAAAGCTTTCTTGACGTCAAAAAAGTGGTTAAGTTTAGGAAAACATGGATTTGTGGACTCATTAAAGCACACCTATCTTTTGAAAAGCTTATTTCACGGTATTTTTGTTTCAATCAAAGGGTCGTTTATTCTGCGGATGTACTCTTTTGAACAAAATTGAACAAATTTCACGAATTTGGATCAAAGTTAAGCAGTTTCTTTAAAGTGTTTCAGTAATAAATCATACTTTCAGTGTTTTAAAGTTAATAAAACTAATTTGTATTATCATAGATTTAAAAATGTATCCTAAAATTTAAAAAGCTCTAACCGTGTCCACCTAAAGCGGAGACAATAAGGCTAAAACAAAAGTAAACTTGTTATAGGTTTATTTCAGACAGGATCTGGAAAAAAGAGTCTTGTCGTATTTGAGACTATTGTCGGTCAAGATCATTTTTTAGTATTTATTTAAGTGCAGCCTGATTCTTACCTATGGTGTTCTTTTACAGCTGTTACATCTTGAAAAGGGTAGTCGTAACAGAAAACAACGCGGACCTTGATAAAGAGCGAATTTCATCAGAGAAAACTCGGATTAGATTTTCCCCTCATCTGCTTTTCGTTAAATTTTCCTAATGATTAAACGAAATAAGCATCATTATTTCTTTCTTGAATCGTGTCCTATTAGCTCGAGTAATTATGCAAACATTTGCATGATTGTGCATATCGTATATCTTAACTATTTTCTAAAAAAGTCCTTGTCGTGATGTCTCTTATAGGGAATAAGTTTTGGAATACATTGAGACAAAAAAGGGAACGCTACAGATATATTGTATACCAGTACTTTCTCTATCAACATTTGGTCCTCTGCCATAGACGCTTTTATTTCCTTTGATTATATATAGATTGTATATAGATTTGCAAAATGAGCCAGGTTTGGGGAAAAGGTTCCTATATTATTTGAACTTTCCATATTTTCAGACCAGACTGTGTCTTTTTACAGGCCGATCAGGACCTATGAAGCTCAATAGAATTTATCTATATTTTGCATGTTGAAATTATATGTTATTACCAATTGAAAAATAAAATAAAAATGGATGGTCAGCGATATTGTTCGAATTTTATGGGCATTCGTATCACATATCCCTTCAGCGAAAAAATGCACAATTTCTTGCACCTATCCAAGGTCACTAAAATGCTAGTAAAATGCTGTGTATTCATAGTTTAGTCCCGAAAACGGATTTAAAGTAACGTCTTACATTAAATAAGAACAGAAAACCCTTAATATGTGCTATTATTAACGCGTAAATGTATAAAACAGCATGCTCACGTGTTCGGTTAGATCAATGAAGCTGGTGTGTTTTATGTCAAAATTTGCATATTTTTGGAAAAATTCCAAGTTCTACATAATAGAATTTGATAAAACTCACTCATTGTATTAAGCAACATGTCCTGGTAATAATTCAAAAAGAAAATGTATAGGTCAGCACACTTATTAGTGAATTACAGCAATTTTTATCAGCTACACATGAATAAAATGACGCAAAACAGTGGTAACTGCATACACACTTACGACTGTCTTGCTCTAAATAATCGATTTCTATCTTGAGGAAATCAGTTTCGCACAATAAATACAATTTTACCTTCGAAAATGGTAAATTGTAATATTGTGTTATATTATTGAAAATATGGTAGCGAAACATATTGGTACGAAACATTTAATTTTTTACAGTAATGACCGAGTGTTCCGAAAAACTGGAGCATTCCCCCTTAAGAGAAGAACTTTAAGGCATTAACGTCTTAAAGGGACTTAACATTTCAATTTCACCCTTTTAAAGAACGTCTTGATGCAAAGATTGGTTGTTCTAATGCGTAGAAATGCTATCAGTTTTTTTGAAGTTGTTATTAATAATAAGCGAAATAATAAGCCTTTAAAGTTGAGACAGGAATAACAAATTCCATATAAATCTGAACTGTTGTGCACAATAGTTTCTTTAATTTTAGCACAAAAATATATATTTCTCGTAAACGGTTCAATATTTTGGCTTGAAATTTTCAGAATTTCCATAAAAAATTGCTCTTTCAAATAAAAATAAAAGTAAAATTTATGAAAAATTGAACGTGAAATGTCTTTATAAATTCATTCGACCATTTTGTCTTGCGTGACAGTCTGTATATTGATGGGTATTCATGGGTATTCATGGGAAAATTGCGACGGTAATCGTACGGGCATCGTTAATTAACCCTTTCCAGAACAAGACCTGGTTTTGACCGTCCTAATAGAAAAGGCTTGGGAAAACATTGTAACAAAAGAACAAACTGCTGATAACCAGCAGTTTCTCCTTTTGTCTCAATATTTTCTATGCAATATTTTTTACACAAATTATATCTTTAATAATATTCATTTTGTAATTTGTGGCAGTTTTTGAATTGGATCAACCTAAAATTTTGTCGTACGGGCATCGTTAATTAAACTGAACAATCGTGGAAACAAATAAAGCCCAGTAAATGAAGCTCGTGGCTTTCTTATCTTAATAAACCAAAGACGGAATTAAAAACACGGGCGTTTAACACGCTATATTGGTGTTACAGCCTTATCGTGGACTTCTTAACCATTTTCAAAGGCGACAAAAATGGGTGTTAATTATCATTGAATTCGTCTATAAATATAGCCTAGGAAATTTTCTTCCTTCGTCTTAAGATTTCCACAGACTCATGAAAATTAACCTTTTTGGGAAATGGTAAAATCAAACTAGTGTCACATATAAACTACAACATATTCCTGCAATGACGTCGAAACGGGACATGTAGAAGTACATATACGCACGCGCGCCTAAATAGAGATTAACCAACTGGAGAAATGTGATATGAACATTATTTCACGAAAATGGGGTGAGATGCGGTTGTAAAAACGAGTCCGCCACTCGTAAAAATATTTAGCTTTTGTTGTTCACTTAATGAAATATAAATCGATCGTACACTGAAACAAACGATTATCTTCTATTTATTTAACTGAGAAATTCCAGGATTTCACTGTAACAAGACTTTTTACCAACGTTCATTTTATCTAAACTTGAAAAGTGCCGGCTTTAAGAGTCAAACCAATCAATGCTATTGATAAAGACATTCATTGTATTCTCAATGTAAAAGACAACGGCTATCTAAAAAGCACATCTAATAAACAATCGAGCTGAGTTCATTTCCTGTCATTTAAGACGAGTGACATTGTCTTTTTGTGCGAAAGCAAACATTTCCGATTTGCAAGTTGAAGAAAATTGTTACAATTGCTGGGCTGTGATTACGTTAATTCGTTACCATCTACGCAAAAGTCTTAAAACTAACTAGCGGTTGCATTTAGCATTTTGAAGAACAAATTTCTTACCACTTTTGAGCAATAAGGAAAATGTTATTTGTAACTAAAAAAAATGGCAAAACAACTTTTGTCCATTCCCTTTTTCGGTAAAGACATGTACAATATTTTTTTTTCAGAAGCACGTAATAACCCTACACCTTTACATCTTTGCCACTATCTTCAATTACAATGTAAAAGAATTTTTGTCGCTATGAAACCAAATAATTTTTGAATAGATATATCTCAGAGCCAGCAAACGTTTTTTGTTATATCTATATCGTCTATTTTCTTAAAAAAATATCCTCGCACCTACAGCTTAATAATGAAGCTGTAGTTTCGAGATTTTTTGAAGAAAGCAGCGAAACATTTCTTGCATGAGAATACCCGTAACACATAGGGCTTGCATGGGCAAAACAATATAATACCTCAAAATCGGTCGTTTGTTACAATCTGTACATTTCTATCACAAGACAAGATCGGGTAAACACGTTCTAGGCCCTAACTAAAATCTTAGATCAATTCAAAACGTTTGAAGATGCTCACTTTTCTGTTTTTTACTCACTTTAACATTTCCCAAACAAGTCTTGGTTTTAATGTTAGTTATGAAAAAAAAACTTCGGAAAGCAAGAAAATGCTGGCGATAAGCATTTTCTACTTTTGTCTAAATAATGTTTGGGGCAATAATTGTCCAACAAACCCCCTCTCATCAAAATCAACTTTCTCTTATTTACCAGTTTTGTCATTATGCCACGCTAACTTGCTGTTGTTTGGGAAAGGATTTACCATTCCATTGAGGACAACAAGATTGCTGTAGATGACGCAGTAAAGACAAAAACTATAACAACTGAATCCAATTTGACCTAAACAGGTTAAAGGGGCCCATGCTAGGTTAATTTTATGCTTCCGAACTGTTCGGGAACTCATATTTGTGCATGGAAAAACAATTTGCAATGCATAAAAACCTCAATCACGGCGAATGACCATCTTTCCTTTGCTATAGATCAATCCTTTACAAGCGTGTTTACAGATTCTTTTTTTACTTCAAAACGAGACAAGGTCAAGGTCAACGAGACACACCTTCGTGGTATTAACACACCGTACAACCGGCTGTGTCGATGACTGTGACCTTATTTGCGAGGGATACGTGGAAAGATTTATTTTGTACAAGCACTAAACATTTATTCGCGTATTTACCAACTATAGAATACCAAAGATCCTTTCGTTTATTTATAAAAGTAAATTAATTTGACGTACCATGCACATGGCATCAGATGCCGAATCTGTCTTCGCCGACTTTCGACGCAGCCGGTTGTACGGTGTGTTGAATCTCGCTGAGCACAGATGGCGACAGCCTAGCTGGTCCCCCTTTAAGTAGTACTGAAGAAATGCTGGCTTACAGCTATAATCTTTTTTTGATGCAACGTGTACCACTTTTCATTTACATTATTAAGGTGGGTTCACATTGACGAATTTTCTTACGATTCCTTACGAATTGGACATTCGTAATCACATTGTCGATAAGTTCAAGTATTGTTACGATTTGAGCGAATTTAACGGACGGTTTACGTATTTCTACGACTAGTTTACGGACTGGTTACGGATTATTTACGAATCAATAGGAGTATTACCGACTTATAACTCATCGGTTATAAAAGTAGAGTTGTATACAACCACTAAAAACCAAATACATAGTTTTAACATTTACCAAACCATTTATCGTTAGCTATACGAGCGAATTAATGTCCTAATTATTTTATTCCCAAAAGAGGAAGTGTTTGTGTTGGGCCATTTATCAACAACAAGGCGTAAAGTGTTTGTATACAACTACCACTTTATAGCCGATGAGTTATAGCTACGAATGTTTACGAGTCCTTTGTTATTATTTTGCTGTTGTTGTAAGAAAGACAATCTCGTTTTTGAAAATCTGATATTCGACAAGACGACATGACTTGCCAACGAAATAAGCTTGGGTTGTACCAACAATTTCGTCAAAACCATTAACCCTTTCCCAAACAAGACCTAGTTTTGACGTCCCATGGTTTGGGAAAACATTGAGAGAAAAGAATAAATTGCTGATAATCAGCAATGCAATTCTTTCTGTTCAATAACATACAAAGTTTACACTTCTTACATCAATAATTGTTTTGTCTGTAACTCCTTTCAAATCGAGACAACAAAAAATCTTGCGGTTTGGGCAAGAAAACTTTTAAAAAGTGCTTCTACCGGAATAACACTCATACTAGTGTATTGGGTCATTTATGACCCCAGACATATATTTATGAACGCTATATTCAAAGTTGTTCTCCGAAGCACGTTTACTTTTTTTACTTTTTCAATCTTAAATTCCTGGTTAATAAAATTTTATCAATTTTTCTTGAACATCGAACAACGTTTGAAGGACTTATCGTCATTTTTGTGATGGGATAAAAAAAATGATCCTAGTGTATATAAACACATTGAAAAAAAGGCTCTTAGTCCTCATTTTATTGCAAATCCAATTGGAAATCGTTTGACGTTTAGCAAAACATTAAACAGTATTTCCTCTATCATAAATTATATTTGTCATCAATTTCGAATCGAAGTATAGTATATGAGCAATGATTTCGAAAAAGTGTACTAATATCATGCAAGATAAATATTTATCATCTTAAGCCTCTGCATATTCACAAGGTCTGACCAGGACCCATACTGTCCTCTCGCAGCTTCTCCATCAAACATAACCCTCATCAGGCCCTTTGTGGAGCCTGATCTGTTTTAGTATCATTCTCGGAATCGCATATCATAATTGCCCTTTTTTAAACATCCCGGCTCGTTTATATTCGTAAACTTGCCGTGTTATATTCGTGAATCACTTACGGGTGATTTGCGATTAACTAAGAGTCATTTACGATTGAATAACGGAACATTTAATCCGTGGACATGCGTGAGAAAATTTTCGACATGTCAAAAAATGTCCCCGTATGAGCACGAATCATTAAGAATATCCCCGATTCATTGCGAGTTGTTTACGAATGCATAAGAGTTGTTTACGAATGCTTGCGGTTATATACGATAGGACTTTCCGAATGGGCCACTCAAAACAAAATCTATGAATATGCACGATTTCTTTACTAAGTTTATTATTTTTTTGGTTGTAAATAATAAGATATAATCTCCATATCATCATCAAGCAGCTGACATTGAGAAATAAAGCATTTTATACTTACGAGTTATTTACGGATGCCAGCGTATTGTTTACGATTGTTCACGGATGGCCTACGAATGTCCAATTCGTAAGGATTCGTAAGGAAAATTCGTTAGTGTGAACCTACCTTTACGAACTTAGATGCAAAGGTAAAAGCAGTAGTCTTTTTGGTAAAATCAATCCATTTAAATCCGTGGTCTTGATTTTCAGAATAGTTTAAGTTTTGAAGAACATAGAGAGAAATGAAGATGTTACCGAAGACCAGCCTCATCCCTTCGCTCAATAGTTGTGTTCTAAATTAAAATGAACCCATTCATATCGTTTTTAAAAGAGTTATTGTGTCCCATGTTGCTTTCGATACCATAAAACCGTGCATTGTTCTTGTACAATGTAAAAGGGTTTAGAGTGATAATGCGAATCATCTTTATCTGTTTTTCTTTCACGTAATTGCTTTGAATCTACAAACCCATAAAACCGTATAAAGGTGGTGTAAATTCTATCTTTTTCAACGAAACACCTCTAATTAGCGAAATCGATGATGTTTTTGTTGATAAGTCCATTATCGCAAAATTTCGAGTTTCTTCTAACGAACGTGAGCGTTTAAGATATAGAAAATCGAAGATTCGGTGATGTTTTTTTTCTATTCTCATTTTGTTTTGTTTTCTATTATCACTTAATTGTTGTGCTAGTCCTGGAACATTTTTCGTCAAAAAATTTGACCTTGATGACAGTCACCTTGATGTTCCGGACAAGGCGACAGCAGCAGTAGCAGTAGCAGCAGCAGCAGCAGCAGCAGCAGCAGCAGCAGCAGCTACAACAACAACAACAACAGCTTCAACGACGACGATAACAACAACAACGACGATGACTGCGATAAAAGTAACAACAACGATTACGACGAGAACGAAAATTTCTCTTTTTTTTACTGTATCATACTTCGTGTATTTTTCTACATTGTCTGTTATAATATTTTGTGGTATTTATCTGCCAAGCTTCAGATGTGTCGAAGTAGGTCTAATTAACCCTTTCCCAAACGGCAAATTTTTAGGTTGATCCACTTAAAAAACTGCCAAAAATGACAAAATGGAAGTTATGTATTATGTGTTATGCTCTTGGACTCACTTACCGCAAACAGAAGAATCGAAACCATTTTTATTTTGTTTTACTAGTTTTGGATACAGTTGGTGTTCGACTTCGAGACGACAATCGTCAACTTTATTTGGAAGGAATGAATCTGAAAACTTGTGTCCCGGCCAATCAGAATGTTTGTCTCATGATTCCGTTATCAGACAAAAAATATTAAGTATGTTTGGTAAATACCATCCCAGATCAAGACTTCAGTTCTGTCGCGGAAATAATCATAAGAGACGTACACGATGTATAATCACGTGCCTCATAATTTCCGATAATCTTCAATATCTTTTTTAATACTTGACCAATTTGAACTCGGTTTAAAGCAGAGAAGGTGGGGAAATGCCAGGAACAAGCTGGACGTGTTAGATTTTTGAAAAATCAACTGATAAAAAGTTATTGAAGATAAACCAAATTTTTGGTTTATCTTCAATAACTTTCTTATTAGTTGATTTTTGAAAAATCAACCACGTTCATCTAATGCGTGACGTCTGTCCACATTCTCTGCTTCAAACCGAATTCAAATCGGCCCAGTAATTACAAAATTATTGAAGATTTTCTGAAAATATTGTATCACGTGATTATCCACCGTGACGTATCTTAACTAAAACAATCGTTTGCGAATTTTTCAAAAGTAGATCTACTCTGTACCCTAGTTAACAAAATGCATATAGAAAAAACGAGTAAGCATCGGAACGCGAACATTTTCCTTGAAAAATGATGATTAAATCCATTATTTCAGCTAGAAATATTTAGCGAGTTTCTTTTATATGCCGCGGCCAAATTGTATCCCTTTATATGGATAAAAAAGCTTAAATGATGCATCAATTTCTTCACGTGCGAGTGCTCCCCACCAATTTGTTCAACTACCAATCGGAGCGCTCGTTCTGCATTAAAGATTCATGAGGCTGAATTAACCAGTATAAGTGATTCGGTTTTGTGACGGAAGCTGTGTTAATTTCCGCTGCCGAGCGCGAGCGTGAATCTGATTGGCGGAGAGCGAATCGGGGCGAGGACGTTCGTGTCACCGAGCGGAACGCGGCCACGCGATCGGTTCGGTTTCGGTAAACTCCGTAGCATGACTCTAAAAGCACAAAATATCCGAGGAAACTCTATTTAACACCTTTACAATCGCTTTCGTGTCTTAGTTTTAGTTGTTACATTTGTATAGAATTCAGAATCCGAGTTAGATAATTGTTTTTCTTCTAAACGGTAAGTTAAGCAATTGCACACTATATTGTTATTTATATATCAATTATCATCTTTTTCTATAAAAAAGAAATAAATATTGTTAAAACTTTTGCATTTTTGTTTGAAAATATGTAGATTTTCTTTTGATAAAATAAGTTTTAGTAGATGATATGAAATCTTGTAAAAAAGATGCAGCTGCAATGACTATGCATATTATGTACAATATTGATAGTTTGTATAGAATAGTTTGCTAATATGAAGAGCGAAAAACAAAAACAAACTTTTATATAAAAGAATTAAAACTTTGTTGTTTTGAAATACAAGGGCTCATTAGCACAGTTGGGAATCGAGTGACACAGTAATTGCAGAAAATCGTAATCAATTTTCTTGATCATGACCGATTCGAAAATGATTTGAAGAAACAGGTAGTGATTTGCTGGAAGTGGCAGATCTTTTAAAATCAGCCGTTATTAACCCATTACCAAACAACAAAACTTTAGGGCAGTCCAAATTGAAAGATCCTGTAGACGACAATTTCAAGTGAATGGAATTTTTAATGTTTAGGTCTTTTTGGATGAAAAACATTGTGGGAAATGAAGAAATTGCTTGTCACAAGCAATTTCTTCATTTTCCACAATGTTTTTCAAAGCCATTTTCTTGTGGGGAGTGAAAAAAGAGTCATTGTGTGGTAATGGGTTAAAGCTATAGACGACCAAGTATTTTTTGTAGTCAATAACTTTTTTGTCAGCTTATTCTTAACCCATTACCGCACATTGGCTCTTTTTTACTCCCTTAAAGATAAAGGCTTTGGAAAACATTGTGGAAAATAAAGAAATTGCTTGTGACAAGCAATTTCTTCATTTCCCACGATGTTTTCTACACAAAATATGAATAAATGTACAGTTCTATGGACTCGATATTGTCATTTGCAACACCTTTGAATTTGGGCATCCCTTTCTTGTTTTATTGTCTGGTAATGGGTTAAAGAAAGATCTACCACATCCAGTACTTTCCTAACGTTTCTCCACCTTCTCTGCTTCAAACCGAATGCAAACTGGTCACGTATTAACACAATCATCAACGATTTTATGAAATCATTGTAACACGTGATTACTCGCCACGATCAGACTAAAGGGACATATTCGTCATTCGACATATTCCACTGCGACAGAAATATTATTTTTGTATAAATATAGTAGAAATATACTACATAACTTGCTGTATTGAGCATTAGTTCTCTTTTAACTATATTTAGTTTACGCGATAAGAATTTCTTTTAAACATAGATTGCTTAGACGTGTGCATTAACATTTTCTAAAACATTGTATTTGCTCCAACCAATCAAACGGAATTACAGAGGACAAAATGTGGAAATATGTATACATATAAGATCACAAAAAGAAGTAAATGCCTGTTATAGACAATTTCTTCTTTTTTCAAAAGTACGTGAACTTTGGAAAGCAAAGCCAGGGCTTGTATGAAAAAGAGCCAAGTAGAAATTACCATTATCGAGAATACCGAGAATGGGATCTTTAACACATTCCCAAACATGCTTTGGTTTTGAGGTTCTGGCCGAAAAGGTTTGGAAAACATTGGGTAAAAAATAGAAAATGCTGATACATGTAACCATATTTCTAATCTATATTGAATAAAAATCCCGCATATTCAGTCGTCTGCAACAGCTTTCAATTTGGACCACAATGAAATTTTGCAGTTTTTGAAATGAACAAAACGGTGAAATGGGTAATAAGATGTTTTTTGTGAAAATAGTTTGCTTTTTCAGAAAATCATGATACGACATTGCACAACCGTTGCACCTTATTGATTGTTTTCATGATTAATATTGATCCCTTCTTCTATAATTTCGAACTATAAAAAAGCGTTAATTTTTTAAAGACTGTGCCTAGATTCCTTTAACTAAGCTTATCTTAATCCTTTCCCAAACAACAAAATTTTAGGGTAACCCACTTCAAAAACTGCCACAAAAGACAAAATGAATATTATTAAAGATATGATTTGTGTAAAATATGACACAGAAAATATTGAGACAAAAGGAGAAACTGCTGATTATCAGCAGTTTCTTCTTTTGTTTCAATGCTTTCCCAAGCCGTTTCTAATGGGGACGTCAAAACAAGGTCTTGTTTGGGAAAGAGTTAAACACATTCGCTGACGACGACGATAACAACAACAAAAACAACGAATTAGACAGTTCCTGTTAAAAGCAGTAAAAGTTGGTTCAGTTATAAGACTGAATCTGTGTTCGTTATATTAGTTGTACAGAAAATTTTGATAGAAAAGGAAAAGTCAAAGAACCATATACATGTGTATAGTCACATTTTATGAGAACAACTTTCGCTATTATTGAATACTTTTTCGTAACATTCGTTCAGAAATAGTCATTTTCGATAAAAAAAAATATTACCAACCATTTCGCCCCTTCTGTATCAATTGAAGGTGATTTAATGTGTAATTATTAAGTAGATAAATAACAAAATGTGTGGTTGATCTTTTAATCTTTCAGGCGTTTATTTCATCATTATATTTTTATACGTTTTGGTATCTTGAAAAAGAGCCCTTATTGTATTTGAGATCAACATGGATCAAGATCAGCCTGTGCATACGCACAGTCTGATCATGATCCATGTTGTTCTCTAATGATTTCTTCATGATACATTTTATATCAACCATAACAGAGCAATATGGATCCAGATCAGACTGTAAATAGGTTAAGACTGATCTGGAAACATTGGATGTTTCAAATGCCATAATGGTCCCCCTTTTCCAGGTCCCGGCTCAAATATATTTACCTACAATATCTAATCGTCCATTGGCATTACAAATCATCTTTTAACACTTTCTCAAGTAACACTTAGTTTGACATACCTTAAAAGGAAGTTTTGAGAGGAATTTTTTCACAATACTTTCAAGGCTAAGAAATATAGATCCCATGCGGTTAGTAATATGTGGGTTAATTTGGGAAAGGGTTTAAATAACTTATTGTGTCAATGTAACGATTTTGACCCTTTCCAATACAATACCTCGTTTTGACACCCCGAACAGAAAATGCTTCGATAAACATTGTGGCAAAAGAAGAATATATGATTATCGATACTTTATCAGTTTGCATCAATATTTTCTATGTTGCAATCTACAAAACATCTTATTTCTATAACCACTTTTGGCCTACAACAGCTTTCGAATTGGTACAGTTACATAATTTTCTCGTTTTGGAAAAAAAACTTGTATCTTGATTGTATGAGCGGCGAATTGGCGAAACTTTTTCTATATTTAAACCCTTTCCAAATAATGCAAGTTTAGACGGCTCCAAATGAAATGGGGTTACAGACTACAAAGCAATTGACCTGAAAAGTAAAAAAAAAATATTTATGGAATAGTATAGAAATTATTGAGAGAAAAGTTCCGTTTACTAATTCCTTCTAGAGACATCATATGTAAGCTTTGTTCGGAAAAGCGTTTAGGTTATCTGTTTCTTACTCTCTCATGAACAGAGCACATTATCTCTACATTCCATTTCGATAGAATGATATTCGATATTTTAATAAATAGACCTCGGCAATGGAGAGTATCTGTTTCTAAGAGACGTTGTCTTGGTGTCGGGCTTATTGCAAGTTTACTTTAAACATAGCATACGTCTCGTCCAATCAGATGGCTTGTAGTGTAACTTTGCGTAAAACAGTCGATTTAGAATTAAGGATAGATTTAATAAACTACATTGCCTATTTTATATCAATTGGTTTTTCATCATAATTAGTTTAAAAGTAACTAATTATTACAGATTTTCGTAAAAATACACAGTTAATCTATTTTTTTCAAAGCACAAGATATCTTTGTTAAAGAATGGGGACTTTAAAATCACAATTTCCCATTTGCTTATCGTCGGTGTAAATGCAAAACCTCGTATGTCGATAGTTGCGATTTTCAAAGTACAAACTTGTGTGCCCAGTTAAAGACAATTCTTGCAGGTTTTGAGATACTTTCACTGATCAGTATTAATGACAAATCATTTGCGGACAATATGTCCAAATTTCAAGTAAAACATTTCATTTTGGGAAAAGTTATTACACTTTTTCCCTCCCCTTTAAAATTTTCCAAAAACAAGATACGACGTTTTGCATTTACAACGACGATATGAAAATTCAAGCAATTGAATTACAAGGGATTTTCTGATTCATTCTTCTATCATTTTACTGTTAAAACATTTTATACACCGTCATTTTGTTCTTTTCTCATAATTCTAACGCTATACCCAATTTCGTCACCCACGTTTGTCCAATGCTTGACAAAAAATATTCTTTTTAGAAAGCGGTCGATGAAATAGATAAGAATTGAAAAAGCACGTAAGTTGACCGATGTAAGTATAATTGCATGAACTGATTGCATTTTTTTCTGAAAACAAAATTAAAAACTTGGTTAACCCTGTCCCAATCAATTATTTTAAAATCGTAGGGTGGCCCAATATGAAAGCTGCATCAGACGACAAAATGTATGTTAGAAAACTTAGAATTTGGAACAAAATAGCTCAGAAAATTTGAGGCAAAAGGAGAAAATGCTGGTCATCAGCATTTTCTTCTTTTGCCTTAATAATTTCTCAAGCCTATTCTATTAGGGATGTCAAAACCAGGTCTTGTTTGGGAAAGGGTTAAATAAACTAACCAAAACCACATGATGTATCAGTAAAAATACAGTTTAAACAACTCGTAGTTGTGTAGAAATCGTATAAAATATCATATTACCTCGAGATATCCGGAGTGCGACCCCATCAATTTCTGATCGATTTCTACCAAAAGGATATTTAACCGTTTTTGGTGCTCATGATTTAGATTACAATTATATTTGAAATGTAGTACATGTTTTACTATAGTTATACTACATTTCAATCATTATATTTTTGTCTAAACTATATTTTTATATTTCAATTGATTAGGACTATATTTTCACCTCGACTTTAGCAGTAACTCAACCTTACCGACTTCAAGAAAACTAGTGTCAACTGGAATTTAGATACTAAATTCAAACGACGACCATTGTTTTTAGAATAAAAAGTATCGACGAATTGGAAAAAATGAATTTTTGTAGTTTTTATACACCAAAAGCAAAATCTAAATCATGTTGAGATTCTCTCTATATTTTCAATATGCACGTGTTCTGAAAATATCCAAAATATATAGATAGAAAATGAAAGAAGTTTTAATGTGTAACTAATACAGAATAATTGTTATTTATCTACCGATTAATTTCAAATGGGCGATTTTTCACTCCGGATCTGTGCATTTTATGGCCAAATGTGGTTTATTGGAGTGATTTATTCCCGTACCAGTAAAATTTAGACAAGGAAACAATTTAATCTAAAATATCTAGTGCCTACAGCTGTACATTTGCTTCTCTGAAAATTTAAGGCGGAATAAAATGTTCTAAATATTTCGTTTTATTTTGACATAAATCGCGATATATCAATTTAAATTGTCTACTATGAATTTAATATAAGAGCCCAATTTTCACTTGCACTAAAATCCTTAGTTTTACAACTGTATAATCATGATGGAAAGCACTGTCGAAAACGATGCCTTACTATCGTAACTGAAGCAACATTTTTTTCGCAAATACACTTCAATGCTGAATGGTATATGTCCGATGGCCAAAATACATCTACATCGGTCGTTATTTCAATTGAAGAAAGTTTTTGATGGGATTCGAACCCACATGTTAAGACCAGGTCACGCACATCTCTGTGGCTAGTATAAAACTGTGCTGCGCTGGTGGCCACTTTTGAACGTGCCCGGCGGTAATAAGACACTGAATGCGCATGCGTTTGCGTTGCTGAGCCTTCTCACAATTTTTCGGATAATAATGTTACCAAATTCAAATTCATTTATTCGGCAAATCAGCAAACAATGCTTTTGGTCAATAGACACACATAAATGTGCACAAATATGACAAACAAAACAATGCAAAATAGTTTAAGAAAACAAATATAAAGAAAATGTTAGAAACATTTACATGATACATGGTTATATGAGCAGTTTTCATCGGACAATCTGTTTTAATTTTTCATTTCTTAGTTAATTTGTTTCATGTATATATTTAGCAACATTTACCAATTGAGCAGTCGCGGGATGATCATTTTTTATGTTCGTCCTTTTCAAAAAGGCCCTGGTTTTGACGTCACAAAAAAGTTTGAAAAGCATAAAACGCTAATAGCCAGCATTTTCTTCCTTTCCCCAATGTTGTCAAACCTGGAAAGCCCATATTCTTTGTTAAAATTACTTTGGCGTTTACATCACTGTTCTTATGTATAGGCCAAGGAATAACTAATTTGGGAATGTCAGAGCTACCGATGAGAGGTCGTAAAGGCATTCTAAAATTCTTATTTCAGATCCAATCCCTATGACATAACAAAACAAAATATAATGTTTATTCGAGTATGTAGGCCACCGGCCCAAAATACAATTCACAATATATAAATACATCATTCGTTATAGAATTAATGACTGTGAGTAGATCAACCCACAACATAGGTTTCTTTAATGGTTGATCATATTTTACTTTTTATCTGCATGTAGTGACGCCTTTGACTCCCTTACAAAAAAAAGACTTGAGAAAATATTGTGGAAAAATGAAGAAATTGCTTGTTCATTTTCCACAATATTGTCTAACCTGTAATCGAAAACTCTTTAAAAATGCGTCAACTTGAAATTGTCGTCTGCAACACCTTTCAAATTGGAGTAGTACAAAATTTTGCTGTCAGGTAATGAATAGGAAGAATTTACCCTCTGATATCTGTAGCCCTGTGGTTAATTAAATTTCAAGGTTTGATCATGAGCTGTAGCCCTGTGACTTTTAAACATTTTCCAAACGACGAAATTTTAGAATGGTCCAATTTGAGAGCTGCTGCAGACGACAGAATCTATGTTACCAAGTGCGGAAAATGTGAACGTTGTAGCATGTGAAATATTGAGACAAAAGGAGAAAATGCTGATTATCAGCATTTTCTTCTTTTGCCTCAATATTTTCCCAAGTCTATTCTATTAGGGACGTCAAAACCACGTCTTGTTTGGGAAAGGGCTAAAATTGTGAGTAAAACAGTTTGTGGTGGGGGCGTCATAATTCTATTAGGAGTGGGTTGTCGATAACAACAAAATTATGTCTTTTCTATGATGTGGTTACTTAAAAGTAAAGAAAAATCACAAAAGACAAAAATTGAAAAATTGATTAAACAAAATTCGATTATAGAGACGTATCGGCTCCTACATTGTTTTGCTAAATCAATCTGGTTTTCTTTTTTTTTTTCTTACGTATGTCCAATTCGAGTGGCCCAGACAAATGTCTCGTCCAGTCCCATTGCGTGTCATAATATTTCCACCAAATAGCGAAGAGATATTGTTTCAAAAATGATTATAATAAACCAACGATTTAATTATTATGAAATAAATTTACATGCAAAATTAAAATACATGTAGGAAATCATATAAGAAATGAAAGGAGTTTTCTGGTGTGAACAAAATTGACAAATCTCTTTGATTCTGTTCTTTTCGGTCAGATTCTCTCTACATGTACCTTGGTAAGCGCATGACTTGTATGTCTCTTTATTGACTTTCTTTAATGCATCTTATCTTTTTTTCTGTGGTTATGCTTCTCCTGGCTCCACTCTGCTTCTGTTTCCCAATCCATCTCAATGATCGAGACAGACCCTGAAAACATGGTATTTTTTTTGGCATTTAACCTTTTCCCAAATGGCAAAGTTTTAGGATGACCCACTTCAAAAACTGCCAAAAATGACAAAGTGGAAGTTATTAAAGATAGAATTTGTGTAAAATATGGCATAGAAAACATTGAGACAAATGGAGAAACTTCTGGTTATAAGCAGTTTCTTCTTTTGTTTCAATGTTTTCCCAAAGCCTTTTCTTTTAGGGACGTCAAAATAAGGTCTTATTTAGGAAAGGGTTAATTTTGCATTGCTACGTGATTGGGGACTATTGGCTTCAAAATGTAAATTTACAACCAGTGTTTCTATCTTGGTGACGTTACAACAAATGCACAACTGACAACAGAATTTGATATTATTTCAATTGAAGTAGAAAATTTCATTTAATTTTTTGTAATTGATATAACATTTCTATGTCAATTGGTTGAAAGCTAAATGAGTAAAATGCAAGTAGGTCTAAAAAGATCTTTTTTTTTTAATTTTCTTCGAATAATTCAAAAAATGCTTGTCACGTTGAAATGGTTAAATTCATCATTCGATTTCAAAAAAAGGTAGAAAGATCAAATTTTCCAGCTCGGTGGACTAAACAATTCGTTATTATGATTTAATTCAGGACCATCAAAAGGCTATAGTTTTTGACTTAAGAGGAAAATAATTTGTTTATGATCCTTTCACTTAAACAACCATTGAGAAAGAATGAAAATTGGACTTATTAAAAAGTTATTTTATGTTGACTCATTCATAGCAACAATTGTCAACCAACCATTTCTAAGACAGTATGACCAAAAGCTCAACTTTTTATGGTTTATTGTATTGTCTGTATTGTTTGTTTTCTGCGAAGATACGCGATTGCACTTTATAGTAGATCTACTTAAATGATAGATGTACAATTATGACAAATTTACAAGGAACCATCCTATATAACGCTGATTTTCAACGAAAACCTCGTAACTGCAGCTAAAAACAAGCTGCACTTACGACGCTTTCGTTGAAAAGCGACGATAATTTGGACATGAGAACAATGCACACAGTTTCTTGATACACCGCATTATCTCTGACTGCAAATAAAGGAATCATAGCGCGGGAAGGAGTTTTTCACTTTCTGTCACGAACCAGATACCAAGAGCCGTTAAGTATAAGATAGAGGCTGTATAGAAGATTCTACGCGAAATAAACATTCAAATGCGCGCAGGGCATTGACTGTTTATATCGCGTAGACAGTCCCTGGACTAGGCTCCATTTGACTGAAATTGAGTGAGATGTAGAACTGATAACACAGAGCACCGTGAAGGTGCTAGTTGGGGAGCCTAGTCTCTTATCTGTAGAATCTTCTATACATACTCTATTTGACTTAGTGTTCGCTAGCAGTTCATTGGAGACTGGGCGTGGCTATATAAGACGTCACATAAACTAGCCGACAGCCCGTTTATGCGAAATATAGTGGCGAAATTTTACGATATACTGTAATTTCATTGGTCCAAAAAGTAGGTCGAACACTATTTAAATGGATAGACATCAAAATATTGATTTCAATTAGAAGTCATAAAAGAATTTGATGTCAATGTTTCTTAGAAATGACATGTTGATCAAAACATACAATAATTATTGAATATGGTTTTATCTCTTGACGTTTTCGACTTGTTAACGGGTTCCATTCACAATATATACTTGGTGACGATTTACGTTCTATGAAATATTTTGTAAATGCACGACGTAGATACCACCGCAGAATGTTTATCGAAATGAAACATGATAATTATACAGATCTATATAGCATGTTGCGGCATGAGACACCTGCAGTCAACAAATTGTTTCAAATCCTTTTAATGCTTTCCCAAACGGCAAAATTTTAGGGTGACCCACTTAAAAAACTGCCACAAATGACAAAATGGATGTTATTAAAGATAGGATTTGTGTAAAATATGGCATAGCAAATATTGAGACAAAAGGAGAAACTGCTGGTTATCAGCAGTTTCTTCTTTTGTTTCAATGTTTTCCCAAGTCTTTCCTATTAGGGACGTCAAAACCAGGTCTTGATTGGGAAAGAGTTAAAAGACAAGTAGGAGGTAAACACTTATAATATTGAGGCAAATCAAAATTGAAAAAAAAAAAAAAAAATGTAGCGGAATCTAACGTTAATAATAATTCCGTATTTTTAACAAAGAATATCAGAAAAGATCAATCGATACGGAGAAAATGCTGACTACAAGCATATCGTTCTTTACTTTAATATCTTCCAATAAATAGGCATTATATCACCCTGAAGACCATCACCGGAAACCCAGTGGTCATAGATACGCTACGTGTAGTGTATCTATGACCGCCGAGTTTCCGAGGACGCATGAACTCCATCAAAATGGTATCCGCAAGGATTTCAAGAAAAGGGTCAAATACTTTAAAAAATTGGATGATTTTTAACCATAAAGAGTAACTGTGTCGCCTTGTTTCACACAATCATTTGTTCAGGCAACATTTTCACAGCAATTTCGTCAAAGTTGTGCTTAATAGAATTTAACCTTTTCCGAAACGGCATGTTTCTGTACTGTTCCAATTTGAAAGATGCTGCAGACCGCAATTAAGATGTTATTTAAGAAATAATTTTGACAAAATATAGATAAGATGATATTGAGACAAATGCAGCAAATGCTGGTTATCGGCATTATTTCTCTTTTTGTATCAATGTTTCCCAATACTTTTCTTAAAAGAATATTAAACAATATATCCTTGGGAAAGGGATTAATAGAATTTAAATACAATATAATACGACCATAATCGTTCAGCTTAGGAGTCTGATTGGGGCGAAAAATCACGGGTATGAATCATCAGCGAAATATTTTATACCACCATCTTAAGTACCCACTATACTTTGATTATCGAAATTACATTTTTACGATGCGCGCGCAACCGTGACGATAATATACGGTTAATTCGTAAAGTGAAACATTGAGTAGGCATATAAATTACTTTTGAAATAATAAATGTCTGTGAAAATCTGAAGATATTTGCTTAATTTGATAGTTTTCCATATGAAAATTAAAAAAAAGCCAGAAAAAAAGTATGTCTGACAATTCTTCTCCAATGAGCACTAGTGTCATAATTTTAAACAAACGAATACAAAATTTTATAAAAAATGAAATTACTAAGAAGTACATGAAGATGGTATTAAACTTATCTATGGCGAAGTATTTGGAAGACGAAAGACAAGTATCTGTTTAAAATATTTTCTAAATCAAGTAGTTTGTAAATTGTAGTTTAGGATTTTCCAAGTAACTTCGGACATGCGTTTCAGCAGCGAATCTATCTTAAGACAAGCAAAACATTGTGGTCGATATGAAAAGACAAATATCATACACGGATACGGTAATTTTAATTTGGATGATCCATGATCTATCACAATCATAAAAATAACATTGATTCAACAACCAAACTGTTACTTAACTTTATAAGAATATTATTTGTCAAATTAAACTTAAAAAATACAAGCATGGTAAATACAAGATATTAATTTGTACACCAGTAGACTAGATTATGTACATTTTAATAGCCCTGCCGATGGCGGCGAGAACGTAGCAATTGTTAGCTTATTTGTCAACGAAAAAATAATATTAGACTTAATAATTTGTAGAGTTTCAGAATTTTGTGACGAGTGCAGTTTTTGCGTAAAAATCTTCCTATACCAGGCTTAAAAAACCCTTCTCCCGAATAAAGCTTTTACGTAGTAAATTGTGTATCAAATACTCACTTGGTTACCTCTCTTTTTGCTTTCATAATTCAGAACTTTGCCAGTAAAAACACAGAACATAGACGCGAGATTTGGCCTTAAATAGATGATTAATCTACATGTCTTACGAATTTTGTAGTACCATTACTTATATTTTATATCTACCTGTAATAAAATACATAATTAATTGTATATAGAAATACCTACATGATTCGGAAAAAGGGCCCTTGAAAATAAAATTGTCCTCATTTTAAAAGAAAATTAAAGTGTGACTCGAACGTTTTGCTTTATGGCAGTATTGTGCGATCATATCTACTTAAAGTTCAAAGCATTACCGCTTCAAAAGCCTTAAATACGAACTGAAACATTTTAAAAAGCGATAAATTGTTTTAATTGTAGAACCATTTAAATGTAAAAACGTCGAAAATTTACAATTTGCCGATGTGGTTTGCTGCTATTAAAGTATGTAAAATGATCAAACATTTTCTCACACAACTTTTAAAATGTGATTTTCGAAATTAGAGTTGTTGTTTTTTTTAAATGAATAAAGGATGACTTAGCACGCCTATATTCATGATTCGCAAACTGAAAGAAATATTTTCAACGACCGAGGTTCGACGACCATGTGTTTAAAAGATGATAGATTCAGTAATTCATTCTATGCAATGACTTTTCACACAGATAGGTAGGTTTTTAAAACCTTTGATATATCATTTTACTTATACCATAAGACTGTGTCATTGTTTAAAAGTTAACTTGCATAACATCCTAAAATTCCATAAATATGATACTGACATTGTTAAAGAGACGATGTATGTTGATTTAAAAGCGATATATATTATTTCGATTACACATTGGGCGTATACAGGAAACTTGAAAGACAAAAGTTTTTCTTGGGCGATTAATTTCTTTTAAAAGAACGATAAATTTCCTACAAATACTTATCTAATAATCAAAGAGGAAGTGAATTTGTTCCAAGTAATCGTGGTTCAAAGACACACAAAATTCCGTGCACGATATATTTAATTCAAGCCAGTCTCAATTTAACGGTAGCGTGTTTAAGTTAAAATCGTTCGACCGATAATTAAAGACGTTCCAATAAAATATTCATCATTTAACCCTTAAGCAGGAATTCCGGAAATTCATACGTAATTTTGTGTAGCAATGTCACTAGAAAATAAATTCACTTCGAAATTTACAATGTTTCTCAATTAGTATCAGCAACTTATATAAGATTTTGCTCATATTTTCTTAAATACATGTAAAATGTACTAAAAATATTGGTGGTATTCATTAAAAAATGAAAGCGACTCAAAGTTCTAAGAAAATACCGCCTCTATTTTAAACAATTTTCCCTGAGCATGTTCATTTATTTTAACAAAATTCCACACGGTTGCTCTTTCTGACTCCTCTAAAGCAAAGGGTTTGGGAAAACATTGTGACAGATGAAGAAATTGCTTGTGACCATTTGCCACAATGGTTTCCAGACAAAAAACACATAAATATGTAAAATTCCATGCAATTGATATTGTCGTCTGAAACACCTTAGAATTTGGACAAGTCTAAAATTCTGCCGTTTGGTAAAATAGACATATGCTGATTTTCTCATTATTGTCTCCCACTAGTCATGATAACATCATCGCATGAATGTCGTTTTAGTTATTATTGGTAGTTGATCATTACCTCTCTCCTAAACGACATTTTTTTGTACTGATAGAACATGGAAGGCGCTCAAGACGACAAAAAAGATATTGATAAATTGATAATGTATATGTTCTGTACCAAATAGAATAGAGCTTATTGAAGCAAAATTAGAAAACGCTGGTTATTGGCATTTATTGTCACCCTTTTCTCTAAATTTCACCCAAGCTTTATCTCTTATCTCGGGCAATGTTAAGGAACAGTTTAAGGTTTGCTAAAACGGCCGTTTTTTAAGAGAGAAAAAATGAAACGATATCCATATATTTAAAAAAAAGGAATGCCACTGAGCTTATTTATAGTAGAATGTGTTTTTCTATGATATCCTGAACGTTGAAAATTTTGCCTTTCTTGACGGTTCAAAAATGTCCTTTCAGAATAATTCCTACGTCGACCAATCTCAATAATTTTCCCCAAACGACAAAAGGTTAGATTGTTCCAATTTGAAAGCTGACGCAGACCACAAAATGGAGTGTGATAAAGATGATATTTGTGTACAATAGAAAACGTTGAGGCAAAACGAAATAACGATCGCTCTCAGCATTTTTCATGTGCTTTCTATGACGTCATTACCAGGCTTTAATTTTTGGATTTAGTTAAATCACATCGTCACGTTCTAAATCAAATTACGGTTGGTGCATTGTACAGCCCGAATAACATTACGTACATTTGAAGTGACCATTATTTCACGATTAAGATATTTTTACCCTTGTATGAAAATGAACTGTAATATTCTTGCGTTTTTAGAATTTTTACAATTTAAGATTTGTTTCAAAATTAAATTTGATTCAAAATGTTCAAATTAAATAGTCAAAGCCAAATACCTAGATTAGACTTATGGCTGTAAAAATAGCACATCCCTTGGAATCAGTGCATATAAAAGACATAAAGAATAGATCTAAATTAACATATATCATGTCATTGCACTATTCCAGATTTGTTCCACGAGAAGCATCGGTGGTATTTCTACGAACAGAACATATGATCATGCCACATACGGGTAAGAGTTTTGATAGTATTTTTCCTGTGTTTAACGCTTTCCTAAACGATTTGTTTACTGGGGTTTTACGCCGTTTTCAACTGTTATGGTCATATCGCGGCGTCTGGAGCACCTAACCATGGATTCCTGTTGTTTTTCATACCAGTACCACCACAAAACACTAACCGAACCTCCAGCTGCTCGCCCTTATAGGTTCACTATATCAAACCATTGATGGGTGACATTTTGTCAGGACCTCTAGAGCGAGATATTTTCTCACACAAGACACGTTTTGGTTTCCACCAAGACAAATGTTTAGGATAACATTGAGTCAAAAGAACTCCTTTTGTCTCAATATTTTCTGTGCTACAATGTATATATTTTATCATAAAATCATCAATAACCAATGTGTCGTCTTTGCCAGTCTTCAAATTGGAACAGTCTGTTTTTGCTCGTTGAAAAGTTGAGTTATACTAGCTTTTTTGTTGTTTTGTGTTTCGCTTTTATAATGATCGAGGCATTGTTATTACCCTCGTCGTCGTCAACTGTATCAACTTTTGTATTATCATATCGTTTTTAATGTTAATACCTTGTTCAATCTATGGGGACCTTTGGATATTTATAGAGCAGCATCGCCACAATTAAGTTATTGTTATCAACATTGTTGAGAAGAATACATTTAAGAATACTAGTATTTCGGGAGGTGACACTTTAAAATTGCGATTATCTATCCAAAATAACTTAATTTCTTCGTTCTCATGTACAATATTTAAGAAAATTTCTAAGCATTTTTAAAAAGGAAACGCTACGTCATCTTATAAAGAGATTTGTCATTTTGTTGTCTTCGAATGTATTACGTGTTCGTATTTCGGTTTTGATTATTCATGTTCTAATCCCTTGAAATAATAAAACGTTTTAAAAAGGTTTTCCAAATTCGTAAATAGATGTATCGATATTAGAAACGTCTTAAGAGAGTCTACATTTTTTCTCATTAGCGACATACCACTTAAACCTTTACCAAACGACATATATTTGGATAATTCAAAATTGAACAGAGAGGCAGAGGAAATATAATGGATGCTAACTTACATAGAAAAAATCCTAGTCATAATTTAGAAAACTTTGGCGGGAAGAAGAAAGTACCGATTGATAGCATGTTCCTCTTTCCTGCAACGATATCTAATTCAATTTCAAGTTTGAGCGCCAGTCAGTTTTTGTGAAAGAGTAAAAGAAATACATCGAAACAACGATAACAAGATTATATATTTTGAATTATTTTAATATCATTTCGTTATGTTTATCAATATGAGTCACCAACTCCCCGATAATGTGAAATTTGACATGTCATTCCAGGCCGTTACTAGAACAGATATCTTTATTTGTGCTGGTCGCTTTAACCCATTACCAGACGGCAAAAATCTAAACTGGGTTAAATTCAGAGAGGTTGCAGACGACAATTTCAAGTTGATGAAATTTTAAAAAACCTTTCAATTTTGAGTCGGAAAACATTGTGAAAAATGAAGAAATTGCTTGTCACAAGCAATTTCTTCTTTTTCCACAATGTTTTCCCAAGCATTTTTCTTGAGGGGAGTCAAAAGGAGGACTGTGTGGTACAGTGATGGGTTAAATGTCAATCTTAATTATATACTTTTTTGAATGTTGTTGTTTTCTTTAAAATATCTTAATTAAAAGTGTGGTTTGAATAAGTCTACAAGGAAGTATCTAAATTCATTAATATTTCTCGGGAATAAAACAAGGCGTAACAACTTGGGCATTTTATTTTTGTCATAAATAACTTATGGCTTTGGTAACATACATCCCCGAAAAGAACATAATATGGAATATATTTCCAGAATAAGGTTTTAAAAGATCATTTACGTATAGACTGAAGACACAAATTGCAATTGTACATTTTTTGGGGGGTGGGGGTGGAGGGGGGGATGGTGGTGGGGGATGGGCGTGTTGACACAATTGATTTATAAATTATAATCAAGAATTTTTTTCGCTTTGTACCATATCAACAAGTTACAAATGTGCAAAAACACACCAATTTTTCCCGAGTGTATCAAATGTTATGATAGCGTTAGGGTGAAAATGCAAAATTTTCATTTGTTTCAATAATGTTATGGTGGATATGAATTTGACTAAAAGCCTTTTAACACCTGTTAAACTAGAATATAAAAGTTCTCACGAGAAGGGTTTTAACCATAAAAATGTCCATTCTCCGGAAAGGATTTTAATAGAACGAAAGTACAAAATTGGTTTTAAAGTTGACAGGTTTATCTCTGATTTCTATATTAATTCTAATGTGTCTCGTAATAAATTTTTTCTCATAACTTTTCGGCGATGAACGGGTCCCCGTCTCTCATCTATATATGGTTAATAGATAGATTTCTATCGGACTAAAACAGTTAGGTTTAGGTATAATAAAATACCCTCCCACTTATTTGACGGTATTTGTAAAATTTCATCATTCAATTTGTTGTTTTTTTTCTATAGTATTCATCTTCCCCCGAAATTAATTTTAGGCGTAAGTATAAGTATCATTTACGATTTTTACATATTGAGTATTGTTTTACTTTTGCATAGACCCTATATGTTCCTTTCCATACAAACGACAAAAAAGTGGAAAAACAGTATAGTGTTCATTAAATGAAATCTCGAAGATAGATTGACCGTGAAACTTTAGTATCTTCTTAACGGAAAAATCAAAGAGGAAACCCTATTGTATTATGGTTGGCGAAAATTGTTATCTTAATGTTTCCTTTTTGTAAAAGATATGTACATACCTTTCATAGAAATACTCGTATGCGATGCATGTATAATATTTGTAAATCTAAGAACCTACATTCAATATACGCAAAACGAATATACGAGTATTTTACGTTACAAGTTTGTTTTCGAAATGAACAAAGAATACATTGCATTTATTTCACTTATTCTGTATAGATGGCATTGGAAACGCGTAGCGCCACTTTTCAATAACATAACCATTAATCCATTACGTCCTCTTGTTTTTGTTGATAAGTGCAAGAGGAAATTTGATCCATACTAAATGTATTTTGAAACGAGTTGACCCTATCTCTCAGACAGAAAAAGTTTCGATGTCCCAACTTATCGAAAACATAATGTCAATATGCATATTCTGTTACTATTATGCAACTTTCGATTTGATTACTTCAACGAGTATAATTCACTTCGCAAACATACAAACCAGGCAATGTTATCATTTCTTATACATCCCTATTTTGTGCTAAAATAGTTTGACAGGGATGTCTAATTACTAATGTAAAAATGTTTTACATTTTCATGTAAACTCATACACCATATTGAGGGGAAATGAGAAATAGTGTTTAGGGGATATATAATCCATACTGTACAATTGATCCAGTAAGTGGAAACAAATGATTGAATATTTAGGACTTCGAAACCCTTATTGTTTGGGAAAGGGATAAATGTCTGGAACCCATTATTGTTTTAGACACGGTTTGGTGTATGGTGATATAATTCATGATCGATACTCTGCAATTGGTTCCAGTTAGTGAAACATATTGATGAACAACTCTTTGAATATTTCAACACTAATAAGTGGATTTGAACTGATGTAATATACCGGTACTATGGTTTTTTTTTACTTCAACGTATAAAAGAGCGAATTTTGTTTTACTAATACAAGTAGATGCATCAAAGTAAGCAATGGGGACTACCAACAAACTATGCCGAAAGAAACCTCTTTTTCTTGTCACAAAAAGAGTATCAACTATAGTTTCAGATGAACAGTGTCTCTGCTAAAACAAAACGTTCTTTGTTAAGATTCGCGAATGAAATGTTCATTTAGAATTCTAAGAAACGTTCCCGAAACGTGAGATAAGATAAATAAAGTTTCGTACAAAGACACGGATGCAATGAAGCTTATTGCTAAGCTGTAAAAGAATATTTTGATTAAGAAAACAGAAGAATAAAGCTGTTAGAGGCGTAAAGCGTTATTGTGGTACGGGTTGTTACCGTACAAATTGATAATAAAACTAGTATCTGATCTCAATCCGCCATATCAGTCACCGTGACAGCTCACTCTACAAATGATAAACAAAACAGCCCATGTCACTCTCAAAAACTATCATTGAATTTAATTCTAAATATACAACGCTAAGATCTTTGATAAATATTATTCGCGAGCCTGTTAATGTTTTACTACATACCAAAGTGGCAAAAACAAAACATGACTTTGCCATTTTTCTAGAACATCGTGAATGAATCAGAGAACAGTAAGTATTTGATGTCTTGATATGAGAGTTTTTGTTTTGGTAGCTTTTTATTGTTACCAATTGCAAAATCATTTTGCAATGTTTTGAATCCTTGACTTGTGCAAATGTTAAAAATTGATTCAATATTAAAAAGCCAATGACTACAACAAATTGATCGCAACTACAACTACATAACATTTTTAAGGAATATGTGTAGCTTTAAGCAAAACAAAGGCGACTTGAATTCAAGTATGAACAAACATTTCACACACACATATATCTATCATAAAACGTATGAGGTATGAGGGGTGAATTCTTGCGTTTATCCGTGTATACACACTATATAATCACTCGCGACTCAATATTTCGGCAAATTGCCTTTTTTCAAGATAAACGGAACCACTTAAAAAGTGGTTCCGTTTATCTTGAAAAAAGACAATTTGCCGAAATATTGAGTCGCGAGTGATTATAATTAGTGTTTATTACATTCCCTACGGAATAATTTTGTAAAATTGTATCCGTGTATAGTTTCACAATTTTTAGTGATCCTTCTTCTTCTTCCTCCAATACTGCACATAACCCTCTCTGGTGCATCATCGTACAGGAGTGTATGTACAAAGTCGTTGTGCGGCAAATAAAGAGGTAAAAATAACGAACAGTGCAGGGTTAAACGCAATAAAAACACAACTGGTGCTCATGGTACGATGAGCCCCCCCCCCCCCTTTGAACGCCTCAAGACTGGGTGCTGCAGTCAGATGTACTGGTAGGCTGTTCCACAGTCGAATTGCCTATGGGAAGAATGAGTGATCGCGGTATGGGAACACACTTTATAAAAGCGATGGATGCATTGTCTTATACGAATAATTTATCTAATTATACGAATTTAATATGACAAGTATAACCCGCCATTCTGATGTAAATGACCTAGCTGATCTTTGATCCGTCACTATTTGCTGTTTATCTATATGCTATTATGAAATGATATGTCAGACTTCCCATGTCGTTTCGACTAATGGTAAGCTTACTAACACACATAGCGGATAGTGATAGAGTAATAAACTTTGATATCATAATCTGACCACTGGCCCATGAAATAAAAAACCACGAACCCCTTCTGTGATAGCAATAATTACATGGTCCGTGACCCATTGCCCTTAATCTGTAATGGTTTCTGTCAATTTTCCTTGACGAAATATTTTGAATCTATCTTATAATTCTTTGTATGGCCAAAAACCTTAGTTTCTCAAGCAATACTATAAAAACTGAAACTAAAATAGTTCATATACGCCTACATTATCAACCTATTTGGAAATGGTCAACCATCACTTCTTTTGTTATACTTTTACTTTATACTTTGAAACATATCTTTAAATGAAGATCGGGTCTTTCTGTTTCTGAAGTAGCACCAGAATCCTGTTCTTTGTCTCTGATTCATACTATCGTCTTCTGTTCATTATTAGAATGAGTGATCTATAATATACATAAACAATCATGCTCGATTTTAATACCATAAATTAACCCTGAAGTGATTTGAATATCGTCGCCGTTCTTGTAATACACTTGCCTAAGTCATTTTCTTGATATTCTGACAGTTCGTATGATAAATGTAGGGTATCCACAAAGAAATTCTATGAGCAATCTAGTTTAGTGTGAGAATGAAAGAACTCATAGCTCAACAAAACACTTACAATACTGTTCTAAAAAAACTTCCTCCAATCAATGATAAAACAAAACAAAGTTTATATAGACCTTAGAAAAATATGCATACATTTCATGATATACCGGTATATTTTAAGCTATATGTGTTAATTGGATATATGAAAACAATCATTATGTCTATGTACAAGTACTTGTAAAATCAGTTCATCAATTTAACTAATTACGTGCACATGCAGGTGTCCCTTATTGACAGACATATCGTCGCTTTTCTACGAAAACCTCGTAACTGCAGCTTGTTTTATGCTGCAGTTACGAGGTTTTCGTGGAAAAGCAGCGATATACCAAAAACCTATTGCTTTTCTTTGAGCATTTTTCGCCGTCACACACCAGTCGATTTAAGAAAAGAAGACTTCTTTCTTAAAAGTTATTATTAAAATCTTTGTTTTTTCTCAAAAGCGTAGTTATTACCTCTCAGTAATTTGATGGTTTTAAGCCTTGATGACGATCACAGATTAGAGAGGGTCCGTACCAGTAACCTAGAGGTTACCATCTGTCTAAAGCTGGTCTTCTGTCCATTAAAAACGCTGACATTTGTGTGATATGTAAAGATATTAAAACACTCGAAAAGATATTAAAAGATGCGAGACCAAAAATCAAATTATAATAATGTGTATCTGATATTAAAATCGAAGATTAGTAGACCCTTTTCTTGAACAAATCAAGCATGACCAAAATATGGAGTCAACATTTTTTTTGTTTTCTAAAGTTAAAAGAAAGTAAACACGTTCTATGTTGATTAAAAGAAACACAGTTGAAACCTTTTGCTCTGAAATATTTGGCTTTTAACATATCAAGAAACTACATATTGATTAGCTGGTCATTACATTTCTTAAATTATTTAAGGACTCGCAACAAGTAAAAAAAACAATGAAGAGGGGTTTTAAACGAAAGGACATATTCAACTATGTAATATCCTTAATTGACTTAATTAAATGATTCACTCAGGGAAATGCTGGCGAGAGAAGCATTACAGAATCATTCAAAAGTATGTATATAATATTCAAAGAAGAATATAAAAACAAAAAAGAAAATGAAAATTGAAAAAAAAAATCATTTGGAAAGCAAAAATCATTCAAGCGAATTAAAAAGAAGGCCAATGATATACATGCATGTAAATTCTCAAGAAGAGAACTTTCGTGAGAACTACTGACACCAAAGAATTTTATGACATACACCACTTTAAAGAAAACGTAAACGCACACACGCACAATAAATTATGTTGGCAGTTATTTATGAATAAAAACTCTGTGCATGTTCTAGAAAATTTGAAGTATTTCGATGCAGGAATTTTTTGTTTGTCTGGAATCTGGAATATTTTACAAATTTACTTGATATCAGTTTGATCCGATACATTCGACGACTTTATTAAAAATCTATCAAAATCCAAATTAATGTAGTCGAAATCTATCAAGGTATTGGTGCAAGTTGGCTCCATTTCGACGGGCGTCTTATAGCTAAGTAAATATCAATTTGATGAAATTGTTAAAATTCAGGTACATTAGTTTTGTCTATGCATATGTGATTACGACAAAAAAGTAAGTAATTTTACGTAGATATAACATGAGACTAGCCATTGTAAAAAGTACAGTCTAATAACAATTGGCATTCCATGCAGAAAAATCCAGACGAAAATTGCTACAATTCATATGTTGACCACCTTTGCAATACCGTGCTTCTCTCAAACAAAGAGCATTTACATTTGATCCGGGATCTGGAAGAACGTCCCTTATAGCAATTTTAGAAATTGAGTTTCAAGATCAGCCTGTTGTCAAGTGGAGTCCAATATGCATCAATGCTGCTCTCTATAAGTTACTACAGGTCACGAAGAAGCAATTGGAGAAGAACATGGATCCTGATCAGACTGTGCGTATGCACAGGCTGATCTGGATACATGTTGGGCTCAAAAGCTCTAAGGGACGTTTTTCCAGATCCTGGCTCATTTATGTCGATAAGTTATAGCACTGTCTTTACAGATAATCTAGAACAAATCATTTCCTTTCCGTTTTCGATGTGATGTTAAAAATGGACCAAAAACTCTATGGAAGAACGCAGTCCAAAATATTGACCAAACTAATAAATTTTGACAATGACAAAGTTTAGTACCAAGTTGGCGCATATTCATGCAACAATACAATGTCTTGGACAACATATATACTTTCATTACAAGGACTAGAAATAAGCTATTGCAAATTTGTACAGAAAGAAATGCATGTTTATGCGTGTTTATGCAAAACATCTACAAATTACCTACTTTGGTTACGGCTCATTGAATCGCACATCAACTGCAGAAAGTCAGACAACCATATAAATCCACCATGTCTGACGATGGTCTTCATGATAGTGCCTCTACGTGTCCGGCTCGCTGTAATTGATTGGAGAAAATCGTTTGCAAGCTTGATTTCTATTTGATGACTTTTATATCAGTTATCATACAACATTTGTTTGTATTTTGTGTGCTTTACAACGTGGATTCTTTATTTCGTTTATCCAATTGGCTACCTTCTTACCAAATATAAGAGTGAAACTTCATGAAAGTTTCAGGAACAATCGGTAGGACGCTCTTATACTTTATTTATCATGTTGTGAAGCGTATTCAAAGATAAGAGAATATTCCATATTTTCGTCCAGGATTCGTCCGATTGTGCCAACATAATATGTTTTGGGCGAATATTAAATTAATACGACGGTGCTTATATTTTTAGTTCTATCTTTGGAAAATATAAATATATGTTTTCGTATATATTGTCTAATTTTATTTTCGTAATTATAGACTAATTATGACGCAGTACATTGACAATTGATGACTGGTGAAACAAAAGTAACTATAACTGGACTTACCGAAAAGTGAATTCATTTCTTTCGGAAATAGACAATTAGCTGCAAAAGCGCACTATATGATAAATGGAAATTGCTAGGGACCAATTAAATTCTATTAAGTGTTCAAAATATCTGGATAAGTTCCTAGACGAACAACTAAGCTTCAACGAACATGTAAAGAGAAAATAGTCAAACCGCAATACTCAATTGTCTAATGATAAAAATGTATTTAAATAAGCTTCTGATATCACATTTAAACTATTAGATTGGTATCATAAATGGTGTTTCTCAAGTTGGCAAACAAAAATTTATACATACGTCAGAGGTTACAAAACTACATTGATAGTTGAAGACAAATCTTAGAATTTTTGAATATGGGACAAATACTTTCCTTACAGTTGAAAGTGAACAATTGCGAAAACGCGTTGTACCTGCGAATGGAATTGATTTATTGCCGACTAATTATTATTCGTTCATAATTTCTCTTTTTCCCGTAAATCTCTTCGATCTTTTGACCTCTATGCAAATGGACGTCCCGCGTTTCCGTGTGTCAATTCGGAATGTATCGCTACCTTTAATCTAAGATATTAAGGTACATTTTATGAAATAGCACACGTTTGAACTACCTGAAATGGCAATGTACAAGTTTCAAAAGTTCTTTTATTGTCAACCGTTATTTAGTTTAACCTTTACCCTGAAAAAATGATACTGAACGAGTCTAAAGGGATTTTAAAGACTTTGCAGCGTTTAAAATAAGCGTATAAGTCATGTCTTAAATCAAGTTTATTTTCAACCGTATTCTATATGAAATTAAGCGAAAATACAAATATCATAAGAACAGATTGAAAGTTCTTCTTATTTCTCAATATAGAATCTATTCTGTTTTTAGAAGAATACTATTCGGATTGTAAAAATAAGACTTTTTGTGGAAAGAGTTAAAAACCACACAAGCCAATACGGGTATCAGTTTCGGGTGGCCTCGATCCCAGTATGACGTAATTGAATATGACATAGACACGTGACAGGAAATGACGCGCGCGTGCGCATGGGCGTCCTGCCCATGGAATTGAATTCTCAATAGAGAGCGTTATAATTAACTAGCTCTCTCCATCTTTTCTGGTCGTAAAATCAGCAGAAAAGTCGTGTTTCTACTACAATGACATTGCGTGAGGCGGTTCAAACGAGCTAAAAAAGACTGATCATTCCTACAGATACATATTTATTAACTAATTAAAGGTTGTTTCAATTAGGCTAACGAAAGTTACGATTCGATACGGGATACTTTGTGTGGCTTTTTGTGTCATAAAATTAATGCAACACTTTAATTGTACAATTTGTAATCTAGATTAAGTATTTAATGGTCGAGCGTGGTCACATCCAGTGCCCTTTTAAATTGGGGCTAAATCCATTATGTGTTTGGATGAATTTGTACCAAAATAACTGCTCATACTATTTTCCTGGAAGAACTTTAGATCAACAAATGACTTTGTCCAACAAATAAAGAATGAAATACAAATAGAAATCGAAATCAGAAAAGTCAATTTAAAAGTGTGTGTTTCGTATTGATCGCTATAATAAATATTTTGATTCTATTTATATTTTAAAACAAGAAGTCAATGTATATAAATTTGTCTATTTTTCCGATAAGACATTGTATCAATTTCTCAATATATCCACCATCTTCAAACACTTTTTGAAGAACCGGGACTTTATAACCAGAGCTAGTGCAGTTGTAGAAGAGCATACGGGAATTTACAAGACTACGTGCCCCCGAATTATGAGTGTGCTTCTCCTGTCCAACGAGAAATATTCCAAAAGAATTATGAAAGTAATTTTTCGATAAACCATTTTCTTTTGTATTATTTCCAGGGCAGACTGGCGTTAACCAGCTGGGTGGGGTATTCGTTAATGGGCGTCCTTTGCCAGACCACGTTAGACGTAGAATCGTAGAGCTGGCGCACATGGGTGTGAGGCCGTGCGATATTTCTAGACAGTTGCTGGTTTCCCACGGATGTGTTAGCAAAATATTGACGCGATACTATGAGACGGGGTCCATCAAGCCGGGATCCATAGGAGGAAATAAACCTAAGGTAAGGAAAAATGAAAACTGCCAAATGTAGTAAATCTAGAAAAAATCATTTTAAAGTGTATTTTCTAGTCATCATCTTAAAATGCCTTTATCATATCTGATGTTAATCTATTTTTATTGTGGTTTATTAATTTGTTTTGTTATCGTTATTTTCATTTTCATCCTTGATTAGGAATTAGTAATTTGCGAATTTATTGATGTATTCAAATATTTAGAATGATACTTAAATGTCAATTTTTGAAACTTTTTTAAGTAACACAAACACAGTTATACTAAGCAGCATCTCTAATACACATGCATACGCTGCTTAATCATTAATTTTTCTCGGTTCCATCTTTTTTAATAGTATTTAACAGACGTCGATGTTCACCATGTTCTTGTTTCATTTACAGCAAGTCGCTACACCACTGGTAGTCCGCAAGATTTTACAACTGAAGAAGGAAAACCCGTCAATATTCGCATGGGAAATTCGAGACTTTCTTCTGGCACAGAGAATCTGTGACGAGCAATCCATCCCGAGCATCAGCTCTATAAACAGAATCCTGAGAAATGCCGGGGCTTTCAACAGCGACGGGGTACTTTCCAGCGAGGCTTCGTCTATTTTCTATCCACCCCTCCCCGCCCACGCTTTTCAAACATTTTACCATCCTCATCAACATCCAGCTGCGCTGTATCCCCTCAATATCCCAGGACTTTCCTATCCGAAATTAGTCCAACCACTACAAAACTTGGAACCAGGGGAAGTTCCGTCGAGCGCTGAGAACCAGTCCGCTGCGGAAGCGAGGTTATTGAGCTCAGAAAGTGGTGACGTCACATTCAATGGGAAAAGACTGGCGGAACATGACAGCCTCTCTACAGCTTCGGGGGCAAAAAGGCTTCGGAGTGACAGCCTAAATTATACGAGTCGAGAGGGCGATAAAACTGGAAAGGAGACAACAAAAGGTACCACTTTAGTTCCATATTTTCTTCGCTTTCAGTCCAAAAGATCGTAACCACAGCTTTGAAAAAGCTGTGGTTACGATCTTTTGGAGGAAAGCGACGATTTGTACGATTTATAGCCGATTATTTGTAATTGACTGTAAATTATTTATGAATAAAACGTATTCGTTACTCCGATGAATCATTTATTGGCCGATTAAGACCTGTCTTTGCCTCTTTAATGAAAGGCCGAGTTGAACCAAACACATAATTATTTATGGGTCCCTTCATTCAATTTCAACAGTATTTACCCTGTTCGTGACAATACGTTTTTAAATGCAGATCTAACAAAAATGAATGTTTTATGAATTGGTTAAAACATACATATATTTATAAAATACAAAATAAGTAAAAGCGAGTACTTTTGTAGTTTGTCCATGAAATACTCGCAAATGTATCTTATTGCAAAGGTGTGCACTATTTTTTATACATAAGTTTCAATAAATTATTGGAATGATTCTTTTTTTATGTGAAGAATCTACGAAGACCAAAACCAGTCTTAGAAATCTTAAACACACTATAATTTATAGATGTGTACTTTTTTGTCTGTATATGCTTTGAATACGGACAGGTCTGCATGTTCAACCGTTTGCGAGAGGGTTGATAATGAAATCGTCTTTGATATCTCTAAAAGCACAAAACAATATTGCGTCGCTTTTCAACAAAAACCTCGTAACTGCAGCTTGTTTTAAGCTGCAGTTACGAGGTTTTTGTTGAAAAGCAACGATTGGGTTGACTGTGAAAGGTTGTTGTTGTTATATTGTTTGTAATTGAGGGGACAGTGTAACATTAGAGGGGTAATTCGGGTCTAAATTACGATGGGAAACTGCATGGCTGGTATGCCGATCATCTCAATACAGTGAGGCACCATCGGGAAACGGGCTGTACTGGAATTTTCACAATTGAAAAAAGATTGCAAACGTGAGCTGTAGCAAAAAAAAAGATAAACTTCCTATTTAAAGAAACAAAAAATGGAGTTCTATCTTTAGATTAGTTCCAAATTGTAGTTTTCATTTTATCAATAGATTTCTTATATTTGAATAATTTTTGGCGCACATATACACACACTGAAATCTTAAATCGGTTTGTAGGTTTTATATATCATGTAGGGGAAATAAAATATAATCTCAGAATGGCAATAGATATTGCAATTGATAAAGAATGCAAGGGCTGTATTAAAGTAAATTGAACAGTTGATAGATATATTTCTGGAGTTGACTATATACACAATTCAGACAATTTAATGAGTTACTTCCGTTTTTAGATAAATAAAATACATAAAATGTTTTGAAACTTTAACAGCAGTCACATAGCCTAAAAGACACTGTTTTTCCATTTCTTTTATTTTTCTGTTGATGTCTCAGACGATTTCTCTATGTAAATTTTTGGTTGGAGTCACAGGCCTTCTTTAAATGCCTCGTCCCAAATTGTTATATCAAGTTGATGCCCATGACAAGGGGGTGTGACAATAAAAAGATGACAGCGTCTTGAAAACACACTATACAGATTATAGTGTTGTGACCGTTCAGATTTATGGTCGATTTTATTTTATGACTTAAAACTGAAATACATGTAGCAACAAATTTCTACTTCTCGTGAAATATTCCCCCAAAACGTGAACTATTCCCAAAACGTATGATAATCCTATATTATACTTATTATTATCTATGTTTTCCAAAACGTCATTGTAGGATGGTCTAATTGTAGATTATGACTGAAATATATGATTCCCTCTCTGTATAGAATATAGATTTAAACAAAAGGTTGTTTGAATTATATTTCAAATTCCACAAGGCCAATATAAGCAAAACGTGATATAAGCTTAGAAAAAAGAAAACCATTGCGTTACACAGTATTCTAGAAAGTTCTAGAAAACGCAAAGACGGAATTGAGAACTAACAAAATTTTTGGTACATGTTACATGTATTTCTCAGGAAATTTCTATTGCCGACTTGCCTAATACAGGAGTTAAATAATTGTAAAAGAGTATGTAATTACATTCTATCATAATGACATCTTACATTTTTACGGTTTCGTTTTATGAAATTTAAATGCTACAAATTTGTCTGAACACTTGAAATTTCAAAAAGCCGAGTAATTTGCACATTAGGCCGTTTATTTAATGCGTTGGTTTTGTGCAATAAGTGATCCTATCTTTCTCCATCTCAAAACTCCCATTTAGAAAATCTTTAATCTAACACTTATTTGACGCCGATTAAAGTTCAACAAAAGTCATTTTCCCACATAAACATGCGCTATTATGAAAAGTAACGCTATTTAGATGGTTTTGGAAAGACGGCATTTATTGCAATGCACTTTTTTTACATCTTAAACTGACAATGCTGAATCTATTTTTAATATCATTTTCTAAAGAAATCTGTATACTAGACATTTCATTTGGTAAATACATACTATCTGATTAATCAATTTTTTTTCTAAAGTGCATACACGATTCAAAGGCTTCACCAGATTATATTTTCAGGCCAAATATTCCCTGACTAATCAGATATACAAATATACGATGTTCTTAATTCAGTCAGCAAAATTTCCCCAGAAATATTTCTAATCAATTAACGGTTAGTTTTCTACAAATTTATTGCACCATCTTCTGCGTGTCTCGCGCCAGATTAAGGAGGCAATTCCTGTCAAATCAAAATGGCGAAATCTCGTTCTCGCGCAGGTGCTTCTCGTCATTACGAGATGATAGCTTCTGGTTAAAACCTGCCCTGATTGACAGTTCTATGGCGTCTCGCGACTAAAAAGGGCATAAATTTCACACGAGTTACCATTCTTTGTGTAATTCGACAGCACATAACAGATAATACGAGCGAAATTGCTGCCCCGATTTGGCCATAATTATGGCCAATGAAAACTTGCTGATCAAGGCATTTCGGTAATAAAATTGTAATAAACTCGGCTAGTCTTACCGGACTTGTGCCCTTATCTATTGTTGTGACAGGGTTTACAGACTAATTCTATTTCTGTACCAAATGGTGAATTCTCACAAAACTAGAAACCGCAAATAGTCTACGGGCTATTTTATTAGGTAACCGTGCTTATCGACTACAGATAAGACATTCTTTCTGTCTCTGGAACAAGACTAAAGAAACATCGTAATAATATCATAACTATTTTAGAGAAAAATGTTGTACCTCTCATGACTTCCAATTTTCCATCCCTTGTAGATCGTAGCAATGGAATGTGATATCTCCGAAAACAAGGAAAAAGATTAAGACAAAAATGATCTCTAAAATGTATACTGTTTAACAGTTTTCTTCAAGTACACAAGACAAAAAAATAAACATGTAAGTTTTCGTTGACGTAGTTTTAAATTTCGACCGGCCTGAAGAACTGCTATCAGTTAGTGGGTAACTAAGATGTCGCCTGCCAAAACCACCTGGACAATGCGTAACCTAAGATACCGTATCATGTGACGAAATGGCGAGATTTCACGTGATTTCGCGAGACCGATCTTAGGGGATAATTTCAAAATAGTGAAGTTTTCCGTGATAATTGCCGAGCGCGACATATAGTTCCGATTTTCATGAATTTTTAAGTAAGGCATATTGCGATAAAAACTGCCGTTTTCTCATGAAATATCTTTGTCGCAAATGACGATTATCTATTGAAAAGAAATACTATAGTTTGTTTACCAAAGCATCGTAACTACGGCATTTAAATGAAATTTATTGGTCACGTATTTTACAGACAAAATAAAAATCCACGCGCTTCAAAGTAGGTTTCGATATTTTTGCAGACATTTATTATTGTTTTTGCGTTAGTAATATAAAGTGTTTGTTGAATTAATTTTATCAATTTTAAAACGAAATATATTTGAGCCAGGATCTGGAAAAAGGTCCTTAAAGGCTTTTGAGCCGAACATGATCCCAGATCAGCCTGCGTATACACACAGTCTGATCAAGAACCATTTTGGTCTCCATTAGCTTCTTCTTGACCTGTAGCAATCTTTAGAGTGCAGTATGGATCCACATTAAGACTCCACTTGGCACATGCTGCTCTTGAAACATGGTTGTCTCAAATGCTATATGGGACGTTTTTCCAGATCCTGGATCATTTATGTTATAGGCATGTTCGTTTGAGAAACGCATCATAGTGGACACAATAGTTATGACGAAAAAAATTTCCCTATTGACATGTTGATATCGAGCGAATGGCAAAGCAACGTACTGATTTTTTTAAAGAAATATGAAATAGGCTTCGAATTAAAAAAGAGAATAACCGAAAAAAATGAAATCATCATTTGACCAAATGAAATTAATTTGTTTCAAGAAGTGCAGTGCGATCTGAAATGATTTGTTTGTACATGTCTTCGTATTCATGGTAACTGCAGCTTTTATGAAAGCGTATGGCTGGATGCATGTCAGTAAAATGTGAAATGCTAGGCCAATTCATGTTTTTTACATCCTTTACCAACATTTTACTTGGTGTAAATGAATTTTATATGTATGGTCAAGTCTTAGTGCTATTTCTGGTAATATATTTACGTATTTTCACAATTCTCAGAACCATATTATTTGTTGATACAAACAAATTATTTACTACAATTAAACAGTAGTATAGGAGGGTCGACTGGTCTGCTTTACTACCCTTAACTTTCTCCAAAGAAATTCCCAAAAAGCTAGGTCTAAAAGTTAGCATTTCATTTAGATAAACTTTGTACGTGTCAATGCAAATGATCGGGAAATACTGTTCTCTCAAAATTAGCAAAATCCAATGGGTGGTGTTCCCCGATAAGTCTTATGTCTTTGTAAATATCTGTGTATGACATTATGAATAGAATCGTAACAGTTTATAATTATGTCTATTCAAAAACATTCGGTGAATACAGCCAAATTAAGATAATTTCCTTTGGATTACGGAGAAAACGGTCTATACAAAATTTTATTTTCACGTGCATGCCATTCTTAATAGCACCAAAACATTTTATACGTCTATTAGCCACCTTTATACGCAAAGAGGGCTGGATGAATTATTCAAATTACCAATCTGTCTTGTTTAACGTTTATGACACCGTTCAAAAAGCGTTTGTCTTTTGACGTCCTTAACCTTTTTGCAGACGAAATATTTGTACAGCGGCTCAATTATAAAGATGTTGTAGACGACAAAATAGTTGTCTTCAAAAAAAGAAAATGTATTATGCTAAAGCTTATAAAATATCGAGAGTTCAGTAAAGGTAATCCGCTGATAATCATCAATTTATTTTTTTTCTCAATACTTTCCTAATTCATTTCTACTATGGACGTTTAAATCATGTCTTGTTTGGGAAAGGATAAAACGCATGGAGATGTTTCTTTTGATCGTATCTTCACTCAAAGTTACGAACCCGTTAACAATAAAAGTGGCGCACAAACAAAAAGGTCCGTCTTAGATGCGCCCTAAATGTCCCAATGTCATTCCAAGTAAATGGCGTTTTTACTTTATCTCTCGCGGCGATCACGAGAATGGCTGATGTGCTTCGTTTTATGGACAATAAAATTGTGTCTCCGCACGAAAAAAAAGGTCTATCTGAATCTCTGCGAGTGAAACTGAATGATTATCTCTGTAAATAAAAGGCTATCAAATTGTTAAAACAAGGCCATGTTATGCTGGTATAAATTGGATACATACTTCACAAATTAAATGAATGTTTATTGAAAATGCAATTTATTGCATTTCTATAAATGGTTATAACATATACTTTATTATTCCTCCTTTACAGAGGATCAGTAGAAGTAGAAGCGCATTTCAAAGAATAATAATTATATCCACATGTTTATTGAAAATATTCTTATTATGATAAATATATTATTTATAAATTTTCTTTAATGGAAATAATTATGTTGACATGCTTGATTGCATATTTATTTGTCATTATCTGTAAATGTTCATTTTTTGATAGGAGTATGAATAAAGATAAATGAATAAGTAAAAAAATAAATGATTAAGTAAAAATAAATAATCAAACAAAAATAAATAAATAGATAAATAAATAAATAGGAGATAATTTCTAATTTTCTAAATGACACCACTGTCAGCATTTAGCAATAAAAACACAAGGAAGTATCGATAAGAAATTTGAAAAGCAATAAAAGCACCGACAATTAGCTCTGCATTAATTGAACCTCTTAACGACGTGGAGGAACGTGTGCATGCGTTTCTAAACACCATGAAATGAAGGATTTATCTAGAATAAGCCATTTGAGGGAAGATGCGCAGATTTATCTGATCTAGATATGTATTATCTTAGAGATGTGGCTTCTTTGAACGTTTAATCACTTAACACGCATGTATTTGTTTGAAGTGATAGCTTTTCAAAGAAAACGACAATAAAAATGCAATCTGTTGATACAAATACGTGTAATGCTTATTACATAATACAATTTTGTGAATCTAGAATTAGCCTGTTCGTAGGGAAAAAAGCTACCGTATTGAAATCACTTTCATATTCGTTTTTGTAAAATCTGTGTCACATAATTTGCATTAAATTCAAATTCTCAGTTCTTTTGAAATATAAAAGTAAATAAAAAGAAGACCACGAAAAAATGTCAGAGGAGAATATTTTTTCAAAAAAAAAATGTGTAAAAAATAGAAAAAGAAATCGCATGTTGCTTGGACATATGTTTGATAGAAATTCTTGATTTTCAAATAAATACATATGTAAAAAAAAATATTCTGTTTATCTCCCACCAAAACTCACTCTGTTATTGAAAATGCAAATACGAATTCTTTCTCTGTAAATTTATATCAAAGAATTAAATGTATTTTTTTTCTGTACAGGAAACATACAATTTGTACAGTCCAATTGAAGTTGTAGCGTGTTCAATTTCATCACCAATTAGGGAGCGTGACCGCACATGAATAATTTGCATTTCTCGAGACAGTCACGTGTTGTATGATTAAAATGTCTGGAATTATAGAACAGTATACCCGGAATGTACGCTTAAATATATTAAGCCCAATGGAAACATAGAAAATAATGGTATCAATAATAATAATAATAATAATAATAATAATAATAATAATAATAATAATAATAATAATAATAATAATAATAATAATAATAATAATAATAATAATAATAACAACAAAAAAACAAAACAAGGGTTTGCGAACGGTTTAAAGTCTTAAATGCATTCTAATCGTGAAGATAATAAACAGCAAACCAAATTGAAAATTTCATATCTCTTTCACAATTCACAATTCGGGTGAGAACTTAGGAATCTTGTTTTCGTACACATATTTGCATGACCTTGCAGTAAAGATAAAACTCAAAAGAACTGCGCTGTTGTAATAGACCCAAAAGGAAATTTAGAAATAATCAACTTATACAAAATTTCTAGAATTCGTGTATACAATCTGTAAGTCCCAAGCATTTCATTAAATCCTAAGCATTTCAATCGTTTCATTAACGAGCTTTCGTGACCGCATCATGAATAATTTGAAAACTTAAGGACGTTTTCGCATTAAACACGTTGTATTTGTTCCGATTTAGACCGTTGCGAAGCCACTTTAAAGGCGTTTGGATTCCCTTTAATTACACGCTTTGAATAAGTTCTAAGGAATTTTAAATTGCTTAAAGACTCAAATCCTAAGGGTTGCGTTAAAACTAGAACTATATGGACGTCACGATATATTTAAATGGAAATCTTGCATGTAGAGTTGTTTCCACATTAATTTAACCTTGCACATATACAAAAACTAGTTCAATGCTTAAAAGGGGGTCCCCAAAAAGCTTATATGATATAATAAGTAGGCTTATTAGCATTCGAAGAAACGGACGTTTATATCTGAATGCTGCAAACTATAGAAACAATTTTTCGTATGTGTGGACCAAAACTGTATTCGTATAATCTTTGCTCAGAAGGGCACATTACGAAAATACCAGGCACAAAATATGGCTTCAGGTTACATGCGGAATAAAAAGGATCAGTCGATCGGCCTTTCTTCATTTTTTTTAATTTCCTCATTTGGGTTTTCTTCACAAGACAATCATGGCGTTTTCAATATCTTTTTTAAAAAGACCTACACCCGTAGTTAAATATGCCGAAGTGTTACAATGCTCACGAGTGGGCTACGACATGCTTAAATACGTCTAAATCTAATATCCCAGAACATCTTACAAATATCATTCGTAATAAATCAAACTTTATTTCTCAAACACCCTTCAAAGATCGTTATTTCTTTACTTATAGTCAATAAATCAAGTGGTTGTATTTAAGAAAATTTGTCACGGTTGCTCTAAAATTGGCAAAGATATTTAAGGTAAACGCATGTAAATCACTGCAAACTTAAATTATATATTTAGTGTAATTTCGAATAATTTAATGTCGCATTCTTAAAGGATGACGTGGATTCTTGTCAATTTAAGCAGGTATAATCGACATGATGAGTACGAACTCGTCGTAAATTTACACGACTTTTTTTATACATACGAAAATAGTATGGCACATCCTAATATGAGAGGGACGTAGATGCGCTTAATCTGACTTCCAGCAATGAAATACAGTCAAAACTGTATTACCGGCCACCTATGTATAGCAGCCAAACTGTCGTATGCAGCCAGTCCATGTCCTCCCATGCACTTTTACTTAAAACTGTGAATAACAATATACTGTCTAATGTGGTCAGTGACCGGCTTCAATTGTCACAATTGCTCTTTACCTATATCCCCTTTAGCAGCCATGCACAACTAATTAGTGGCAGGCAATGTGTGAAAGATTGATAATACATCTAGCAATTTGTCTTATCATGTACATAAACCATGAAAAGGTGTGATAGATATATAAGTATATCCTATTTACTTTACAACACTTGCCTTTTCTTCCTATTAATAGGGCCAGTCATACAAGGAGATATTTACATCCAGCCTTCAGAATTTTCTTTTCTGTGTTAAGCAGCCAACTGTCGTATGCAGCCAATTTTGGTTTGTCACTTAGCTGGCTGCATACGACAGTTTCGACTGTACTATAATACACGATATGTACCATAGTATACGGGTACAGGGAGTCAAGTTAAGGGCCCTTAAGGGTTGGAAAACCCCTTTCTAAAATCAAATGTTAAAGGGCCTACAAAACGGCTTGCAAATTAATAATTATGCACAAAGCATTCTTATTGAAATGTTTATAACAAAGATTCTTGATTAACCCTTTCCCAAACAAGACCTGGTTTTGACGTCCGTAATAGAAACGGTTTGGAAAAACATTGAAACAAAAGAAGAAACTGCTGATGACCAACAGTTTCTCCTTTTGTCTCATTTTTTTCTATTCTAAATTTTACTCAAATTCTGTCTTTAATAAAATCCATTTTGTCATTTGTGGCAGAATTTGAAGTGGATCCCCTAATATTTCTCTGTTTGGTAATGCGTTAAGAACAGTAACGATTCACATGATATGACCGTATAGGCACTATCAATAAAAAAGTGCAATTACAAATGTAGGCCTACAGTTAACACATCGACATCGGATAAGCCGAAATACCGATTAAATCGAAGTGAAAGTCATGTCCCATCCTCAACATAAGGATATCAAAATGAATTCCAAAACAAATACAGCCATTGAAATTTAGTAGGAAAATGATAGAAATTGCTCGTTTCTATGGCGTGTGGAACGTTGCAAAATTCGATAAATATTTTTATGTGATAAAATTTTATATTTACATTCTATAATTTTTTATTTATATTCTAAAATTATTTTTATGTGATATGATTTTTATCTATATTCTATATTTTTTATTTATGTTCTATATTTTTTAATTATATTCGATAACGCGAAAAAAAAAACATGTGATATAATTTTTTATTTATATTCTATATTTTTTATTTATGTTCTATATTTTTTATTTATATTCGATAATAGCGCGGAAAAAAAATTATGTGGTATAATTGCGTCATGGGATACTAGTGACATTTGTAACAAACGATTTGATTGGACAACGGTATTCACAACGAATATGACAGCATCGATATCGCAGTGGTTAGCGCACTCAGCTTGAAACCCGGAGGACCCGAGTTCGAGTCCCGGGGAGGTGTGTCATTGGGCAAGACACTTAATTGTCAACGCCTCAGTCTACCCAGCTGAATGGAGTGGGTAGCAGTGAGGTAAAACTTACTGCCTCTTCTCTTCCGCATGCCAAAAATGTTTCGAGTTAGAATAGTTAGTTTCAAAGTTCATTGCACTGTAAAAAGAGCACCTGTTACTTGTAGATTAGTAGGAACATGCACAAAAAAGATATACGCTAGCTTAGCTAGTGGTGCCTCGAAAAGTCATCGGGGGAATCTAATAGTAAAAACAAACAAATATGGCTGCCCCCACAAGGTGTGTAAAACATGCTGTCGTCTATCTAAAATTTTGTTCGCATAATATAGGGATAGGATCACACACTGTCACTGTCTTTATCACTCTGAAACACAGGTGTCTGACAAGCGTCTGTCTGTCTGTAATTATATCACATGATTTTTTTTCGCGTTATCGAACATAAATAAAAAATATAGAACATAAATAAAAAAAATATACAATATAAATGAAAAATTATATCACATATATTTTTTTCGCGTTATCGAACATAAATAAAAAGTAAAGAACATAAATAAAAATATACAATATGAATAAAAATTATAGAATATAAATATAAAATTATATCACATGAAAATATTTTTAGAATATAAATAAAAAAAAAAAAGAATATTAATATAAAATTATATCACATAAAAATATTTATCGAATTTTGCAACGTTCCACACGCCATACGTTTCGAGCAATTTCTTTCCCTTTCCTACTATATTTCAATAATGACACATATGATGCCCATCAAAAATGGTTAGATATCGTTTTTATCGAAAATAATCAAAATCGGATTAGTCGAACTCCGAATACGTCGAGGTATTTTGACGGTCCATCTGAATTCGATACAACGAGTCTCGACTGTACGTGTAAAATGGGCTATAGTTTTTACACTACTTATTAGTGGATAGAATTTCAAACTTTGTTACGAATACTATGTTTGTTTATTTGCAGATAGCGACTGTGAAACATGCGATAAGGAACGAAAAGAAAGCGAATCTAAACCAGAAAGGAACACAAGCCCAGCGCACCAAAAACCTTTACATTCAATCGACGAAATTGTACGAAAAAGTGGGTCATCACCAAGGGAACGGACAAAACAACCGGAAGCATCTCCGACTGCGGACCTACACTCACCGGAAATGAACTTAATGAAAAGTGCGTTCCAGTTTAACCGCGTACACAATCTCCACAATTTACATCTATGGAAACAGCCACACATGTTTGCACCGAACATTTATTCCTTTCCAATGACGTCATCGACGACGTCAGCTATGGACCCTCTTGCCGAAAGACAATTGACGTCAGCATTGGCTTTGCGTTATATGAGTGAATCTCAATTTTGTTCAAGTTGATATGTTTGTTGTTAGTAATGTTTATTAGCTTTCATCTGGAAAAAAGTCCTTATGACATTAGAAACAAACTTGTATCTAGATCTGCCTGTGTATTAATACTGCCTGTTCAGTATCCATTTCGCTCTCTCACAGTTGCTACAAATAGCAACGAAATTGTTAGAGAACAACATGGATACTGATCAGACTGAGTGTATACGCAGTCTACGCGCAGTCAGATCTGGATATAGGTCGGTATCTTACGTCATAAGGACAATTTTCAAGATCATGGCTTATTTGATAAAGGTGTGCTATAGATGGTCCCCATAATTATGTTGCAATATGTTTTAAATAAATATTTTGAACGTCACAAAATATGTAATTTTGTGTTACTTTTTTGCGAGTTATGCAAAAGATTCGTCTGTATCACTGCTGATAATCCGAAAAAGATATGTGACCCATCACGCTAAAATGGACCTTACCAGAAGTCAACAAATCCACATTTTGACAATCCTGTCAGACTAAGCACAGGTCAACCAGATACTGTATGCGAAAAATGAGAATATAGTATAATAGGGAAAACATTCCAGATTAAGAAAATTACATACAAGTGAAAATGTCGGCCCTAGTCTGGCTGCGAAGACTGCGCAGACTGACTAGGGTCGATATATACTGAGAGGCAAAAGAAAGTATAAACTTTTTGTTTTTCGATATCTCTCTTAATTTCCATCATATCGACTCAAAATTTTGCACTATTTATTCCTACTCATAGACCAATAATGCAGTCTTGTTAAATTTTACCTGAAATTGCTTGACTACCTGTAATCTTGCTACATGCCGATCTTGCAAATTTTGCACGAGCGACATAGTGGAGCATCAAATAATACTGTTAATCCTTATTGGATTTCTTTATCAATTATCACAACAAATCACAACGTTAAATTTTCTCTAATAGCATTACACAATTCGGTGGCTGGTAGAAAACGATCAATTTGCCCCCTTTTGCCATTAAGACCCATTTTTCTATGACGCAGCGTATTACGAAAGAAACGTGACACGATATACACTTACTTAGGTAGCATAGGAATATCCTGTGCAAATTTTATCAAAATCCGTCTATAAATTTAGGAGGAGTTGTGTAAGATAACCTGTTTGCATCAAGCCCCCTTTTGCCATGACGCATCGTAATATGGAATATCACTAACAATATACGCATGGTCCTAGGTGACTAAGCTCTTTCTGCCAATACTTTATTCCAATCCGTTCATAAACGTAGGGTTTGTGTCAACGTGAATTTTTGCGTTAATTTATTTTTTAAATCCCCTTTTTCGATGCCGCTGTATGGCATAAAAAACGCAACAACGAAAGGAAGGACAGATAGACGGGTAGGCGAAGACACTGTATGGAAACTACTGTATGTATACTTAGCTGGGTTATCCGAAGTCAAAATAAAAATGGCGGACAGGATTTCTGCACAAGGTAGGTGTCGTGTATTTTTGGTCACATACTGTTGAATATGCACTTTCATGCAACTTGACGGATATCAGCGTGAAGACAATTGGTTGGAGAACCAATAAATATAGCCCCCTTTTTACGAATTTGCCTCGTTTGACTGTAATGTTTGAATGAAGACAGTGTCGTGTTGACCTTGAAATCCGAAGCGATAGATTTTGAAAAATCGGTCTGTATTTCCGAATTCCTAAGCTTCCTGTCAACGACACAGGGCTAGATGGGTGGAGAAATTGATATTCTTACCTGAAATGTTTCGATAGATCGTCTGTGTAGTCTACATTTGTTGTAATTACACTTTGAAAATTCGCATGCTGTACAGCTGTGTGCAAACCGAAACTAACCCGGTGTACAGCTGGGTGAAACTGTTTTTCTGTATGTGTGGGTGCAATATCTAACCCCAAAACACTGTATGTTTGGTTTTTTTTTCTGGATAAAATCGGATACATGTTTCCGAAACTCTTTTGTGTTGAACTATCGAAATATATTCCAAACTATCCAAACGATTTTCATTAAAGAGACATTTCACATATAATTTCTCATAAATTTCACCTTTACTTTTATCTGAATGAACTGAATTTCTGATGAAAATTCTGAAAATTTCAAACCAAAGTTTTGCGCCGTTTAAGAGAAATATATTTAATATTGAAATTAAACTCATTGGTGGATGCCGCAGTTAAAATGTAAATGAAATTTGTCCTTTTCGTCTCAACTTTAAAGGCGTTTCTTTTACTTATCAGCAACATTTTCAAACAACTAATAGCATTTTTTAAAAACGCAATAGAATAATCGACCTTGGCATCAAGACATACCTTTAAAAAATGAACTAGAAATGTTATGTCTTTTTAGTGTGCTTCAGAAAACGTACGAAATCGATAATCTTACTTCAGTCTTTCTGTATGTTTTTTTTTTCTATTATCGTTTTAATTCTTTGGCGCACCCAAACTGAATATTCACCCCATCTTTTTATAACTAGTATCGGACTATCCCAACAAATGAAAATATACACACGATTTTATAATATTTAAATCAAGAATATCATGCTTTTTTAAAGAGTAATTACAACCAAAGTAAATTACACAGACGAAATATTGAAACATATCCGTTAAGCTTAACAACCGTATCAACTTCTGTACCCATCTAGTCGTGTGCTCTTTTCAGGAAAATTAGGCATTCGAAAATACATACCGATTTTTAGCCTAACTTTTTTTTTATTTTTCAAAATCATAAAATCATTGAAATGATATGTGGTACATGTAATACTATTTTTATTTTTTTCGTCATATTCCCCACGTAATTATGGGGAAGCTAACCTTGTTCAAGGTCATACAACTTTTAATATTACGTAGTTGAGTCATATTTCGTTACATCCGGCGTAACTGCCCCTTCCCCAGCGAGATTTAGCTTGCGAATCAACTCTCTAAAATAGATATCATTTAATGAATAGAGTAATGTAAACTGCTATCTTGTTTTGTTTTTGTTCACAATAGGTTTTGAATGTATCTATGTCAAGTTTACTTCCATAAGATAGTTCCGTGTTTTTTTTGTTTTTTTTTGTCAACATTATGAATATATATTTTACTCGAGCTACCATTAAACAATAGTTTTGATGCAACGAATGTGCCAAATTGGTAGTGAATGAGTATTTGCTCCATCCGTAATCTACTTCAAATTGTAAAGAATGATAAGGTCGAACATAGTTTGACCACAAATATATGTCTTGACAGATTATATACAAAGTAAGTGTATGTATGTATCAGTAACTTCCCCAACCCCTTTATTCGTATATATTTGAACCCCCATCATCGAAATCCTGGATCCGCCACTGGCATAATATGTTCAACAGCATTAATTCTATATTTCAATTTTGTATAAAAAATATTTACCGTTTTATGGCCACACATCGAAAGATCGTAGTAGCATGGAACCCCATTGTATCGGTCTACTTATCTTTAACAAATGACAGCCATGAAAATAAATAATTTTCCTTACTCATATCATGCTTTCTTGTAAAATAACATTTTTACTTCTGTTAATTATATAAAAAAATCATTGTCAAAATCCCAGTTCTATAGTACAAAAATGTCAACAATCGACAGCCATATCAAATTTGCTGAATAATGGTGTCACCCCATTATATCAGTGCATTGTGATTGAATGTTGAAAGAGTTAAAATAATAACTGACAAACAGCATCAAAAAGTATTTTAATTGAATCCGCAGTTTCTTTTTGGCCAAGGTCGATTATTCTAATGCGTTTTTTAAAAAATGCTATCAGTTGTTTGAAAATGTTGCTGATAAGTAAAAGAAACGCCTTTAAAGTTAAGACGAAAAGGACAAATTTCATTTACATTTTAACTGCGGCATCCATCAATGTGTTTAATTTCAATATTAAATATATTTCTCTTAAACGGCGCAAAACTTTGGTTTGAAATTTTCAGAATTTTCATCAGAAATTCAGTTCATTCAGATAAAAGTAAAAGTGAAATTTATTAGAAATTATTTGTGAAATGTCTCTTTAATGAAAATCGTTTGGATAGTTTGGAATATATTTCGATAGTTCAACACAAAAGAGTTTCGGAAACATGTATCCGATTTTATCCAGAAAAAACCCAAACACACAGTGTTTTGGGGTTAGATATTGCACCCACACATACAGAAAAACAGTTTCACCCAGCTGTACACCGGGTTAGTTTCGGTTTGCACACAGCTGTACAGCATGCGAATTTTCAAAGTGTAATTACAACAAATGTAGACTACACAGACGATCTATCGAAACATTTCAGGTAAGAATATCAATTTCTCCACCCATCTAGCCCTGTGTCGTTGACAGGAAGCTTAGGAATTCGGAAATACAGACCGATTTTTCAAAATTTATCACTTCGGATTTCAAGGTCAACACGACACTGTGTTCATTCAAACATTACAGTCAAACGAGGCAAATTCGTAAAAAGGGGGCTATATTTATTGGTTCTCCAACCAATTGTCTTCACGCTGATATCCGTCAAGTTGCATGAAAGTACATATTCAATAGTATGTGACCAAAAATACACGACACCTACCTTGTGCAGAAATCCCGTCCGCCATTTTTATTTTGACTTCGGATAACCCAGCTAACTATACATACAGTAGTTTCCATACAGTGGAAGAAGTGTTTGTCAAACAAACGACCACCATCGGTGACGTTTAAAAATGGTAATAATCTATACACGTATTCTTAGAATACGTGGAAGAACTAGGGTGTATACTTATTTTAGCCTCTCAGTATATTTCACCCTTCCTATAAGGTCCCTTTTAGGGCGATGGGTTCACATATATCAATCATATTATCAAGGTATTCCATCCTTATGAGATTCAAGCGACGTCTGAAATATTTGACCGACGTCGTAAACATTCGGCGGTGGAACATTCAACCACCGAATGTTTCCGACGTCGCATGCATAGAATCGGGTGCGTAACGAATGTAAACGACGTAGAACGAAACATTCCGAAGTCGCCTTTATCTCAGTAGGGATGAATAACCTTAACCCTTTCCCAAACAAGACCTGGTTTTGACGGGCCCTATTAGAAAAGTCTTGGGAAAACATTGAGACAAAAGAAGAAACTGCTGATAACCAGCAGTTTCTCCTTATGTCTCAATATTTTCTGTGCTATAGTTCACACTATTCCAATATTTTTTTTTATCTAAATTTGTTGTCGGTAGCAGCTTTAAAATTGTTCGACCCCACAATTTTGTCGTTTGGGAAAGGGCCCTTTCTTAACAAGACCTGGTATTGACGTCCCTAATAGAAAAAGCTAGGGAAAATATTGAGGCAAAAGAAGAAACTGCTGATAACCAGCAGTTTCTCCTTTTGCTTCAATATTTTCTACCCTATTTTGTACAGGAACCCTATCTTTACCATCATCTATTTTGTCATCAGCAGCAACTTACGAATTTTAAATTAATCTCACGACGTCGAGATGTCACACGCGCATGAAAGAATGTAGATGCCCTTCACGGTGGGGAATCACGTGACACAATAGCAAAAAAGAAAATCTTAATCAATTCTGTAAAACATGATCGACTTGCATTTGGTTTGGAGCAAAAAAGGTGTAGAAACGTCATGGACGTGTTGCATCTTTTAACCCTTTCCCAAACAAGACGTGGTGGAAAAGACTTGGGAAAGCATTGAAACAAAAGAAGAAACTGTTGATAACCAACAGTTTCTCCTTTTTGTCTCAATATTTTCTGTGCTATGTTCCACGCTATTCAAATCTTTACTTATCTAAATTGTGTTTTCTGTAGCAGCTTTAAAATTGTGCAACCCCGTAATTTTGTCGTATGGGACCTGGTTTAGACGTCCCTAATAGAAAAGGCTTGGGAAAATATTGAGGCAAAAGAAGAAACTGCTGATAATCAGCAGTTTCTCCTTTTGCCTCAATATTTTACCCTATTTTGTACAGGAGTCATATTTTTACCATCATCTATTTTCTCATCTTGAGCAACTTTCGAATCATACGACGTCCAGATGCCTCTTTAGACGTCGAGATGTTAAATTCGCATGAAAGAATGTCTACGCCCTCACGGTGGGGAATCATGTGACACAATAATAAACAAGATGGCCAGAATGGCACTGTAATCGCTCATCCGATTTCTTGTTGTATACATGTTCTGATTGTGAAAAATATGTTCTGTTGTTAACAAAAAAGCATGGCTCAACATTAAATTCATGTGGTTGCCAGACAGTCTGTCTTGTTGCTGAGCGGCGCTGCTGGCCACATATGATATGCACTGGTCCTGACCAAATATTTGTATCAGAAGGATAATAATGGTAAAGATGTCGACAACAATAATCCTTTAATAATCTAAAAGGTCAGTTTTGAATCCCTCTGCCACACCCACAATCTTTTGAAGAATCAAAATTTGAAAACAAGAAATGGATTACCTAAGGAAATTTTTTTTAAACTTTATTTTTCAGATAATTACTACATATACAAAGTTTTACATGATACTACAGAGTGTCCCAATAAAAACGGAACCCATTTTTGAAAGTGAATTGCTCATGTATCAAGTAATATGTTTCCACCAAATTTAGATTTGAAATAGAAACGACAGTTTTCTATTAGCAGTTAAAATTTGGTTGAAAAATGTCCATTACTTTTGAAAATATTGGCAATCAAATGCATGCACCCAAAAATCCATTTTACCACGATATCGATTTTTCCGTTTTGCAATGCTTACCTACACTCATTGATGACGCGTCACACTGATCTTGTTTAATATATTCAGCACAATACAAAAGTGATGTTGAAACATTTTACTTTCAATGTAGCATATTCATTTCATCTTTTCTGCTAATAAATACACTGCTAGAGCTGCAATGTAGCCAAAACAAAAATGAATACAAACAAAATATCAAAGTGTATAACAGATTCATAATACATGTAATCATATTTATATACTTATTTTATTACTGACCATTATGCCGGTCAGCGCTCAAATGACAAGTACTTTAAAATTATTTCAAACTGCCACCATATGGACTAAATTTGCACATTCGGCACTTGTATAGTGGTCCCAGATATTTGTAAACAAACTTTGAACCCATAATACATGTTATTATAGCGACGCACACGCAAATCATCTCGTCAATATTACATAAAATTACTGACTGTCATCGATATGATTTTGTTTTGACCAGTATAACCTATAATTAGTAAATGAGAATGGTCTTTTATTGTCTGACGAGAATCAGAATATCGTGAGACCACTATTTATATCAAATTTTGAGAAAATTGGTACGCACATGTACAACGGTAAAGAATTCAACAGATGACCGCCAGTGCGCTTTTACGAACAAACAAGGCGCAAAAATCGATTTCGTGTTAAAACGTTTTTTTAGGGTCTTTATTAAATTGCGTGTAACTTTGGAACCAATACATATTTTGAATTGAAATTTCGAACACAAATGCACAAATAATGTATCTTCAGCACTGCAAATTCAAAAATTAGATTTTTTGCTTACGTTTTACAATATTTGACTTTGAAAGAGGGTTCCGTTTTTTTTGGGACACTCTGTATAGTCAAAAGGTTTTTTAGAAGTACAAATATACATTAGATTACAGTTGACTATATGCTTTCAGCTTTTCAGAGTAGCTTTTAATGTATCAGATGATAGTAACTAATCATATATAACCTGTTTTAGTGTTCATTGAGACAGCGAAAGAAAAGAGTCGAGACATAACGTTTTTCTCTCATTGTCTTAATGTTTTCTTTTGAATGTTCGTTTTTGGGAAGGTTTCTCCACTTTTGATGAAAAATAAACCGCATACATGTGATATACAGTCAACTGTAAAATTGTAGATAGGTATATCGTCGTTGTAAATGCAAAACCTAAGGAACATTCCTAGCAAATTTGGAGTAATTTCGTCCAAAGGTTAAGGAGAAGAAGAATTTTAAAGAGTATTTCCAAGATTTTTCGAAGTCAGATAGTTCCCACCCTGCTACGCCCACATTTTTTGACAATTTTAAAAAAAATCACGACCAAGACTAGTGTTGTAAAGAGTCACTCAAGAACATTCTTTTCAAGTTTGGTTCAAATCGGCCCCATGGTTGATTTTTGAAATTTTTTGAATGATTTCCCTAAGTCTGATAAGCCCCATTTTGCCATGCCCACACTTTTTGACCAATCATAAATATGGAAAATAAATTCCGAAAGGGTCACCCAAGGAGCTAATCATTTCTGCCAAGTTTGTTAAAACTTGACCTTATGGTTAAGGAGTAGAAGATTTTTGAAGAATTAGATCTATATAACAATTTCTCTATCTGATTAGCCCCGCCCTGCCACGCCCACATTTTTGACAAATCAAAATTTCATTAACATGCATTAGAGACAGTCACTCAAGAAACATTCCTGCCAAGTTTGGTACAAATTGGACTGATGGTTGATTTTAACGAATTTCCCCATGATTTCTCTAAGTCTGATAAGCCCCGCCCTGCCACGCCAACATTATTTGACAAATCATAAATTTGAAAACAGATTTTGAAAAGGGTCACCAAAGGAGCATTTCTGCCAAGTTTGGTTAAATTTGACTCAATTGTTAAGGAGAAGACGATTTTTTAAGAATTATTTAGCAATTTATCCAAGTCTGATAAGCCACGCCCTGCCACACCCACATTTTTTGACGAATCAACAATTTGATAACAAATTTTAAAAAGGGTCACTTAGGGAAGATGCCTGCAAAGTTTGGGTAGGATTGGCCTAGTGGTTGAGGAGGAGAAGATGTTTAAAGAAATTGTTGACGACTTCAGACGCACGCCGGACAAAGGGTGATCACAAAAGCCCACCTTGAGCATGTTACTCAGGTGAGCTAAAAAGAAAATCTTACTGAATTCTGTAAAAATATGACCGACTTGGATTTGGTTTGAAGCAGAAAAGGTATAGAAACGTCATGGATGTGTTGTATCTAAGGTAGAATACCCGTAATGCGGCCATTTTGAAATTCATAAAACATCGGATTTTTTTTCGAGCATCGTCGTTACGTATCCGAACTTATTCCTTATTGCCTACCGTGATCAGTTGGAGTCTCTTGACAATGACTTCATGGGAATTTTACCTTGATCCTATATTCAACCATTTTAGAAACGGTTTTGACTGTTCCAGTTTGAAAGCATTTACAGACAATGTAATGAATATTGAAATAAATAGTATTTGCTTAGGTGTGCAATAACACATATAAATATTGAGACGAAAGGAGAAAATGCTGGTTATCAACATTTGCTTCTTTTGTCTCAATGTTTCCAATGCTTTTACTTTAAGGACATCCAAACAAGGTGTTGTATGGGAAAGGAACAATCATATACATTTTTAACACTGGCATCTAGATGTGTTTTGAAAATATTTTGGATGTGGATGTTAAGAGTAATCGGCCAATCGATCGATCACTGGAAATTGCGAATGGAGCAATTTCACTGACATTTTGTACATTTGTCTCATCTACATTCAAAGAATTCGTCGAACAAACGACAATATAGCGATCTTTAGATTTGTCTCATCGAGAAAAAATGAAATAAAAACGATCACAACAAAGTCTACCTTTTCCCTTTCGATAAAACACATTTGAAGGTAGAATACCCGTAATACGGCCATTTTGAGATTCATAAATCATCGGATTTTTACGAGCGTCGTCGTTACGTATCCAAACCCATTTTGGCACGGTCGTAAACATTCGACGGTGGAAAGTTCCACCGCCGAATGTTTTCGACGTCGCCGCAATTATTCCGACGTCACGCGAATTAGAGATGAACTACGTTAAAATGGCTGTAGAGAGAAGGCAGATTGGTGGACATTCGTGACATATTTTATCGTACAAAATCGAAGATTTACGTTCAGCAGAATAAGGTGCATATTTTAATAAAAAATCTGGTGTATCTTTTTAAAATTGCCTTTTTTCATTTTCTTTAATTGGAAAAGAGATACTAGATACTAGAGATACTAGATGTAATTTAAATATTCTTGATCTGGAATAGGAGCATATATTATTGCATGTGTGACCACCGCGGACCGAGATAACCTTGTAGCTAAAAAGAACTCAAAATCCTCTGTTGTGAGTAGTCTTTCCAATTGTTTCAATGGGACGATTCCAAAGAGTACCTGCATCATAGCGTTTGATGAATAAATGAAATATTGCATTTTGAAAGCTTTCACTTTTCCCTTATCTGTAGCTCTGCCCAAGTACAGTATGATCATATCCGATGCTGCTCACAGAGTTACCGTAGATTATGAAGAAGCTGTAAGAGGACATGACATGGACCGTGATCTAACTGAGCCAAGTCAAAGGCTTATTTGGATTCATATTGGTCTCGTAAGTCGTAATGACATTTTTCAAGATCACTGATTATATACCGGTATATATTAATTATATAAAAACCTGTGTTATCATGAAATATAGCAGAACATTCAGTTCTCTGCAAAAACGTACACTTTAAGGTAGTCCATCCCTAATGAGATTCGCGCGACGTCAGAATTATTCGGGCGACGTCGGAAACATTCCACCGCTGAATGTTTACGACCGCGCTCGAATATGTACAGAAATGTAACTACGCCGCTCGAAAAAAAAAAAAAAAAACAAACAAAACAAAACAAAACAAAAAAAAAAAAAAACAAAAAAAAAAAAAACAAACAAAAAAACCAAGAGGCCCAGGAGGGCCTGAATCGCTCCACTGGTTAAAGTGGAAGAATTATCCCATGATTTCTTGTAAGCCTTACACAGCGGCAGCCAAATCTTGATATTTGTGAATAGATTTTGAAGAGAGACTCAAAGAACATTCTTGCAAAGACTGGTTAAAATTGGCCTTATGGTTGATTTTTAAAGAATTTTCTTATGATTTCTCTAAGTCTGATAAGCCCCTTTCTCCCTGCCACGGCCACATTTTTTTGAAAAATATAAAAATTTGTGAACAAATTTTAAAAAGAACGACTAAAGGCACATTCCTGCAAAGTTGGGTTCAATTGGGCACATTGGTTGATTTTTTAAGAATTTTCTTATGATTTCTTTAAGTCTGATAAGCCTCTTCCTCCCTGCCACGGCCACATTTTTTGACAAATGTAAAAAAAATGTGAATAAATTTTGAAAAGAGAGACTCAAAGAATATTCCTGCAAAGTCTGGTTCAAATTGGCCCAATGGTTGATTTTTTAAGAATTTTCTTATGATTTCTTTAAGTCTGATAAGCCCCTTTCTCCCCGCCACAGCCACATTTTTTGACAAATGTAAAAATTTGTGAACAAATTTTGAAAAGAATGACTCAAGGCACATTCCTTCCAGGTTTGGTTCAAATTGGCCCTATGGTTGATTTTTAAAGAATTTTCTTATGATTTCTTTAAGTCTGATAAGCCCCTTTCTCCCTGCCACGGCCACATTTTTTGACAAATGTAAAAATTTGTGAACAAATTTTGAAAAGAATGACTCAAGGCCCATTCCTGCCAGGTTTGGTTTAAATTGGCCCAATTGTTGATTTTTAAAGAATTTTCTTATGATTTCTCTAGGTCTGATAAGCCCCGCCCTGCCACGCCCACATTTTTTGACCAATCAAAAATTCGCGAACATGTTTTGAAAAGGGTCTCCCAAGGAACATTCCTGCCAAGTTTGGTCAAAATTGGCCCACTGGTATAAGAGGAGAAGATGTTAAAAGAAAAAGTTAACGGACGCACGGACGCACGCACGGACGCACGACGGACACAACGCCATGACAATAGCCCGCTGGCCTTCGGCCAGTGGAGCTAAAATCGATGTTTTAAGAATTTCAAAATGGCAACATTATGGGTATTCTACCTTAAAATTAACAAATCACGACATGTTTTATAAGGTAACATTTTATTAATGCATCTGACGGAGCTCTTGTGGCAAATAAGTGCCCTTTCAAGTCATGCCAATTGACACAAAAGAAACATCGTTTCCCTTTCACATCACTACTACCGAAGGTCAAGGTTTTTATGTCATTAACACGATCATTACTGCTCATTCTTTTTATTTCCTAATTGTTCCAACTGAACGCGTAATGTGTTTATTTTTCCGTTTAATTCATGGACCGGAAACAATTTGGTACCCACCGGAAATCATATTGTCCTTCCCCTGATTCCCAGCTCATTAGTCTTACCGGAAGTACATTATTCGTACACCGTTTTGCTTTTTATGATGTTTTATCGCTTGCAACTGTTCAGTACCTGTTGACAGATACAGTTCGCTAATGATTCTGATGACACCGGGGCATGTAGGTAAGGCAAGAAAGCACGAACTATGACCAGAGGCTGCATTCACCAACAGGCTGCACTCACCAAGATTTCTTCTAAATTAGTTGTCTGAATCCAAATTACACTACAAGCCATCTGATTGGACGAGACATATGTCTCACCCAATCGGATGGATTATTGTGTAATTCTAATGTCACATTGGCCATTAGACATTTTTGGTGCATACCACTCAAGTTCCTGTCACAAGAGAAGTAATACATTCAAAGGGGATCCACGCAAGGTTGTCGATTATACAAACAAGAAAAGGTAATTAAGATGTATCTTGTGAACTTTAATTCATCTGGTATACGACAAAAATCAAGCTAAATGACCAGTCGGATTGTAATTCAAAATTCCTAAACACAATAAGAATTGATACCTAAACAAAGGCCATAACCAGGTACAACAAAAGGTTAATGTGTTACCTGTCTATAGGTGACTCGGCGGAAAGACGTTCTGTGACACTTTAGATGGAAACAGCGATTGGTGTTAGTTACGGGAAACATATTCTACAACTAATTGACTCGGGACATCTAGAAATGGGCCTGGTGAACAAGTCGCGGCTTTTCAACGAAAACCTCGTAACTGCAGCTTAAAACAAGCTGCAGTTACGAGGTTTTAGCTGAAAAGCGACGAAGTATTCTTTGTTGTATTGTCCTGTTTTGTAAAGAACGACCATAATTCGAAAATCTGATTCTATAATTATGTGATATTACTAAATATTTCAATCAATATAACACGTAGACTTTACGAAAAGGATAGTTTTCAAGCAATTGACACGTGTCACCTAGAAATAGACCTTATGGATTTTTTTTAAAGACTGAGCATCATAAATAAAAATATGTTTAATCATTAAATCTAGATTTTTCTAGAATTCCGGTGGTGTAAATGGCAGTGATGAGAAACATATCGATTTCTATCCAGCATTGTAAGCTGCTATTTCATGGGCCAGTTTCAGTGAAAACAATACATCTGCACGATTATTTTCAAACGCACACGGTCATTTTTCACGATGTATTCTTTTGAAGTGTATACGCGTATAATATACATTTCCACAACAATTTAGTAAATTTCGACCCATTTTGATTCTTCATACTCGGAAATGTCATAAAGCACAATGTGCATATCATATGCGTTGGTGTGCACACTTTTAGCTTATTGTGCCATCGGATACAAAGACGATGAAAAATTTCTTATTGCTAACACGGAGAGAATCCTTGATGAAAAAATATAATAAGGTCAATAAATGTTGAGATAATCTTCAAAATAAAGCTCAATTTTCTACAGAAAATAAAAAAAGGATTTTCTGCAATGTCTTGTAAATGCTTACATTATCGATTCAAAAGTTGTTTTTAAGGGGGAATGCTCCAGTTTCCTAAATTTTTTCCTAATAATAGAATTTATCTAGCCTATATTTTGTATGTTGAAATTACATGTCATTACCAATTGAAAAATAAAATAAAAATGGATGGTCAGCAATCTTGTTTGAATTTTATAGGCATTCGTATTATATACCCCTTCATCGAAAAAATGCACAATTTCTTGCACCTGTCCAAGGTCACTAAAATGCTAATAAAATGCTGTATATCCATCGTTTTGTCCCGAAAACGGATTTAAAGTAACGCCTTACATTTAATAAGAACAGAAAACCCAAAATATGTGTTATTATAAACGCGCAAATGTATAAAACAGCATGCTCAAGTGTTCGGTTAGATCAACGAAGCTGGAGTGTTTTATGACAAAATTTGCATATTTTTGGAAGTATTTCAAGTTCTACATAATAGAATTTGATAAAACTCCCTCATTGTATTAAGTAACATGTCCTGGTAATAATTAAAAAAGAAAATGTATAGGTCAGCGCACTTATTATCGAATAACAGCAATTTTTATCAGCTACACAAGAATTAAATGACGCAAAACAGTGGTAACTGCATACACACTTACGACTGTTTTGCTCTAAATAACCTATTTCCATCTTGAGGAAATCAGTTTCGCGTAAAAAAAACACTTTTACCGTCGAAAATGGTAAATTGTAATGAAGTGTTATATTATTGAAAATATGGTAGCGAAACATATTGGTACGAAACATTTAATTTACTACAGTAATGACCGAGTGATCCGAAAAACTGGAGCATTCCCCCTTAAAGTACTTTTACTTTCTTAAGTCTTCATACTGTACTGTAAAGACAGATCCTTTGGATAATCGACACAGAGCTAAAGTTAGAAGCACTACATATCGTCGCTTTTCAACAAAAACCTCGTAACTGCGGCTTGTTAAAACCCTTTCCCAACCAAGACCTGGTTTTGACGTCCCTAATGGAAAACTTGGAAAAGCATTGAAACAAAAGAAGAAACTGCTGATAACCAGCAGTTTCTCCTTTTGTCTCAATATTTTCTGTACCATATTTTACACAAATCCTATCTTTAATAACATCCATTTTATCATTTGTGACAATTTTTGAAGTCGATCACCCTAAAATTTTGTTGTTTGGGAAAGGGTCAAGCTGCTGTTACTAGAATTTTGTTGAAAAAGCAGCGGTACTGTGATTTTGTATTGTCATTTTATTAAAGCTAATCAGGTGAAGTTAAGACATTTTCAAAAGTCCACTGACGCCATAGTCATGTCGGCCTCGTTAACAAAGATCTTTCTTTGGATTTAATTCTTTTCAAAAACGGCAAAATTCCGTCTATTCCTATTTGGCAGCTGCCACAGTCAACACAAAATGTGTTGATAAATATAGGATTTGTGCACAGTATAGCAAAGAATTTATTGAGACAAAAGGGGTAGCCTATAATGGCTGTCAGCACTTTCTTCTTTAAATCAATGTTTTTTTTTCCAAGTCTTTTCAGCTAGGGACGTCAGAATCCGGTCTTGTTTCAGAAAAGTGCATAACAGACGTGAAATAATATTATTGGCTATATGTGAATGTTTCATTTTCTTACAATTTTCAATGCTTGAATCACCGGTTCTTAATATTTGGAGAAGTTCATTGGTAAATAACCAATGAATTGGTAACCGGACAGGAGCAGATGGCGACTCAAGTTGGAGGTGGCGTTGTTACTGGTGAGGAAAATATTATTAGATCTATTACATACATGTATTTACATCACAAACCATCGCAGACTGACCGAAAGAAATCGCGTGAACTTTATTCAATGACAAACTAGAAATCTACCACTAAAGGCGTATCCACCTATGAATTTCCATGGTCCTACCTTTAATACTGTTCGGGTTATGCTCTGGACAAGATTTCTGCACACACAGATGGGTGGGTGGACAGACAGGCCGATTCCATTATACCCCCGAAAACATTGGTTTTGCGAGGGTACAATAAAGTAAGTCCAGGCCCCGGTTTCTCGAAAACAAAACTTGAGTGCGTTCTTTTGCTCATTCTGAGCAACGTGCTCAAATCGCACGAAATCCACGTGAACTTCAATCGAATACCCTTGAAGTTGAGCATGTTCTCATGAGTATGTACTTAAGTTTTCCGAGAAACCGGGGCCTGAATTCATAATAAACCAGGAAAGAGGACGCTTAGAACTCCGCAAAAAGCGGTTATAAGTCAAGGGAAGTAACCACTACAATTATTTGTGTCCTGTGACAGAAATGACCTCCCCTGAAATGTTTTTTTTTGTCAACCATATTGACAGAAAATTTTAAAATACAACGGATATTTATGTTATCAATAGCACCTCCTTTAATCCTTTGCCTAACAATGTCTACTTTTGGCGTATCATGGTATGTAATACATGTAGAAAGAGCTTGGAAAATCCTCAAGACAAACGAAGACAAGAGCCGTCATAGGCGGATTATGCTCCCCCAATAAGTGTTTGTCACACAAAAAACCTATCATACATTGCCCCCTTTTCCCATGACGGACTTTGTGTACACACATTATTTATAAAATATAGTGTGGAACATCTCATTCATCACATAAATACAAAATTTTATTAAATTCTGCCCATTAGATGACGAGAAATTAGAGAAAAACTACTTTTTACATAAAGACCCCCTTTTCCATGACGCAGTCTCAAATTAAGAAACGGAGAAAAAGATCTCTAGAGAATGACCCCAGGAGTTCATATGTGAAGTTTCATTGAATTTGGTCCTAAGGTTGCCGAGATCTGGCTGTGGACGGACGGACGGACAGCGTGGCGACTATATGCTCCCCAAAATTTTTTCGGGGAGCATAAAAATGCTGATAAACAGTATTTTCTCCTATTTTCTAAACATTCTGTCTTGATTTATAGATTTTTTTCTTTGTCAACATAATGTCATTCGTTTTGTGATATGCAATGTTTTAAAGTGGGGCTTGTCATACAAAAAAGTCTAAGTTGAATCATGGTTTTGGAGACATGGCCTGTACAAAAAGTCCAGATAGTTTTCAGCTGCAATGGTCAAATCACGGCTGCTGGAGCACCTTCCTGTTGTTTGTCATACCAGTACTACCACAAAATCCAAACCGAGCCTCCAGCTGCTCGCCCACATAGGTTAAAAATTATCAAACCATTGGAGGATGACTTTTTTGTCAGAAAGGATATACCAACTGAGCTACGACGGCGGCTCCAGACAGACGCATGCACTGACACCAATGTGATATTCTGATGGCCATGTCTCTTTCAACACAACGGGTTTGACAAAAATGTTTTCGTGGTTTTAACCCTTTCCCAAACGACACAATTTAAAGGCGTTCTGAATTGAAAGATTGTGCAGACGACAATTTCAAGTGAATGGAATGTTTAATTTTTATGTATTTTTGGCTGGAAAACATTGTGCGAAATGAAGAAAACGCTTGTCACAAGCAATTTTTTCATTTCCCACAATGTTGTCTAAAGCCATTATATTGTGGGGAGTCAAAAGGAGTCATTGCGTGGTAATGGGTTAATATAATAAGGCAAAATATGCTTTCGTACCATTTTTATTATGTCATATTTTATCACAATGATGCCACAAAACGTCTTAGGCCAAGTAAAACATGTGTATTGGTTTAGGTTACACGGAAATAAGTAAGTCGACCTTTTTTCTTCATTTCTTTTCCAATTTTATTTGGGTTTGTTGCTGTTGCTGTTTTTTATTATTATTTCCATGGAGGGCAAACAAAAGTAGGGCTGTCCCCTTTTTGCAAGGGTCTGTTGGGTAACCTAAGCCACACATATTTTTTAACATGGCATACCAGTCATCGGAAACATTCAAATTAGAGCTGTCAAAAGACAGCCTTATTCTCCCAAATTGGAAATGTCAATATCAGCCAATACCCCGTCTTACATGTAGCTCTGCACATCTTTTCATAAAAAAAATTGTATTACTATTGATCACAATGTTATCAAGGCATCATACGTAATGCTCCATCCAGTCTAATTGTCTCTCCGTTTAACATGGGGTTTTCCACAATACTTTGACATAAGAAGGCATATTCATCTGGATGACCTAATCGTCTCGGGAAGGGTACTGTTGACGCTAAATGGGTTCTCACTTTCTCTGGCAAACCTTCTAACATGGGTGTTAAAAATAGTCCTGTAAATAGAACAAGATGTGTTTAAGAAACACAAATGCCCCCGTAATGGCCATTTTTCTAAAATGTTAAGTTTTCGTAGAGTAAAGGGTTATTAAGGGTTAAGAGATGACCTTCAGGAAGGTCAAATTTGGATGGAACAGATAGATATTATTGAAAGGAAGTTGCATACCAAATTTGAGCTTTGTATGTCAAATATTTTTGGAGAAAAGGCAAAGGTTAAGTTTTCGGAGTAAAAGGTTAAGATTTCGTAGAGTAAAAGGTTGATAGGGATTAAAGGATGACCTTGAGTAAGGTCAAATTGCATGGAACAGATAGATATCATTGAAAGGAAGTTGCATACCAAATTTTTATGTCAAATACTTTTGGAGAAAAGGCAAAGGTTAAGTTTTAGGACAGACAGACGGACACGAGTAAAACAATATGCCCCCGATCTCTTGATACCGGGCATAAAAATAATTAAGCAGAGTTTTCCCACAATGCTTTGACTCAGCAACGCATATTCATCTGAATTAGCTAATCAATGAGGGAAGGAAACAGTTGACCCTAAATGTGTCCTCATCTTCTCTTTTAAACCTTCTAACATGGGCGTTAAAATAAACCTAGAAATGGAGAAATTTATGTAATAGCCCATTACCAAACAGCAGAATTTCAAATAGGTCTAAATTTAAAGATGTTGCAGATGGCAATGTCAAGTGAATAATTGTGAAGTGAATTAAAAAACTTGGCATTTTTTTATCTTTTATGGTAGAAAACATCGTAGGAAATGAAGAAATTGATTGACTTAACCCTTTCCCAAACGACAAAATTTTAGGGTGATCCACTTTAAATACTGCTACAAATGACAAAATTGATGTTATTAAAGACATGATTTGTGTAAAATATGGCATTAAAAATATTGAGACAAAAGGATTATCAGCAGTTTCTTCTTTTGTTTCAATGTTTTCCCAAGACTTTTATATTAGGGACGTCAAAACTAGGTCTTGTTTGGGAAAGGGCAGGGGCGTAACCAGGAAATTTTAAATTATACGCACGGGGAAGGTGTGCAAGAACGCATATGGCGTTCTCGAGCGCCATAGGCGCGAGTGGGGGGGAGAGCACGAGAGGGGGTGTCCCCCTCTCATTAGGGGGGTTCGGGGGGCCTCCCCCGAGAAAATTTTGATATTCAGGATGGCAGCAGAACGATTCTGAGCCTTCTTTGAGACAGAATTTGAGCTTCATTCGAAGTCATTTTTTAAGGAATTATAGTTATTTGACAATGACATTACTTTTTTACATTACGCACGTGCGTAACGCCCTTGAAGGGTTAAGCAATTTCTTCGTATTCCACTTTGTTTTTCTTAGCCTTTATCTTGTTGGGTGTAAAAAGGTGTCACTCAGTGGTAATGGGATTGAGCAACATTTTCGACAATGTTTTGACACAAGAAGGCGTACTCATCCAGATGTCCTAATTGTTCGTTTATGTTTTAACCTTTTCCCAAACGGCAAAATTTTAGGGTGATCCACTTAAAAAACTGCCACAAATGACAAATGGAAGTTATTTAAGATGGAATTTGTGTAAATCATGGCTTAGAAAATATTGAGACAAAAGGAGAAACTGCTGGTTGTCAGCAGTTTCTTCTTTTGTTTCAATTTTTTCGAAGCCTTATTTTTATCAAAGATGTCAAAACCAGGTCATGTTTGGTAAAGGGTTAACTCATTGATTGAACCATTTGTCATATGTTATACCATCTATTCAGTTTCGGTTCGAACCCACAATCTCTGGATTGACAGAATCCGACATAACCAACTGAGTGTAGGTTTTAGAAAGGGTTAATCACAAACAAGACAAACCTGGAGCTATGGTCATGACTCTGATACCCTCTGGTCCCAAGTCTCTAGCTAACGGTAGCGTCATTGATGCAATGGCTCCTTTACTAGCAGCATATGCAGCCTGGCCTGAAAAAACAACAACAACTTTTTGTAAAGGAAGTACACAAAGCAACATAAGTACGCAACTGTCTCCCTTTCAACCCTTTCCCGAACAAGACCTGGTTTTGGGGTCCCTTTTTGAAAAGGCTTGGAAAAACATTGAGGCAAATGAAGAAAATGTTTATAATCAACATTTTCTCCTTTTGCCTCAATATTTTCTTTGCTTTAATATTCACAAATATTAATGTTTTTAGCGTCCATTTTGTTGTCTGCAGGGGCTTGGACCACTCTAAAATTTAGTCGTTTGGGAAAGGGTTAATAAGTTCTGCTAAAGTGGCAAAAAGAGTACCAGTTGATTGATTAATTGGGGTTTAATGCCTCTTTCAACTGCTATTATAAAACCCTAGTAGCTGGAGCACCTAATCAAAGGTTCCTGTCATTTCTCATACCAGTATCACCACAAAATCCAATGCGCTACCAACTGTGATATGGTTGGAGCTAAAAAGAGTACCAGATTATAATGCAGACTGCTATTTTTTCATACACAAATTCTCACACATAACACATCATCATCATAATCATAATCATAATCATCATCATCATCATCATCATCATCATCATCATCATCATCATCATCATCATTATCATCATCATCATCAGTCTTTAGATTTACATGAAGGAGGTGGGATTGTTCCTTTGCCAGTCAAATTGCCAGGCTTGCTGCATGCATAGCAGATTTCACTTCTCATTTCACTTTGCTTTATTGTACACAAATCCTAACATTTTTTATCAATCATTTATTTTGTTGTCTGCTGCATCTTTCAAATTGTAAATCTTAATTGTTTGCTACTTAGAAAAGGGTAAGGCAGCCTTTTTCTTTAACCCTTTCCCAAACAGCAAAATTTTAGGGTCATCCAACTTGAAAGCCATTTAATAAAGAAAAATTGATGTCAATAAAGATAACATTTGTGTTCAAGGTAGCACAGAAAAATATTGAGGCAAAAAGAGAAAATACTGGTTATCAGCATTTTCTTCTTTTGCTTTAATGTTTTCCCAATCCAATTCTATTAGATGTCAAAACCAGGCCCCGATTTCTCGAAAAAACTTAAACTTGTACATTCTCAGACTCAAATCTGAGCAACATACTCAAATCAAATGAAATTCACATAAACTTCAATTGAATACCCTTCAACAGTGGAGAGTATTCCATTGAAGTTGAGCATGTACTCATAAGTATGTACTTCAGTTTTTTTGAGAAACCAGGACAAGGTCTTGATTTGTAAGGGTTTCTTATCACTATGATCATAATATGGCAGCTGGAGCACTTAACATGTTGATTCTTGGAATTTCATATACCAGTACTACCACAATATAAAATCCAAGCCTCCAGCTGCTCTCTCACTTAGATGATTCACATCCATTGAAAAGAGACAAATTACTTTTGTCAAATGTCAGATAGAATATTGGTCAAGCCAGGGTTTAAAACCACTACTCCTGGATTAACTCTTTTCCAAACAAAAAAGTTTTGGGGTGGTCTAATTTAAAAGCTGCTGCAGATGACGAAATTGATGTTACTATATGTAAAATGTGTGAATAATATACCATCAAAAACATTGAGGCAAAAGTAGAAAATGCTGATTATCAGCATTTCCTCTTTTGTCTCAATGTTTTCCCAAGCCTTTTCATTTAGGGATGTCAAAACCAGGTCTTGTGTGGGCAAGGGTTAATAGACTCCTACCTTACAGTCCATTACCAGATGATAATATTTCAGACTTGTCCAAATTCAAAAACGTTGCAGACGAAAATTTCAAGTGAATGAAATTTAAAATGTTCTGGTCTTTTTGGGTAGAAAACATTGTTGGAAATGAAGAAATTGCATGTCACAAGCAATTTCTTCATTTTCCACAATGTTTTCCATAGCCAATTTCTTATGGAGCATCAAAAAACGTCATCATGTAATAATCTGCTAAGAAATTATTGTAGGAAAACAGACCTCTTTGTCCATCAAAAGCTGCAACACTAGCTGTGTTTATAATGACACCTTTTTGTTTGTCAGGATTATCGTCTCCTTCTTTCTTCAACATAAGTCCCACGGCTAGACGTATAACGTTAAATGTGCCAGCTACATTTGTCTGCCAGAAAAATAATCAAGAAGTTTTACTATTGCATTACACATAGATTTTCTTTCTTCTTTGTTGTACATATATACATTTGTTTTATGCTTTGCCTTTGTAAATAATTTGTAGAGGCCCACAGGGAAGACTGGGTATTATCCCAACTGTGTAGCCTTGAAAAATAAAGTCTTTATCATTATTATCATTATATATGACACGTCACAGTGACACTAAATGGGACCGGACCTTATATCTTCTAAGAAGTCCACCAAATTGAACTTTGAAAAACTGTTTGGATTACGCAGACTTTAACCAGATGTCACATTTGGATAGGATTGAATGGAGTTTTACGTCCAACTCAACTACTAGGGTCATATGGAGACGGGACCTCTGTTTAAAGTCTCATCTGAAAGACTGGAGAAGCGGGGGATCAAACCAGCGACCCCTGTGTTTCAAGTCCAGCGCGTTACCACTGCACCACCTCCGCCCCTGATGTCACATTTGGAAAATGAACATAATGATAAAGCAAGACATAAAGCGATCCAGAAAATTACCTTAGAGTGAAAAGTTTTGATCCCAGTCAGTCTGTGCAATTTCAAGTGAACATTTCTTTTAACAATTTTGTCTTTCTGCATGGAACACATTGTGGGAAATGAAGAAATTGCTTGTCACAAGCAATTTCTTCATTTTCCACAATGTTTTCCGAAGTCTTTTGTGGGGTGTCAAAAACCGACATTATGAAGGAATGGGTTTCAAGGTTGTAATAGGCCATTTTGAGATTTGTTTGACATCAGAATTTTTCTTTGTAAACGTTCGGCACTATTTAATCTACTCATATAAATTACATTACAAAGAAGTAAAATTCTGCACAATCTGCCGACCAATGATCGCAATGATGTCAATAAATGTTGATGTGTGATTCTCTTATATCAAGTTATATGGGTGTTCTACTTTAAGTGAATATCCTACCTGTAAAACTTTACTAAATGAATCCAATGGGTGGGGTTCTTTCTTTCCAAAGTGGTAGGTTCGGACCGCTATAGCAATGCCAGCACAATTCACAACATTGTCCAATTTACCAAACTTGTTCTCACACAATTCTAAAGCTGATTTAACGTCTGATTCTTTGGTGACCTGCAGAAAAATGATCAGTAACTAACCCTTTTCCAAACGACAACAATTTGACTGTTCCAATTTGAAAGCTGCTGCAGACGACAAAACAGATGGCACTGGAGGTTGAAATTGTGAATATTACAGCACAAAAAACATTGAAGCAAAAGGAGAAACTGCTGGTTATCAGCAGTTTCTTCTTTTGTCTCAATGCTTTCCCTAGCCTTTTCTATTAGGGACATCAAAACCAGGTCTTGTTTGGGAAAGGATTAAACCCTTTCCAAAGAGCAATTTTTTAGAATGACACGATTTTTAAAGATTTGCTGCAAATGCAAATCAATTTAAATCTTAAGAATAACCATGGACACAATATACACCGCCACTCCCAGAGACTAAGTTTTAAGGGGGCATAACTCAAACAAAAATCAATGAACCATAAAATCCTTCCTTCATGCACATCTACCAATTGAGGTGATCACATGGACCAAGTTTCAAAAAGATCCAGCCTGAAGCTTAGGAGAAGTTGTGCTCACAAGAAAAGTGGATGGACGGATGGAAAGATGGACGGAGATGGTCAACGCCAATATACGAATGTACGGACGGACGGATGGACTGACGGATAGCCGGAGATGACGCCAATATACGACCACCTCTAGCAGCATATAAATATATTTATGCAATTTAAGGATGCTGATTAACAGCAATTTCGTCTTTTTTCTAAATGATTTCCCATATCAATTCTACTAAGGGTATTAAAACCATTTCTTGTTTGGCAAATGCCTAGACAATGTATAGAGATCTAAATATATGAGAGAAATATAAAGAGAGCTTTCTCTCCCTTTGCCTCGATTTTTTCTGGACCAGACAACATTTTCATCATTAATATCAGCCATTTTGTAAAATAGATTCTCAGCAGAACAACAAACAACAACAATGAACAATACAACAGAGAGACCTAAAAAGTGATGCCTATGACTTACCACTGGTCAACAAGTTAGAAACAATAAGAGTATAACATTTGCATAGTTTTCCATGAGCATGAGAATTTGGGGGTCATTGTGACCCCCTTACCTTCAAAGTTAGGGGTCATTTCTACTATTTTGTGGGTCAAATGCGCTAGGACACAAGTATCATACAAAAATCTGGACCCTCAGGTAAATTCCTAAGGGGTCATTTGTTTTGCAATTGCGACAATCACGCTGCCGCATGATTTGTGCATCATGGAAAACCCTGCGTTTGGGAAAGACTTAAATACTGGTAACTCACATCTGTAGGATGAAACAAACAATTACTTCCAAGTTTGTCAACCAAGTCTTGTCCACCTGAGTTTGGCAAATCACACACAATCACCTTGGAGCCTTCCTTCACGAACCTCTCAACTGTGGCTTTACCCAGGCCTGAAGCCCCGCCCGTGATGAGAGACACAGAATTCTGTAAAAAAAAAAAAACAGAACATTAGAGCTACAGAATAAGGGGGAAATAGCTTTTCTAAATACAATATTTCCAGTAGTGTTTATCAAACTCCAAATTGTGGACAATCATCAGAATCTTCTCATATAGCAGTAAATAAGGGTTTCATTTGACTGATATAGGAAAGGCAAAGCCAAAGGTCCGAACATCAGCAAGTATGATAAACATTTAGAGAAAAGGAGAAAATTCTCAACAGTTTATATAATTCAATGTTTTCCAGAGAGATCTCTTTCGCTGTTTAATCAACAAAATTGTGAACAAACATGACCGTACGTTCTGAGCAATTTAAGATGAGTTTCACGTAAGTAAGGTGTCATAATGTGAAAACAATTATCATGGGTATTCGCGAGTTCATTTATTTTGCTTTATAAACAATGGTGTGCACAATGTCATGTAGCTGCGATATCATAGCCACAAACCTGATGATGGGTTTGTGGCTACGATTCCACCCTATTCCTTCTTGTGGAGCAAGACAAAGGGTGGAAAACACCTTCTCTTGCATAAATTTTTGAATACTAACATATCTAATCAGATGTGTATCAAATAAAAAGATATTCCATGGTAAAAATTCAGTTAAAAAGTATCAACAAGAATTTTTACCAATTATTTCTTCCAACGGAAAATTCAAGTCTCAGTAGAATAAAATGGGTGGGTACTCCGCTTCAAAATTGAACTGAACTTTATTTGAAAGTGATTTCAACATAAAACTATGCTGGATTGACAGAAAAATAATTAACCTGTTGTCAGGTAACATTCCTACTACATTCTACAGCTTTATTTTGAAGTTTGACTATGCTAAACTTGCTGGAATGAATCATTCCAGCACCTGCTCCATTGCAAGGAATAGGAAGGAATTGTAACCGAAACCCATATCAAAATTCAAAAAGGTTTCGGTTTCATTATTGCAACTAAATGTCATGCAATTACACTTGAACCATTTAAACTTTGGAAATAAGACAACGATTTGATCATATTTTTCTTCACTCCAAACGATGATTTAAACCTAATTTGATCGAGTTTTTACCTTTAGAGTTCGTAGTGTAGCCATGCTAAATAATGACAGGTCAAGGTCACAAATTACTGTCCAATCAAAACACGGGGCAGGGCGCTCTAAGCCAATCAAAAGAAACCAATTAAAGGAGGTGGCCATGATATTCGTAATATCATAATAAAACACAATTTCTAGGGGGAGGGGGAGGAGACCAGCCGCCGTATCTAACTCTTTCCCAAAATAAGACCTGATTTGTTTGAAGAAATATTGATGCAAACACAAAAATGCTTGTAACTAGAATTTTTCTCCTTTTGTTATACCTTACACAAATCCTGTTAAAATATGATCATTTTGTGTGAGGCTGCAATCACTCTGCACAGAATCTTACAATCGGAACCATGCTGATTTTTGCCGTTTTGGAAAAGGTTAACCATAATTCCCCTAACACATTTGATGTCTTTTATTGATCCATCGTTTGAAAAAAATAAAACATTTTCTATATTTTGGTAACATCATCAGTTCTTTTTGGAATTAGACTAGTTGCAATAATGTAACCAAAACCTTTTTGAATTTTGATCTGGGTTACAAACTTACAATTCCTTCCTATTCGTTGCAATGGAGCAAGTGCTGGAATGATTCATTCCAGCAAGTTTAGCATAGTCAAACTTCAAAATAAAGCTATGGAATGTAGTAAAAATGTTACCTGACAACAGGTTAACTATTTTTCTGTCAATCCAGCGTAGTTTTATGTTGAAATTACTTTCAAATAAAGTTCAATTCAATTTTGAAGCGGAGTACCCACCCATTTTATTCTACTGAGACTTGAATTTTCTGTTGGAAGAAATAATTGATAACAATTCTTGTTGATACTTTTTAACTGAATTTGTGCCATGGAATATCTTTTCATGCAATACGAATCTGATTAGATATGTTAGTATTCAAAAATTTATGCAAGAAAATGTGTTTTTTCCACTCTTTTGTCTTGCTCCACAAGAAGGAATAGGGTGGACTCGTAGCCACAAACCAATACCCATCAGCAAGTTTGTAGCTACGATATCGCAGCTAGTAGGTATTAGACAAGCACAAGTTAGGCTACTTTTACTCTTTGAACTGCACTTAGATGTAATCTATCCGAACATAAAGAACTTAGGCTTTTGGAAAACATTGTGGAATTGTAACAAGCAATTTATTCATTTCTCATTATGTTAAAAAAAAAGAAAAGAAAAAAAGAAAAGAAAAAAAAATGTTAATAGGCTAAATGTTATTGATTCACACGAAATTCTCGTCTGCGGCATATTTGAATTTGCACCAGCCTAAATTTTAATGCTTCCCGAAGGGCGAACATATTTAGTCGTCGCTTTGTTTGTTCGTCCGTCTGCCCGTCCGGAGCAGTTTCTCCATAGCCCTTGGCCCAAATCAAATGAAACTTACCATGTGAACTCCCTATGATAAAGTGCCGATGCATCTTTCCCGGTTTTTTGATTTGAGGCCTCGTCACGGGAAAAAGGAACTTGGGTAAAATGCAGTTTTTCTAATGGTCAGAATTTAATGAAATTGCACATTTGAGTAGCAAGTCAGATGCCATTGACCACAAACTATTTGAAATTTGCGTATAAAAATAGGTCATGGAAAAAAGGGGGCTTAACGACTGTTAGTTAGCTTTACATTAGCCCTACATGTCTCAGCAACAAACTAACATTGGTCACAACTTTTGTTTAGTAAGAAATATACCCTTCATCTTTAACATGTGCATTGCCTATGAAAAGACTTTTCTGTCGGTTCCAAGTTCAAGGTCGTCAGTCAAGGTAACTGAAGGTCAGAATTTGGATAATCCATTTATCGCATACATTTTTTGTGACAATTCCTTATTCGGGGAGCTTAACCCTTTCCCAAACAGTGAAATTTTGGGGTGATCCACTTCAAAAACTGACATAAATGACAAAATGAATGTAGTAAAGATAGAATTTGTGTAAAATATGGCATAGAAAATATTGAGACAAAAGGAGAAACTGCTGGTTATCAGCAGTTTCTTCTTTTGTTTCAATGTTTTCCCAAGCCTTTTCTATTAGGGACGTCAAAACCAGGTCTTGTTTGGGAACGGGTTAATCCGTCTCTGACGGTTGTTGTCTTCGTCTAGCAATATGCTACCTTTAAAAATCATTCACAAAAATAGATCACTCTCAATCGTTGATTCGATCCTCAGCCTCATAATTTACCATATTACTACACAATGACGCTTTTTGACCCCTCACAAGGAAAGGCTATGGAAAACACAGTGAAAATGAAGAAATTGCCTTCGACAAGCAATTTCTTCATTATCCACAATGCTTCTAGCCCAAAATGGAAAGTTTTTTTTTTATTTCACCCATTAAAATTGCCTGTCGTCTGCAACATCTTTGAATTAGGAAGAGTTTCAAATATTTGTTTGGTAATGGGTTATGACTTCCATACATTTTTGAGAGGAGAAGACTAGAACTCACAAATTATCTTCACAAAGAAGCCCTTCTTTTCACTTACTTACTTGTTACTTGTGTGTCGAGACCTCTTATAGGCTGTTGCCTCTCTGGTCCTTTTCTTTATGGTTCTGTCCTCTTGATGTACCCGCCTCCGGTCCATAACAGTCGGGTGAGAACTTAACCGGGTTCGTTTTCCAATACGTGTTTAATGCACTTTTAAAACTATTTACACTTGTAGTATTTACAACATCCTCAGGCAATCTGTTCCACGAATTGACAACTCTTTGCGTGAAGTTAAACTTCCTTATGTTTGTTTTAGAGAAGCGTTTGTGTATTTTATGTTTGTGACCTCTGGTGTTTTGATTAGTATTTAAAGTTGGAAACAATTTGTTTTTATGGGTTTTATCTATTCCTTTCATTATTTTGTAGACTTGGATTAGATCTGATCTCTCCCTTCTATATTGTAAAGTTGGTAATCCAAGGTTTCTCAGGCGACTGCTATAGCTTAGATCTTTAAGGTATGGTAAGATTTTAGTTGCTCTTCTTTGAACGTTCTCTAATTTCGCTTGTTCCTTTTTGTAGCAAGTTGACCAAACATTTGAGCCGTATTCCAGGTGTGGTCGAATCAGGCTTTTGTACAATATCAGAAACATATTTTTGTCTATGTAACTGAATGTTCTCTTTACAAGTCCTAACATCTTGTTTGCAGTTTTAACCTTTGTGTCAATATGTAGGCTGTATGTCAACTTGTTATCAATGTGGATCCCGAGGTCTTTTTCTGCTGTGTCTTCATTTATATTACAACCTGACAACCTGTACTGTGTATCTCGACTCTTCCCCAACTTTAAATGTTTACATTTATCCTCATTGAATTTTATAGACCACTTATTGGACCAGTTTTCCAGATTGTTTAAGTCGTCCTGCAGTTTTGCTTGGTCGTCGTCAGAATTTACAGTTGAATAGATCTTTGTATCGTCAGCAAATAATTTGGTGGTGTTTTCAGTACAGTCTGGCAGGTCGTTGATAGTAAATAAAATTGGTCCGAGGACGCTTCCTTGGGGTATACCGCTTGTGACATTTGCTGGGCCCGAGTATGCGCCATTTAGAACTACTCTCTGTTTCCTACCTGTCAAGAAATCTTTGAGCCACTTAAGTAGATTCTTCTTGATCCCATATCCTATAAGTTTTTTGCAGAGCCGCTCATGAGGGACTGTGTCAAACGCTTTTTGGAAATCTAAGTATATCACATCGATGTGGTCATTTTTATCTATTCTTTCTGTCCAGTCATCCAAAACCTCGATCAGTTGTGTCACGCAGGATTTCCCTTGACGAAAACCATGTTGTTCAGTTGTGTATAGATTGTTACTCTCCATGTGTTCTGTAATCTCGTTTCTTATTATTCTTTCCATAATTTTGCAGAGTATTGATGTTAGGCTAATAGGTCGATAATTGGATGCATCTTGCTTTGATCCCTTCTTGTGTAATGGGGTCACGTTTGCCTCTTTCCAGCAATTTGGTAGTTTACTTTCCTTCATTGATTTCTCAAATAAGATTTTTATTGGTTTGGATAGTGATTTTGAGCACTCTTTCAGCAACTTTGGATGGATTTCGTCTGGACCACATGATTTAGAAGTATTTAGTTTTGTCAGCTGTTTTATAATCTTCTCTTCTGTAAAAAGTACTGTTTCTATTGTTTTTTCTGTTCTGATTTCAAAGTCTGGGATGTCTTGTTGGTTTTCGACTGTAAAAACGCTTTTAAAAAAGTTATTGAAGATTTCTGCTTTCTCTTTGTTGTCTGTAACTATTTCACCGTCATCTTTTTTGATACAGGGAATGTTTTCTTTTACTTTAGTGTTTCGTTTGACCAATCCCCAAAATAGCTTTGGATTTGTTTTCATCTTTTCAACAATTTCTTTCTCGTAATTTCTCTTCGCTTCTCTTACTTTCTTGGTAGCCTCTGATTTGGCTATGTCATAGTTGTCTTTGTTGATGTCTGTTTTGCAGTATTTATATTTTCTCCATTTTGCCTGTTTGGTCTTGATTGCCTTGAGGACGTCAGCTTTCATCCATGGAGTGTCAAAGGATTTGGTTGTGAAGTTGCGCTCCGGTATGTTTTCCCTAGTTATTTTGTTTAATATTTCGGCAAACTTCAGCCATATCTCTTCCACACCCTCATGAGCGAGCTCTGATTCCCAGTCAATGTTGTCCAATGAATGACAAATGTTCTCGTAGTCACCCTTGTTGTAATTTAACTTTGACTTTTGTTTTTCAAATTGTTGGATGCTGTTGGTGACAATATTGAATTCTAGTACTTCATGGTCGCTCTTTCCTAGGGGAGCATTGTGGGTTATGTCGTCCACTAAGTTTTCTTCGTTACTAAATATCAGGTCGAGAATGCTTGATTTATCTCCCATTTTGTGTCTGGTTGGTTCTTCTACATGTTGTATCAGGTAGGAGTCCTGTATAATTTCTAAAAAATTGTGATGATATATGGTTGTTTTCAGTGGTACATCTCTGCAATTTCCAGTCTATTTCTTTGATGTTAAAGTCACCCAGATGTACAGTGAGATTGTATTTCACGCCGTCCATTCTAGTCGTTGTTAGAATTTGCTTAAGTTCCTCTAAAACGATTGGATATGTTGCACTAGGACTTTTATATATGCATGAAATTAATAAATTTGTGTTTTTGTTTAGTTGCAGTCCTATTTGTATATGTTCCACCAAATTTGTTTTGTGATATTCTATATGTTGAAAGGCTAGATGGTTTTTTTGTATAGATTATACAACCTCTGTTTGTGTTTGTATTTGTTGTTGGTTTGTGGATGGCATAACCCGGAATGTTCCAAAGATTAGAGTTATATTCTAAAGTGCTGCAGTTTTTTGGGAATATTTCCGTAATTGCGATTATGTCGTAGTCTCTGTCCTTAATCAATAATGATAGTTCGTTCATTTTATTTGAAAGGCAGTCTGCGTTTGTGTACATCAATTTAAAATGTTGTTTATTTACATATTTCACATCTTCTTTAAAAATAAAACTTTCTGCCTATTTCTTATTTACAGTACAGCTAGCACCTGAAGGGCCTGCTTGAGATCCGTCCATGAATGTTTCTTCGAGCGGAATTGTGTAGTCTCTACCTGTGTCCTCTAATGCTCTATCCCGGTCTTTCTGTTGATTTCTTACATCCTGAGATCTCAACAGGTATGGACTTTTTTGCGTGAATTCTTCGGTTGTTGTTGTTCTTGTTGTTGTTCTATTTGGTATTTCCATCATCGTTTGGTCAATTATGGTATCTTGCTCGTAATCGTAATTTTCTGAATCTTCTTGTTTCTTTTGATTTTGTTTTAGTCTTCTTCGTTCTTTATTCAAGGATCTTTGTTCTGGAGTGAGATCCTTGACGATGATACAATTTTTGAGATTGTTGCTGTCTGATATATTTTTGATTTTTGAGCTGTTGTCTAGGATGTCTTTTCGTTGTTTTTTATTGTTGAGTATTACTTTTAATGGTATTGTAGTACCTGTTTTTTTGTCACCTAGCCTGAATAGGGTTTTTAAATCTACATCTTCACGTCCGTAATAAGAAACACAGCTGAATAAAATATCTAGATAAAGATAAATCAATCTTCTCCAGCTACACCTGCATGGAGTGTATTATCCTAAATACCAGGTTTGTTCCAGATGGACCAAAACAAGACGTCCCCAATAATAAAGGCTAGAGAAAACAGATTATAAGAAGAAAATACTGAAAATCAGCATTATTTTTTCTCCTTTTGACTCAATTTATTTTCTGGGCTATATTCTGCACAAATCCTTTGTCATTTCAATAGTCTGAACCTTCACCATTACACGTTTGAATGTAGAACTTTGGATTTTTTTGATAGGATGAAACCTAGAAGTCCTTCTGTTTTCCAGATTGCACAGTGGATGGATAGAATCAACTCCTTTCCTATTCCAATTTGAAAGCTGCAGATGGCAAAAATATTAATAAAGAAAGGACTTGTGTATAATAAAGCAATTTCAAAGAAAATATTGAGGTGATTGTGAAAGGAGAAAATGTTTTCTGCTTTTGCCTCAATGTTAGTCTTGTCACATGTTTCTGTTGTTTATCTCATCAGTACTACCGCAACATCCGTTCTGAGCCTATGATTATCAACTCATTGGTCTGAATGTCAGACAAATGGAAGTAAGAAAGAAAATTCAGCAGGCAATAGCTAGGTGGAGACCTTGAAGCTTGCGATTGAACATATATTTTTGAAGCGTGGCATTTCCAAGAAAAATAGTGAACAACATACCCCTATATGCTACCGAACCCCACAACACAATGTCATTATCATATGCCAAAAATTAGGACTCAAAAGTCAAAGATATTGCAGATAACAATTTCAAGATAATGTAATTTTACATATTTGGTCTCTCTGGGTAGAAAACATTGTGGGAAATGAAGAAATTGCTTGTTGTATGAGTTTGAGTTTATTGGGGTTTTACGCCGTTTTCAACTACCAGGGTCATATCGCGGCGGCTGGAGCACCTACCCATGGATTCCTGTTGTTTCTCAAACCAGTACTACCACAACACCCTTACCGAGCCTCCAGCTGCTCGCCCACTTAGGTTAACGATTTCAAACCCATTGGTGGGTGACAATTTTGTCAGAAAGGGTATTAGCCGCGGCCGGGTATCGAACCCGGGACCTCTCGAATGAGGGTCAGATGCGCTACCAACTGCGCTAAGGCCGCGGCTTTGCTTGTTGTAAGCAATTTCTTCGTTTTCCATAATGTTTTAAGGAGCATTCCCCTTTTTGGGCGTCAAAATGGCTCGACAAAACACATTGGGCTTTCGCCCCTGTTCACTGTGGCAGGACTATGATAATTCAAGGCGCAACTCACAAAAGGGTTTGAGTTTATTGGGGTTTACGCCATTTTCAACTGCCAGTGTAAGATCGCGGCGGCTGGAGCACCTGACCATGGATTCCTGTTGTTTCTCAAAGCAGTACTACCACAACACCCTTACCGAGCCTCCAGCTGCTCGCCCACTTAGGCTAACGATTTCAAACCCATTGGCGGGTGACAATTTTGTCAGAAAGGGTATTTGCGGCGGTCGGGTATCGGCGGTCAGGTATCGAACCCGTGACCTCTCGAATGAGATAGATGCCCTACCAACTGCGCTAAGGCCGCGGCCTACTCACAAAAGGATGAATTTAAGTGTGAAATATCAAGACTTTATCTCTGATAATGTATCAGATATGGACTGAGTTAAAAAATTTGTCTTCACAGCCTGTGACAACCAACACTGATAGATCATACTGACGCGACACAAGAGAACTTTGTTACATAGGCTCGGTGGACATTAAGTCCAGGCTTGCTAATAAAGGACAAACAAACACAATTCCGTTTTAATATAACCTCTTTACTCCATAACACTTAAAACAGATCATGCTAATTCACTTTAGCAAGACATGGTTTTGATGTCCCTAGTAAAACCTGCTTGAGAAAATATCGAGACAAAAGAAGACAATGCTTATAACCAGCACTTTCTCTTTTTGCCTCAATATTTTCTGTGCAACAATGTACACAAATCATATTATTATCATCATCTACTCTGTCGTCTGTCCATCTGTCACTACTGTCAATTTGGACTAGTAAAAACTAGAAATCTATCACTGAAGGTGATAAAATACCCCCGCCACCACCTTTGTTCAGACAAGGGTTTTTGTTGAATGAAGAGCCATAAGTCAACTAGAAAGACCTGAAGGTATTGAGTCGCTCCACAGGCCTGAATTTCTTGTGGTTTATTATAAACTAGAGTGAAAACAAAGTAAAAATAGAGCCAAAAATGGTAATTTTGTCAATTTCAAGGGCACATAACTCATGATGTAAAATTCAGATCAAGCTGAAAATTACACCATGGCAACATCTTATAGTCACCAACATGTTGTCAAAGTTTTGTCTAGATTGGTCAATATTTGTAGTTGCTAGAGAGAAAAAAAATCAAAATAGAGCCGAAAATAGCAATTTTGTCAATTTCAAGGGCACATAACTCATGATGTAGAATTCAGATCAAGCTGAAAATTATACCAAGGCAAGATCTTATAGTCAACAATATTCTGTACAAGATTTGTCTTGATTAGTCAATATTTGTAGTTGCTAGAGTGAAATCAAAGTCAAAATAGTCGAAAATGGCAATTTTGTCAAATTCAAGGGCACATAACTCATGATATAAAATTCCGATCAAGCTGAAAATTACACCCAGGCAGGATATTATGCTTATATATATTTTGTCTAAGTTTTGTCTTGATTTGTTGATATTTGTAGATTTTAGAGTAAAAATAAAGTCAAAACAAGCTATCTTTGACATTCAAGGGCAGATAACTCAGGTTATTCTGGTTCGATCAAAATTCTTTGAAGGAATCTGAGAGAGGGTCACCCAAGGATCATTCCTGTGAAGTTTGGTTGAAATCCATCCAGTAGTTTCTGAGGAGAAGATTTTTAAAGAAAAAGTTTACGGACGCACGGACGCACTGACGCACGACAGACACATCGCCATGACAATAGCCCGCTGGCCTGAAAGGCCAGTGGAGCTAAAAATTGTCAATCCGATTTTCTTGAACTTTGGTCAAATCAGGGGCCATAACTCAGGAAGTATCAGTCGGATTTCCACAAATTTTGCATCTTGCATATATACAGGTGCTAATGCACACCTGTGCCAAGTATGAAGCAAATCGGACAGTAACTGAAGGAGAACTTTTCTGGACAAGCATTTTTTGGTAAAATCAAGGGCCATAACTCACAAAGTATCGGTCAGATTTCCGTGAATTTTGCGTCTTGCACGTGTAAAGGTCCTAATGCATACCTGTGCCAAGTTTGAAGCAAATTGGACAGTAACTGTAGGAGGAGTTGTCCGGACAAGCCTTTTTTGGTAAAATCAAGGGCCATAACTCACAAAGTATCGGTCAGATTTCCGTGAATTTTGCGTCTTGCACGTGTATAGGTCCTAATGCATACCTGTGCCAAGTTTGAAGCAAATTGGACAGTAACTGTAGGAGGAGTTGTCCGGACAAGCATTTTTGGGTCAAATCAGGGGCCATAACTCAGAAAGTAATGGTCGGATTTTCATGAAATTTATGTCTTGCACATCTATAGGTCCTAATGCACACCTGTGCCAAGTATGAAGCAAATCAGATAGTAACTATAGGAGGAGTTATCCAGACAAGCATTTTTGGGTCAAATCAGGAGCCATAACTCAAAAAGTAGCAGTCCGATTTCCGTTAAATTTGCTTCTTGCACATCTACAGGTCACAATGTACACTTGTAGTAAGTTTGAACTAAATCAGTCCACAACTGTAGGAGGAGTTGTCCGGACAAGCATTTTTTGGTCAAATCAGGGGCCATAACTCAAAAAGTATCGGTCCGATTTCTGTGAAATTTGCGTCTTGCACATCTGCAGGTCACAATGAAGACTTGTGCCAAGTATGAACTAAATCGGTCCACAAGTGTAGGAGGAGTTATCCGGACAAGCATTTTTTGGTCAAATCAGAGGCCATAACTCAAAAAGTATCTGTCCGATTTTCGTGAAATTTTTGTCTTGCACATCTACAGGTCACAATGAACACTTGTGCCAAGTATGAACTAGAAATCTATCACTGAAGGTGATAAAAATACCCCCGCCACCACCATAACTCAGAAAGTATCGGTCTGATTTCCGTAAATTTTGCATCTTGCATATATACAGGTCCTAATGCATACCTGTGCCAAGTATGAGGCAAATCGTTCAGTAACTGTAGGAGGAATTGTCCGGACAAGCAGTTTTGTCGAATCAGGGGCCATAACTCATAAAGTGTCGGTCTAATTTTCGTAAATTGTGGGTCTTGCACATCTTCAGAATTTAATGCACACCTGTGCCAAGTATGAAGCAAATCGGACGGTAACTAAAGGAGGAGTTGTCCGGACAAGCATTTTTTGGTAAAATCAAGGGCCATAACTGAGAAAGTAATGGTCAGATTTTCATGAAATTTGCGTCATGCACATCTACAGGTCACAATGAACACTTGTGCCAAGTATGAACTAAATCGGACCACAAGCGTAGGAGGAGTTATCCGGACAAGCATTTTTGGGTCAAATCAGGGGCCATAACTCAGAAAGTATCAGTCCGATTTTCGTGAAATTTGCATCTTGCACATCTACAGGTCCTAATGCACACCTGTGTCAAGTATGAAGCAAATCGGACAGTAACTGTAGGAGGAGTTGGCCGGACAAGCATTTTCTTTGGTCAAATCAGGGGCCATAACTCAAAAAGTATTGGTCCGATTTCTGTGAAATTTGCGTCTTGCACATCTACAGGTCACAATGAACACTTGTGCCAAGTATGAACTACATCGGTCCACTAGTGTAGGAGGAGTTATCCGGACATGCATTTTTTGGTCAAATCAGGGGCCGTAACTCAAAGAGAATCGGTCCGATTTTCGTGAAATCTGCGTCTTGCACATCTACAGGTCCTAATGCACACCTGTGCCAAGTATGAAGCAAATCGGACAGTAACTGTAGGAGGAGTTGTCCGGACAAGCTTTTTTTTGGTCAAATCAGGGGCCATAACTCAGAAAGTAATGGTCGGATTTTCGTGAAATTTGCTTCTTGCATATCTACAGGTCCTAATGCACAACTGTGCCAAGTATGAAGCAAATCGGACAGTAACTGTAGGAGGAGTTGTCCGGACAAGCATTTTTTGTCAAATTAGGGGCAATAACTCGGAAAGTAACGGTCGGATTTTCGTGAAATTTGCGTCTTGCACATCTACAGGTCGTAATGCACACATGTGCCAAGTATGAAGCAAATCGATAAGTAACTGTAGGAGGAGTTGTCCGGACAAGCCTTTTTTGGTCAAATCAGGGGCCATAACTCAGAAAGTAATTATCAGATTTTCGTGAAATTTGCTTCTTGCACATCTACAGGTCCTAATGCACACCTGTGCCAAGTATGAAGCAAATCGGACAGAAACTGTAGGAGGAGTTGTCCGGACAAGCATTTTTGGGTCAAATCAGGGGCCATAACTCAAAAAGTATCGGTCCGATTTCCGTGAAATTTGCATCTTGCACATCTACAGGTCACAATGAACACTTGTGCCAAGTATGAAGTAAATCGGTCAACAAGTGTAGGAGGAGTTGTCCGGACAATGTTTTGGAGACAGACCAACAAACCAACAAACCAACCATCCAACCTTCCAACCATCCAACCACTGGACCGACAGGCTGATTCCAGTATACCCCCTCCAAACTTCGTTTGCGGGGGTATAAATATTCACATTTAGGAAATCCATTAACTTGTTACTTGTGTGTAAACTGGTATACCATACATTAAGTTGTGTTTCACTAACCGACCTATCAACTCATTCAGTAAGTAAGCCAAAACACAGCTAATATTCTTCGTGCCTCATCACTACACATACAAATTGACCAAACGCCAATCGACAGATCGCTACGCCCAACATCAAATCTAAGACTAACATGGCATGTCGATTGTTTTCATTGTCAGTCAATAGATCAATACAATATTGTAACGAGCCAGACCTCGAGTGCATTCAATCTCGATTTTCCATTGAATAAATGCTTATTTCCAGTCTAGATGCCGATACGAGTCCTTTTGTATCAGTCTGCTAGGCTTACGCATTCGTTACTCACTCACCTTGTCACCGTATTAGAACTGTGTAGCGTATAAGTTTGTGTAATATCGGCTCTTCGAAGATTTGACATATTTAATTGTCACGCGCGGCAGCCATGTTTGTTTTGATTTTTCATTGCTCCACGTGATAGAATTGATGACGTCATTTACCGACTCATCGATTCTATCTCACCCGAGAAAGTAGCGCCACATTCGAAAATCAAATATTACACAACTACATTTTATAATCCTTTTTTAGGTACAGATGACACATATTATTGTTCGATATCTATCATAGTTTGTCTTACGTAGGTTTTTAGTCGTCAAAACTCGTTATCAAGTACCTACAGCACTTCGCGTAGTAATATTTTCCAACAAGATTTTTTGTGTGACGAATTTCCAACAAATTGTTTTGTTGGAAATCTGTTGGAAATCCCACAAGAAAAATTGTTGGAAACCACAGTATAAAAGCCCATGTTCGGACTTAGAAATTTGACTCCAGACTTGATTTTTTTCGGAAGCACTTCCGTTATTATTTTTTCTTTATTTTATTTTTAGTTTTTATTCTCTATTTTTGCTTTTATTTTGAGTCGGATTAAATAGGAACTTTTACATTTGTTTAATTCATTGATTAAGGTAATTTTATTTACGTTTTAAGGCAGTGGTGTCACACCACTTATTTCTTTAACGGCTTCACAACTGACATTTTTTTGGAACTTAATTCTTTGACAAAATTGTAGATTTATTTAGCATTTCCGAACATCGTCTTTACTCGTGTCATCTTTACAAAAACTTATTCTTTGTTGTTAGGGATTGTTGTATTATTTTCATGTAACATTATTATTAGATCTACAAAGGTCTAAATTATATTAAGAACTAAAACACTTTTTTTTGTTTTTCTTTATTCAAATTAATTTAATTATCTGGAGTCCAACCCCACCCCTTTCCCCATCTGTACATCTTCGACCGACCACTGGCTCGCAACATAAACCTGGTGTCCAAGAAGTGGGATCTACTACAAGTCATTACAGTACAGTGGATCCAGAGATTCGAACTCACAACCGGCAGATAACTATAATGGGGAGAAGAAAAGGCGCAGCAGAGCAGCAGCAGGATGACACAGAGTACAGCAGTCACTTGCAGTATACAGCTACAGCAGAGTGTGAGAGTAACACAGACAGCGCAGCACTTGACATCAACTCGGTAGATAATGTCGGTCGACAAGGAGAGATCACGCACCAGAACAGTTTGGAGCGACAACACTCATCACCCTGCAGAGCAGAAAGCGACACAGCCGGAGGCGACATGCTGAGCAACCAGCCTAACAACCCAGAATACAGAACGAACAAAGGAACTAGCCCATCCTGTGTGACAGAGACGGAGGTTGAAAGGCATACGACTTACATATCAAATGGTGCAGCAGGACAAAACAGAGTAGAAAGATGTGATGTAAGACCGTTACTTTATGACAGAGGCAGAGATGGGAGTGACCAGCACAGAACATATAGAACTAGTAACCAGCACGAACAGATAAACAGCACGAGAGAACCAAATTGGAACCATAGAAGGGAAAGTGCATCAAATGCACTCTGGTCATCCCCTCCGCAGAGTCACAGCTATACTGGACATTTCCCTCAGGCCAACTTCAGACCCTACATGAATGATAGGGACCAACATAGGCAAGGCAGCCTACCACCTCAACACAGACACAGCTTTGAACATCATCTAGATAGAGACTACCAACAGCATCGGTCACAGCGACAATCAAGCAACAACGACATTAAGATACCCCCTTTTACAGGAAAAGAAGACTGGTTGGTGTGGATAAATCGGTTTGAGGTGATTGCAGAGCGGAAACAATGGACAAAAGACGAAATGATGGATCACATCCTACCAAAACTACAGGGCCATGCTGGTGATTTCGTGTACACACGACTACCCAGATGGAAATTATTCGACTATAATGAACTAAGAGAAGAATTAATTAACCAGTTCAGAGTAATAGAGACTCAACAATCATATGCAGAAAAATTCAGCAAAAGAGACCAGAGAAACGTAGAGACTGCTGAGGAGTATGCAGCTGAATTAAAAAGACTTTACGCAAAGGCTTACAAATCAAGGGGAAACCAAGTACGACAAGAAGATCTGGTACGACGTTTTCTCGATGGGCTTAAAGATAGCGATGCTAGATTTGAAGTCGAGTTTAATAAAGACCCGAGAACAATTGATGAGGCCGTCTACCATGTTGTTAGATTCATCCATGTGAGACAGACCAGAGAAGAAGACCCCTATAATGAGAGAAAAACGAAGCAATTTACAAGACAAGTCTACGAAGACGACTCATCAGAAGAAGAATATGACTATGGCACAGCCGAAACCATCAAGGCAAGAAAGTGTCAAAGTAGACAGATCCCTGAGAAACAGTCAGGAAACATGAAAAGAGACATAAGAAAAGAAGATAAAGCAACAAGCTCACTCAACACAGCCTTACTTGAAGTCATATCAAAGCTCAACCAGATAATCAGTGAAGATTTGAAAGTGGAAAAAAGAGAAAATACCTGTTTTGCATGCGGGGAAGAAGGACATTTCCTCAGGGACTGTCCACAGAGGTCACAGCAGCAAAAGCAAGACAAAGAAAAGCAAGACAAAGACAAAAGCACAAACCAATACAGACGAAAGCAGAACCATTTAAACTTGTAGAGGCCGAGCCTAGTGGTCGAGGTGAGGCCCATGACAACATTAATGGCCACAACAATGTTAATTACAGTACCGACCCAATCCGAATAAGGCCAGGGAACAACAGTATATCCCTACTGGGAACCGCAGAAGGGAAATTGGTACTTTTCAAGACAGATACAGGGACAACCAAAATAGTGATGCTAGACAAGGTGTACAGAAGCACCAACCAACAAGACGTGTACATGGGCAGAAGAACACAGTTCCAACAGAACAAAGAAGATGGTAGCAAACAGAAACAAGCAACCCTGCATCTGAAAGATTCAGATCAGCCTGCTACCCATTATAACTACAAGCAACAGTTCGAAACAAACCCATACATATATGTGGGTAGAATCAAGAAAGCTCCAGACAAACAGATGAATTAGAATATTTCAGCTTTCACTTACTATCAGTTTGCCTTGACATGCATAATTTTTGTTCTTTACTTTCAGATTTTACCTTTTATTTACATAACAGATAATTAGGACCTTTAACAGTATGAGGGAGACTAACAGAATGGAGTCTATTTACTGCAGCAGAGGACTAGGATTGAGGCTTGTTGGTGGATGAGGGAAACTGGGTCTACTCAAGAGAGATTCTAGGCCGGGGCAGCTCGCTGTCACAAAGGGTGTGAAGGGTGTGAGACTGTCAGCCTGGAGGGAGTTGCGGCTTGGACTTATCACAGCAAGGGCTCAAGACAGTAGAAGACTGAGATGAGATGGCCTGAACTGAGGATAGCAGTACAGAAGAACTTCGTTCTGATTAGATCTACAAAGAGAAGAGAACCAGAACATTTGTTGGAAAAGGAGAAGCTGGGCAGATCAAGAGATGCTAGGCCGGGACAGCTTACTGTCACAAGGGGTGTGAAGGGTGTGAGACTGTCAGCCTGGATAGAGAGAACTGCAGCTTGGGCCTTATACAGCAAATGACCAACACAAGTAGAACCTGCAAGAGAGAATTTGACAGTGATATTCACAGATTCATGTTGAAGTAACTTGTCCGATGAGAAGCTTGAGGACTGTAAATGGTGACCTAGAAGGACCTGTGGTAGAGTTGGTAGTTGGTCGCAAGATTTCCCGCGGTGGAAGTCCATGGTGGATAGATTGGCGGATGCACAAGGGGTGTAGGCGCGTCAAGGCTATTTGGATGGCGGTGTCGGGAATGAGCGACAAGTTTTGGATCCGATGGGATAAAGGACCTGTGGTGGTAGGTCGCAAGATTTCCTGCGGTGGAAGTCCATGGTGAATAGATTGGCAGATGCACAAGGGGTGTAGGCGCGTCAAGGCTATTCGGATGGCGTTGTCAGGAATGAGCGACAAGTTTTGGGTCCAATAGATCACATTTCAGCAGAAGGTAAAAGTCGTCAAGTGACTCAGCTAGAGATCTTGTAAATCACTGTCAACACGTCTGAAATGAGAAAAGTGATAACTGCAGGTAAATAAGATGTCCAAGGTTGATAATAAATGGAACAGATAAAGATGAGAGAAAAGAAGAAAAGTAAGAAGAAAAGAAAGATGAAAAGAAAGAAGAGGAGAAAGATGAGAAGAGTTGAAAGAAGAAACTAAAGAAACAAAGAGCAGGACAGAGAGAATGGACAAGCAACATTATAGAGATGACAGTAGAGATAGAGAAAACAGATACAGACAACACAGCAGAGACAGAAACAGATGATACAATCTAACAAGACTTTTATCATTTCATAAAGACATTTAACAATTGCTATGAACTCGTACTGACTTTACTAATTGATTTTTTTTTCAATTTACTTACCAATGTATTGCACTTCAGACTATTTTTTTGTATGCCTGTTGGAACTTAGGCATATTAGGAGGGGGTGATGTAACGAGCCAGACCTCGAGTGCATTCAATCTCGATTTTCCATTGAATAAATGCTTATTTCCAGTCTAGATGCCGATACGAGTCCTTTTGTATCAGTCTGCTAGGCTTACGCATTCGTTACTCACTCACCTTGTCACCGTATTAGAACTGTGTAGCGTATAAGTTTGTGTAATATCGGCTCTTCGAAGATTTGACATATTTAATTGTCACGCGCGGCAGCCATGTTTGTTTTGATTTTTCATTGCTCCACGTGATAGAATTGATGACGTCATTTACCGACTCATCGATTCTATCTCACCCGAGAAAGTAGCGCCACATTCGAAAATCAAATATTACACAACTACATTTTATAATCCTTTTTTAGGTACAGATGACACATATTATTGTTCGATATCTATCATAGTTTGTCTTACGTAGGTTTTTAGTCGTCAAAACTCGTTATCAAGTACCTACAGCACTTCGCGTAGTAATATTTTCCAACAAGATTTTTTGTGTGACGAATTTCCAACAAATTGTTTTGTTGGAAATCTGTTGGAAATCCCACAAGAAAAATTGTTGGAAACCACAGTATAAAAGCCCATGTTCGGACTTAGAAATTTGACTCCAGACTTGATTTTTTTCGGAAGCACTTCCGTTATTATTTTTTCTTTATTTTATTTTTAGTTTTTATTCTCTATTTTTGCTTTTATTTTGAGTCGGATTAAATAGGAACTTTTACATTTGTTTAATTCATTGATTAAGGTAATTTTATTTACGTTTTAAGGCAGTGGTGTCACACCACTTATTTCTTTAACGGCTTCACAACTGACATTTTTTTGGAACTTAATTCTTTGACAAAATTGTAGATTTATTTAGCATTTCCGAACATCGTCTTTACTCGTGTCATCTTTACAAAAACTTATTCTTTGTTGTTAGGGATTGTTGTATTATTTTCATGTAACATTATTATTAGATCTACAAAGGTCTAAATTATATTAAGAACTAAAACACTTTTTTTTGTTTTTCTTTATTCAAATTAATTTAATTATCTGGAGTCCAACCCCACCCCTTTCCCCATCTGTACATCTTCGACCGACCACTGGCTCGCAACAATATCACATGCAACGAAGAATTTAAGACAAACAATGGGTATGTGGCATTTTTCTGATCGTCCATTGGCTTATCGATGTTTTTGATTGACAGCCCGCATTATAAGTAACAAGAGATGTTTGTAAAACATATATGCCCCCTCAAGGGCCTACATTTTATGTAGGTCAAAGTCCAAGGTCAAGTTAACAAGGTCCAAGGTCATGATCAAATATGAAATGTCTTGGTAGGAGGTGTCTATGTGTGAAAATATCAAGGCTGTATATGTAAAAGTAAAATGAAATATAGGCCAGGTTAAAGTTTTTAAAAGTAGGCCAAATGCCAAGGTCAAGGTCATTGTCAAATGTGAAAGGTCTTGGTTGGAGGTGTCCATGTGTGAAATATCAAGGCTGTAGGTGTAAAAGGACATGATATATATGCCTGGTTTAAGTCTTTTTTAAAAGTAAGTCAAACTCCAAGGACAAGGTTGCAATATTCAAGGTCATGGTCAAATGTGAAAGGTCTTGGTAGGAGGTGTCCATGTGTAAAATATCGAGACTGTATAGGTAACAGGACATGAGGTATAGGCCTAGTTTAAGTTTTTTAAAAGTAGGTCAAACTTCAAGGTCAAGGTCCAAGGTCATGGTCAAAAGTGAAATGTCTTGGTTGGAAGTGACCATGTGTGAAATATCAATGCTGTATGTGTAAAATGACATTAAATACAGGCCAGGTTAATGTATTATAAAAGTAGGTCAAACACCAAGGTCAAGGTTACAAGGTTCAAGGTCATGGTCAAATGTGAAAGGTCTTGGTCGTAGGTGTCCATGTGTCAAATATCAAGGCTGTATGCGTAAAAGGACATGATATATCAGCTGGGTTAAAGTTTTTTATAAAAGCAGGTTTAAGTCCAAGGTCAAGGTCACAAGGTCCAGGGTCATTGTCAAATGTGAAAGGTCTTGGTAGGATGTGTCCACGTGTGAAATATCAAGGCTGCATGTGTAATAGCACATGAGATATAGGCGCAGTTTATTTTTTTCAAACGTAGGTCAAACTCCAAGGTCAGGGTCACAAGATCCAAGGTCATAGTCATATGTGATAGGTCTTGGTCGGAGGTTTCCATGTGTCAAATATCAAGGCTGTATGTATAAAAGGACATGATATATCAGTCATGTTAAAGTTTTTAAAAAGTAGGTCAAACTCCAATGTCAAGGTCACAAGGTCCAAGGTCATGGTCAACTGTGAAAGGTCTTGGTAGGAGGTGTCCATGTGTGAAATAACAAGGCTGTATGTGTAATAGGTCATGAGATATATGCCCGGTTTATTTTTTTCAAAGTAGGTCAAACTCCAAGGTCAAGGTCACAAGGTCCAAGATCATGGTCAATTGTGAATGATGTTGATAGGAGGTATCTATGTGTGAGATATCAAGGCTGTATGTGTAAAAATACATGAGATATAGGCATTGTTAAGAATTAAGTGTAAAAATCAACAAAGGGCAATAACTCCAAAAAGTTGATCGGCAAGGTTATGGTTCTTGTGCACTGCACCTCTCCATAATGAGATCTATCCACCTGTTAAGTTTCATGATTCTACCTTACATACTTTTTGAGTTGTGCTCTGGACAAGAATCAAGTTATAAAATCAACAAAGGGCAATAACTCAAAAATTGTGATCGGCAGAGTTGTGGTTCTTGTGCAGTGCACCTTTCCATTATCAGATCTATCCACCTGTAAAGTTTCATGATTCTACCTTACATACTTTTTGAGTTATGCTCCGGACAAGAATCTAGTTTGAAAATCAACAAAGGGCAATAACCCCAAAAATATGATCAGCAGAGTAACAGTTCTTGTGCACTGCACCTCTTCATAATGAGATCTATCCACCTGTGAAGTTTCATGATTCTACCTTTAATACTTTTCGAGTTATGCTCCGGACAAGAATCAAGTTATAAAATCAACAAAGGGCAATAACTCAAAAAATTTGATCGGCAGAGTTACGGTTCTTGTGCACTGCACCTCTCCATAATGAGAGCTATTTACCTGTGAAGTTTCATGATTCTACCTTTAATACTTTTCGAGTTATGCTCCAGACAAGAATCAAGTTTGAAAATCAACAAAGGGCAATAACTCAAAAAATTTGATCGCAGAGTTACGGTTCTTGTGCACTGCTCCTCTCCATAATGAGATCTATCCACCTGTAAAGTTTCATGATTCTACCGTACATACTTTTTGAGTTATGCTCCGGACAAGAATCAATTTATAAAATCAACCAAGGGCAATAACTCCAAAAATTTGATCGGCAGAGTTACGGTTCTTGTGCACTGCACCTCTCCATAATGAAATCTATCCACCTGTGAAGTTTCATGATTCTACCTTACATAATTTTTGAGTTGTGCTCCGGACAAGAATCAAGTTATAAAATCAACAAAGGGCAATAACTCAAAAAATTTGATCGGCAGAGTTACGGTTCTTGTGCACTGCACCTCTCCTTAATGAGATCTATCCACCTGTGTCGTTTCATGATTCTACCTTACATACTTTTTGAGTTATGCTCCGGACAAGAATCAAGTTATAAAATCAACCAAGGGCAATAACTCCAAAAATTTGATGGGCAGAGTTACGGTTCTTGTGCACTGCACCTCTCCATAATGAGATCTATCCACCTGTGAAGTTTCATGATTCTACCTTTAATACTTTTTGAGTTATGCTCCGGACAAGATTTGGTCTACGGACAGACCGACCGACATACGGACCGACCGACCGACCGACCGACCTTCCGACCGACACTTGCAAAACAATATACCCCCATTTTCTTCGAAAGGGGGCATAATTAGTAATTGTATCAAGTCTATGTCTCAGAATCTAACAATTTGTATCCAGTTTTACATCACTTGCACTTGTGTATATTCTGCCATATTGCCATGAATTTCAATTATCCATGGACTTTCAAGTGCATTGATTCGGTCGGCACAATCCGTTCAGCCAATCAAAAACATGGTCATTCATAAAAAGCATACCTGCACTCATTTGGAGGAGGTGAATACTTCGTTCTTTTTCCTTAAAGCATTACCAACTTCCAGCATTAATATCTTGACGACTACGCCTGATTATTAAAAATGCGTTGGTAGTTAGAAAGTTTAAAACACATTCTTTAAAGAAAGAGTTTTGTTTTTGAATTTTAACGATGGATTTTTGAAATATTCTGCCTCAAAAATGGTATCCTGTAACGATAGAGACCGAGGAAGTACCCTCGATGAAGAAATGAAAGTCAGGCTATGACGTCATGCCGACTGATCTATTTGGTCCCTGGACTAGGCTCCATTTGACTGAGCCGACTGAGATGTGGGACTGATAACACAGAGCACCGTGAAGGTGCTAGTTGGGGAGCCTAGTCTCCTATCTGTATTAGTCAGAACTTGCCTCCTTCCTCAGTACTTGCTTTGTTCAAGTATCAACTGGATGTACCAATATGGCCAGTCTTGTTAGCCAGACTATAACCAATAACCTCTAGACATCAAGATTTCAAGTGTTATACACCAACAAGTGAGCATTACAGGGTCCTTTATACAAAACCCTTTCTCAAACAAGACCAGGTTTTCACGTGCTTAATGGAAAAAGCTTGGGAGAACATTGAGGCAAAAGATGAAAATGCTGATGATCAGCATTTTCTTTTTTTGCCTCAATATCTTCTGAGCTACACCACATACCAATTCTAATTGTATCAACATCCATTTTGTGGTCTGCAGCAGCTTTCCTATTGTCACGCACTAAACATTTGCCGCCTGACAATGGGTTAATGTGGATATCTAGCCGCAGCGTCCAATCCTATCACTTCACCATTAATCATCGGATTCTCACAAACACTTTGACACAGAGCCGCAAATTCTGTTGGTTCACCAAAACGTCTTGGAAATATGTGCATAGATTTTTGCATTTGTAGTGTCCGGTGTTTTATTCCGTCGTTTATACTTGACTCCATTAACCCTGAAACATATAAAGATTGGATTGACTCAGTCCCAACTCCCAAGCAAAACCTCGAAGGAAAGGCTCGAGAAAAGATTGAGGCAAAAGAAAACGCTGATAATCAGTATTTTCTCCATTTGCTTTTGTGCTGTAGTCTGTATTCACTATAGCATACAAACTTTGTTTATCAACATTTATTTTGTCCCCTGTTCCAACTTTCAAATTAGAGTTCCCCAAATTTTTTTTGTTTTAAACCTTTCCTATACATTGACACATTTTGACTCCTGTGCAGTGGCGGATCCTGAGGGGGTTCGGGGGTTCAAACGAACCCCAATCTGCAGCCAGATTAATCATTTTCATGCAGAAGTTCAGTCACAATTATGAAATACCAGAACCCCCCCCCCCCCCCATTTGTATATTCGAACCCCCTCACAGAAATCCTGGATCCGCTGCTGCTGTGCATTAATTTTTGTAATTGTAATGCCCTTTGTTTTAATCTGTCATTTAAATTATACACGACTACATTAATCCTGAAACATAATAATTATGAAGATTGGATTGACTCCCAAAACAAGACCTTATTTTGATTTCGATGATAGGAAAAAGATTGAGGAAAAAGAAGTAAATGCTGTGCAGTATTGCATACAAATAACAGTAACATTGTTTATCAGCCTCCATTTCATAGTTTGTAGCATTTTTCAATTGTAGGCCTACAACCCTTAAATTTTGTTGTTTCATCCTGCCCACTAAGTGCTGCCTTTAGACGCATTTGTGCTCATTTTTCTGTAATTGCAATGTCTTTTGTTTTATTCTGTGATTGTCTGATTGACACTGATTTTGGTTGTAAAATAGTAACAAGAGTGCCATGGTCACAATATACGCCACCCTTCCAAGAGATTAAGTTTTAAGGGGGCAAAAAATCAATGAACCATAAAATCCTTCCTTCATGCACATCTACCAATAGAGGTGATAACATTGACCAAGTTTCAAAAAGATCCAGCCAGAAACTTAGGAGTTGCGCTAACAAGAAAAGAGGACGGATTGACAGACGGCCAGACGGAGGAGATGACGCCAATGTATTACCTCATCCAGCGGCTTATAAAAACCTTACCTGGAGCAATAGTTACAACTCGAATGCCGACTTCTGCTAGATCCCTGGACAAGGGCAGTGTCATTGATGCCACAGCGCCTTCACATGCCGATATCAATACCTGACCTGTAAATAGATTAACCCATTACCAGATGAAAACATTCAGTTTGAAAGCTGCTGCAGACAACACAATAGATGTTGAAAGAGGTATGAGTTGTGTAAAATTCAGAAAATATTGAGGAAAAAAGGAGAAAGTGCTGATTAACAAAATCCATCCTTTATTTACGCATTTACATTTCTTTATCTACGACAATTTTGTCTTCCGTAACTACCACGGATCCAGAATTTCTGTAATGGGGGTTTGAATTACAAAGAGGGGGGATGGGTTTGTTTTCCTAGTATAACACAACTTTGGCAGAATTTTTAGGTGAAGTTGAAAGAATCAGACTTTAGAGGGGGTTCGTTTAAACCCCCTCTGGATCTGCTACTGTGTAGTTGCTTTAAATTTTGACTACCCTGAACTTCGCCAAATGGAAAAGGGTTAACTAAGCAGCCAGTCCACAAGATGCAGTAGCCCCGCACATTTACGATCGTTCCTCTATTGCCATCAATTTTGCTAAGAACATATTGGGACAAAAGGAAAAAATGCTGATAATCAGCATTTTCTTCTTTTGCCCCAATGTTTTCCAAATCCATTTCTATAAGGGATTTCAAAACCATGTCTTGTTTGAGAGAAAGGGTTAACAAACCAGCCATTCCACAAGTTGCAGCTGCCCATGTCACATTTACGCTAGTTCCTCTACTGCTGTCAATTTTGCTCAGAACATATGGGGCAAAAGGAGAAAATGCTGATAATCAGCATTTTCTTCTTTTGCCTCAATGTTTTCCAAAGCCATTTCTATGAGGGATTTCAAAACCATGTCTTGTTTGAGAAAGGGTTAACTAACCAGCCATTCCACAAGTTGCAGCTGCCCCGCCCACATTTACAATAGTTCCTCTATTTCCATCTTGGTCCGGTTCATTATCTTTCATGAGTTCAACAGCATGTTTTATTACGTTAAAAAGACCACATACATTTACCTGAAATAAAACCAAACCATATGGTTTCAAGATTTTATGGGCATCTAAATTAAGGGGTTATTGTGATTCCCTTGCCACCAAAGTTTGGGGTAATTTCTCTAATTTTGTGTGTCAAATTTTATAAACACTTTAGGAATTAAGTACAATTTACGAGAATCTAGATTTTAAAACTTGCATCATCAATGACCCTCTGGTAAGTTTGTAAGGGGTCGTTTATTTTGAAATTGCGAATATGAGGCATGATTTGTGCGTCATGGAAAACCATGTGGCTTTTTCTTTGTCTTGACAGCTCATATAGAAAAGGCTTTTGAAAAGATTGAGGCAAAACGATGAGAAATGCTGCTAACCAGCTTTTTGTGTTACATTGTACAAATAGTCAATCTTTTCCATTGTGACTTCTGCAGCGGCTTGCTAAATGAAACAGTCCCAAATATTGGCCATTGGGGAAATCCATGATTACAACACATTGATGGTTTTTGAACCCCTCAAGAAATAGGCTTTAGAAAACATTATGGAAAATGAAGAAAATGCGTAATTGAAATGTTGCAGACGACAATTTCAAGTAAATGAAATTGAATTTGTTTAGTCTTTATGTGTAGAAAACATTGTGGAAAATGGAGAAATTCACGAGCAATTTTTTCATTTTCCACAATGTTTTCTACAGCCTTCATCTTGTAGGTCTTCAAAAGGTGTCAATACGTCAGAATGTGTTTACAAGATTTTGATGTAAAAATGGACAGAGATTGTGCAAATATACAGCCACCTTTTGGCAGCAAATAAAATATAGAAATTGCTTGAAGAAAAAGAATTGTTCACTGACAATGTGAATGGTGTTGGTAGGAGGTGTCTATGAGTGAAATATCAAGGCTATATGTGTAAAAGGACATGAGATATAAGCCAGGTTTAAGTAAAAGTAGGCCAAACTCCAAGGTCAAGGTCACAAAGTCCAAGGTCATGATCAAACATGAAGTCTTGTTAGGAGCTGTCCATGTGTGAAATATCAAGGCTGTATGTGTAATAAGACATAAGATATAGGCCAGGTTGAAGTTTTTAAGGCCAGGTTATGTTTTTTTTAAAAGTAGGTCAAACTCCAAGGTCAAGGTCACAAGGTCATGGTCCAAAATGAAAGGTCTTGGTTAGAGGTACCCACAGATTAAATATCAAGGCTGTATCTCTAACAGGGCATAAGATATGGGCAAGGTTTAAGGGTATGACAATAGCTCTTCTGAGACTTTTGTCCCAGGCGAGCTAAAAAATTTAAAATATCTTACTGGTATGGAAAAGGGAATTGATAACATACTTCTTACCCTCTTCCAGACGACAAAATTTTAGACTTGTCCGAATCTAATTATAAAGTAAGAGCTCTATAATTCAATCAAGGCAATAACATCTGTGTAGATCTATATATACAACACTTTGCAGTAAAAACTTGGCCAAATTCTACATATAATTATTCCTTACATCAAGCATATTCTCGAGAATGTCTAGATCACAAGGTACTTCATGTTTCGGAGAATATGTTCTAACAGCCGTGTGTATCCCTGCACAATTGATCACATTGTCAAGACGTCCATATTTCTCCTTACATAGCTTCATTAAACTGGCCACTTGTTCCTCATTTCTTATCTAAAACAAGATCCAAAACAACATATAAGCTAGGAAAAAGGCATTCTAACTACTATTTCAAATTTAAACCCTATGCTGTGGGTACTCATTGGAATCGTCTCCGTGAGACGATTCCAATGTGTACCCACAACAAAGGGTTTGATTATCAGCACATGAAATATCGCATTTCGAAAAACCATGACCTTCTCTTATCTGTAGCTCTGCAAAATTGACAGCAATACAGTACAGTGAGAGTAATAGATTTCAAAGTACAAAATACATCTATCATTGTTGTATAACAGCCGTGTGTATGCCTGCACAGTTTATAACATTGTCCAGCCGTCCATACTTCTCTTTACATAGCTTCATTTAACTGTCCACTTGTTCCTCATTCCTTATTAGGCTAGTAAATATTCACTTTGACCTGGACAAAATTAGAACAGAAATGAAACCTTTGCTATTGTACTCGGGAAGTACCCACCTTTTCACAGAAAAAAATATACTTCGATCCCTCCGTTGCGATTTGAGTAATTTTGCGAAAAATGTGAAAAATTGGAATTTTCATTTTTTTCAGGAATTGTTGATTCTTATGCAGCATTTAGGTGAGAAAATGGTAGAGAATATGAATTAGATGGGTACAAAAGGAAGATTCAGCGAAAAATCGTAAAAATTGATTTTTTATTATTTGTTTAGTCAAGGGGGGGGGGGGCAAAAAGGCGGACGGGGGATTTATATAACATAGCACTGAATTCTTTCAGTGGATATTTCCTATTTTAGATTATTTGAATGAAAACTGAATAAGAGGTAAGAAATAAAGTTAAAGAATCCCTCTGATGCGATTTCTGTAATTTTGTCGCAAAAAAAAAAAAAATGGTGAAAAATGGGAAAAAATAGAATTTTCTATTTTTTTCAGAAATTGTTCATTCTTATGCAGTTTTTAAGGAAGGAAATGTTAGCATATATGGATTAGATGGATACAAAAGTATCATTCAGCAAAAAATCATAAAAAACTTAATTTTTTTACGATTTTTTTAGTCGAGAGGATGGGGATAGCTAGACTAGTGGTGGTATAGGCTAATATAGATATGAACTTAGCATTGATTATTTATTGGATAATTTCTATTTAGATTATCATAATGAAATGAATTGGTTCTGGCGTAAGAAGAAAATTACAGGAATCCCTCTGGTGCGATTCATGTTATTTTGGGGCAAAACATTGGTATCTTAAGGACAGATCCTCCATTTATTTCCTACGGTAAGATTTTTTTTATTTTTTCTGTACTGATATTTAAATATATGAGAAGTAAAAAAATGACTTAAAAACTATAGGTCACCAAGCGAATTAAAAAGTTACTGGATTTCAAGGGAGACTACTCTTGTCTGAAATTGCAAAAATGAGGTGTCACTTGAATACCCACAAAAAAGGTGTTCGAAATGACTAGATTTACATAAATAAGTTTTAATTGTGTTCAATATGTTTTAGTCTGTCTAAATGAGTATCAATTTGGGAAAATTTAGTGATGACTTTGAAATTTTTAGTAAGATATTCTTTCAAAAGTAGCTGAAATTGCTCTATTTTCGCAACGTTTCTGATAATAAAAAATATTCCAGCGGTAAGAATTTTTTCTTTTTTGGTATAGACATAGTGCTTGGTCATACCTACAAAAACAAAAAAAGAAAAATATATCAAACCAAGCGTTTTTCTTAGTTATAAGTTAAATTTGGTTTACTTTTTGCGGCTCTGTCCGAAATTGGTTCGCTACTTTTATCCATATTCTTCCTTATTACCAGCTCTAGATAATAAAAAGTGTCGTCTTTTGTGTCCATCTGAAGCGGACTAGCTCATAAACAGTCCTTGGGCCAGATATGGTTGGAGTTACCACTAAAATGGACAAAGGGACACCTATATATCTTGAAAGACCTATCCAAAGGAAGAACAAAAATGCAATGATATCCACTCTGCAGAGTAGCTATACCTCAGAATGTGCACTTGAAATTTGATAGGGTTTGGATAGTTGAAAATCAGTGCAAGGTTTTGAAATGTTTAAAATAATGTGGCTTTACTGCTTTCTATACTAAGCATACACTGCAAATATAAACCAGATGTATAGAAATACAATTCATGATGAATAATTCGTCCTACACAGCATGTATATGGAAAAAATCACAACTGGTATATCCATAAAGGGAGGTAATAAGCCGAGCAAATTACATGCTTTTCAATATGGAGTATGGCATTATTATGTCATAAGCCAAAAATGAAAACCCTCTGTATTTTCTTGAACCTGATAATGAATTCTGACTGTTGTTCCATTTCAAAGTGCCGGATAAGCAAAATTTAACAACCTTCTTGTTTCCATGGCAACTGTCTTCTTATAGAAGTTTCAGCATTAGCTTCGACTAATCGCAAAAAAAAAAAAACATTTTAAAACTATTATAGGAATAAAACATACATTTTAGTTTTGAAATGTTATTTTGTTAAGATATTTCTTACACAAAACTAATTAGTATGCTTATGAATATTAATAAAAACTTTAATAATAAGATCGTGAAACACAAATGCCCAAGGAATGGCAATGTTAAGTTTTTATGCTAAGTTTTCGAGTTAAGGATTGATAAGGGTTAATGAATGATCTTGAGGAAGGTCATATTGATATTGCACGAACAGATAAATAGCATTGTTCAAAAAAGAAGGTTACATACAAAATTATAGCTTTGTATGTCATATATTTTTGGAGAAAAGGCCAGTGTTAAGTTTTCATACAGACAGATGGACGGACAGACAGACAGACAGACAAGAGTAAAACAATATGCTCCTGCGTGTTTAGATTGCTTAAATGAGACATTTCTAGTTGCAATGTAAATATGATGTGTGTTTTATACCGTAATTCAAAAGGTAAAATAACACAAATAAATTAATTATTACTTCGTTGGCAAATTATGGACAATTATAGGTAAACTGCATGTAGATCTAAAAGGAGACAAGAAAGAGACGGGGGACTCAGTATACAGTGTTTTTGACAGCATTTGGAGTTAAGGATAAATTCCTGTTGTAAGCCCTTTAAAGTTTAAGTTTTTTAAAAGTAGGTCAAACTCAAAGGGCAAGGTAACTAGGTCAAAGGTTATGGTCCCAAATAAATGGGCGTGGTGGGAGTCCTCATCCGGTAGGTTTCAAACCAAGGCCAAAGAAGTTCAAGACTTAACCATCTGCATGCAAAGTCGCATAACTATCACCCTTCCACTTCTGTTTGTTTCTTGCCCCTCTCAGTACCATGCTGATTGACACTGGACATGGATATGAAATCCAAGGTAAGAGGATCAACCATCTTTTCTACATGGATGACCTAAAGACCTTTGCCAAGAACGATCACCAGCAAAAACAACTGCTCGAGACAGTAAAGGTCTTTAATGATGACATATGTATGCAATTTGAACAGGACAAGTGTCTAAAAGCCACCTTCAAAAAAGGGAAACTAACATCAACATCTGACATACAGCTAGAAAGAGACAACATCATCAAGAAACTAGACCAAGACGCTAAATACAAATACCTTGTGTTAATGAAGGTGACGGAATTCAACATGCAGCAATGAGTGAAAAGATCAGAAAAGAGTATTACAGAAGAGTTAAGGCTTGCCATCAAGAGTGAACTAAAAGCTGTAGATATGGTTGAAGCCATAAACTGGCAAATGCAAGAAAAAAGGAAAACTTGACCCAAAGACCAGACAGTTACTAACAACAGAAAGAATGCACCACCCAAAGGTTGACGTTGAAAGATTGTACCTACCACGAAAGATCGGTGGTAGGGGCCTCTCATAGATTGAGATGGCATAAATACGTATTTGGAGACAACACAAGACAATCTACTACTTCTGATCCGGGAACATGAACGTAACAAGAAACTTTACTCAATCTCAGAGCAAACCAGAGCATTCATTCAAGAACTGAACATTGCACAAACGACAAGAAATGGAGAAGAATCCGTCACAGAGTATGCCAAAAGAACAAGACGGACAAAGGCAAATGCCCAAAAGAGGATGACACAAACATGGAAAGTTAAACCAATGCATGGGCAATACCCGTTAGGTTTGACAAACCAGATGACACATAAGTGGCTCTCTAGTGCAGGTCGCAATGCAGAAACAGAGGGAATGGTGATAGCAGCACAAGATCAGAGTTTGGCTACAAGAGCATATCACAACAAGATCATCAAAGATGGTACAGATCCAAAGTGTAGAATATGCAACCAATATGATGAAATTTTCTCAGGCTGTCCAACATTAGTGGCAACATAGTACATTCAAAGACATAACAAGGCAGCAGAGTACATTCATTGAAAAATCTGCAAGCAATTTGGACTCCCATCAAACAAAAAATTGTATGAACATCAACCAAAAACTGTCGTAGAGGGACATGTAAGTGAATACTGGTACAGAGATCAAGGCTACTAGACCAGAAATCATCAAGAACAAATTGGATAAGACGTTCATCATGATTGACATGACGGTTCCTTCTGAAAGAAATGTCTCCGTCCAGGCACTTGAGAAACTATCAAAATACAAAGACCTTGAGATAGAAGTAGCCAGAATGTGGGGTATGGAGACGACAACTGTACATGTCGTTGTAGGTGCACTTGGTCTCATTAAGAAGGGACTTGACAAAATATTCAAACAAATCCCTGGTGCACCAGTTATCGAGGAACTGCAGAAGATCATACTCCTTGGAAGTGCACATATCATCCAAAGAACGCTGTATAATAATAATGAAAACACTATAATTGCAAAATTTATACCTTCTGTCATAGATCTAGCTATCACCTAAAGAATCTGCTATACATGTATACGACCTACAACCTTAATTTTAAACGATGTCAATAAACTTTCAATATATTGCAGTTGCCCTTTTTGTTAATCCATGTGTTTTGATTCTACTTTGAATTCTAAAAGTATCAAACGAGATCATTTGAACCATCTAATCAGTTCTGTTCATCATCATAATCATTCAATCATTAGTGTAAATTGTGCAAAGAAAGTGTTAAAATATTTAACAATTATTTATAATGATGTATTCAGTTTACTGTATCAGTGTTTTCCTAAACTTTAGGGACATTATTTTCTATTTGATATTGGATTTAGGGTGTATTATTTTACGTTCAAAAGGGTTATTTAGCCCTTATATTTAAGCAGATTTACAGTAAGATGCAAAATTACGGATGCTAAAAAATGATTGAATCTTGCATGGAAATGAGTGAATACGCCAAACGAATGAACATTAACTGTTACTAGATAACATAACAGATGCTGATCTTAGAAGCAAGAGCAAATGCAAAGTTTGAAAGCAATAGTTATGACAGAAACAAACTTATTTGCGACAGATGTTTGAAAGATGCTCATTTAAGTTTGATGAAGAATTTCTAGGCAACAAAAAGGTAAAAAATTGCTCGACATTAAATGCTAGAGCAATAGATATCTGTCTTGAGGTTGGTACCATGGTCATAGAGGTATGTGCAAAGTTTTAGAGTAATGGCGTTAGTAAAACAGAGATATGACACTTTTACCAAACAAAAACCTAATTCGCAAAAAGGGTCACAGTTTTAAGTAGTGTCATAAATATTCGCGAATATGCAAATAAGGTAATTTGCATAAAATTTATGGTAAATTATTGAGCAAGTCATAAACTTTCATTTGATACCATTCTTACATCTGTAGGTCAATATTCAACCAAGACATGACCAAAAACGTTTCGAAATGACTGAACAATTTTAGAGGGTTAAGGGTTTAGATAAGGTTTATGACCCAAAGCCCCTACTGCCAAATTAAGTGCAAACATCGCTCAAAATGTTTGATATATTAATTTTCTTTAACATTTATTATGTTTACGTAATTCCCCTGCACAAAAATGCCTCGTTTTGGAAAGTATTTACCAAATTTCCGTAGAAAATCGCAATTTTAGGAAAATTCATGAATATGCAAATGAGCTAATTTGCATAACATAACTAAAATGAAAGAATAAGTCATAAGCTTTCATTTGATATCATTCTGACAACTGTGTGCAAATATTCAATGAAGATATGGCCGAATTCATTTTCAAAATTTACATAAGTAATTTGATGGGGCTAAGGGTTTAGATAAGGGTTACGGCAAAAAGCCCCAACGGCCAGAGTGTAAACAAGGCTCCAAATGTTTCTTATAAAATGTTCTTTCAGAAAAAATCATGTTTTCAAAATTCCCCCTGAAAAGAAAGGTCTTGTTTTGGAAATTATTTATCAAAATTTTCGCCAAAAATGGAATTTTTAAGGGAAATCATTAATATTCATGAATATGCAAATGAGATAATTTAAATAAGATAACTACAAACAAAAGAGCGAGTCATAAGCTTTCATTTTATACCATTTTGACACCTGTAGGTCAATATTCAATGGAAATATGACCAAATAAGAGTTATAAATTTGAATGCAAAAAATGATAGGGTTAAGGGTTTAAAATAAGGGTTACAGCCAAAAGCCCCGACGGCCAGAGTGCAAACAACGCTCAAAATGTTTCTAAGATAATGTTCTTTATGAAAAACTATGTCTTCTTGCATTAGAAATAAATGATAATTATAGAAAACTACTTTTTCGAATATTTCGGCCAATTCTTATACTTGATTGTACATAAAGCATATTTTGAAGAGGAGTAATGACGTCATAATAATTACATAATTTAAAAAATCATGATTCATAAGTAGTGAAATACATGCTCATACGTATGGATTCAAATAAATAGATTTATACTTTCATTTGATATTTTTTATTAATTTTTCCCTTTCCCTTACCCCAAACCAAATTGTCATTCACGTCGTAAAGGGTACCTATATAAAGGTAAGGGTAAACATATTTAGCTACTCTTCATGTCGGATATCATCACTGAAAAACATCCGTCAGATGTATATCTACAAATATGTATAGGTGTCCTTTTGTCCTTTTTTCTGGTAATACTTACCCCATTTTCCTGGTCCTGGCCCAAGGACTAAAAGGCACCCCTTTACTTTTGTTGCTCTGTTTCCTATCGCTAACGCCACATGTTGAACGCGTAACAGAAAGCGAAATGTACCATCCGAGTACTATTACACTTTAATTGACCAAACAGAGAAAATTGAAAAAACCGAAAAGAGTCTTGTCATTTATCAACCAAACATTAACTTTATGTAAAAAATACATTTGCTGAAAAGGCCAATTACTGAAACAGCTTTCTTTCGTAATTTTAGGATATGCGCAGTAAGTTGCGCAGTAACAACTGGAGGATCTGTCCTTAAGTGAAAAGTGGGAAAATTTGGAATTTTCTATTTTTTAATATTTTCAATCTTTATTCAAAATTTTTACGCAGTTTTATGTGAGAAAATGTTAGCAAATAAATTAGATGGAAACAAAAGTAAAATTCAATAAAACAAAACCCATAAAAACTAAATTTTCATGATTTGTTACTCCACAGGTGTGTGGGGAAGGGGACAGATATGCTGGTAGGGGTATTGATATGGTTGAAAAAAAAATATATTGACAAATATTAGTATCAGAAGCCTTGGGTATGTACAAATTCAAGTCACTTTTGACAAACAGCAACTCTAAACACCAAAACAGCCCAGCGCTATATTGCATAAAAGCTTTCGATCATACGAAATCTTTATCTATTACAGATACAATTAGAAAAACATATCACCTTCATTCCGCATCTATAGAACATTTTGTAAATATTTATATTGAATATGACATGTTTTTCTGCATGTATTTGTAATCTTGTTTTACGATGATAGATCACTGTGTCCAAACCTAATTTATAATAAACTATCGTTCTTGTTATGAACATCCTACATGGCGTAAACCTGTTTCTATTGGGGTTTCTACCCTTTTTTATTGCTCCCTACATGAAATCAGTCTGCTGAAAAACAGACTCTGTCTTTTGCCTAATATTAGGTGTTTTATAAAGTACCAATAGTGTAAGATAATGTTGTTAAATATACAAGTAAGGAGCTTTGAACAGAATTTTGTGTTATTTGGATTACTTTGATCCAATATTAACGTTAGACGATTTCATTGAGGGTCTCGGTTTTAAGGTTCTAGAATAGCTTTCCCTCTGGCATATTATGAAAGACATTTGGAATACGAAATCGTGAGTGATCAACCATTGCTTTCATTGTAACTTTAGTTTTACAGCAGACAACAGCGGTTCTTGTAAAAATCTTGATTTGATTAAACTATGGAATAGGATCTGCTTTGCTGGGTGAGATGTCCTCGGGTTCAAACAGGATGGGGATAAAGACGCGGTAAAGAAGATGCATGATGATTGATTTACATGTGTTTTATCTTTTTCTACTTAAAGCCTATACATTTATCCTCATGGTTCTTTACTGTCACATAATCTCATTGTTTGTGGCACTATATTATCTACGTCCATTTTTAACAAGACTCTCTATATGTCGAACCACAAAAGGCGTTGATTCTTCCAATCCCATTTAGTCTTTGAATTGTATGAGCATTACTCTCTATAGTGCGTAGGAATCAATTTCATATTTTGGCAATTTCATATTGGGGAGAGGGAGCTGTCAAAGCACAGTCATATCCGGGCCAGTATCTGAGTATTGGGGGAGGGGGAGCTAAAATGAATTTTCTCTAAATTTTCAGTGTTAAATAAGGAAAATCAGGCATTTTGGCCAACTTGTTGCTTATCCCACAACCTTAAATAGCCTCCTGTTCCTACGGGCCTGAATATCTAAACCATATCCATTAATATGGATGTTCCTTGATGGTCTTTACATGACTCGGGGTGGTATACATTCTACCTGATAATTACATGGCCCAGTGACAATGACATGGTCAACCAAACTTGACAGCATTTGATATGGAGCTTCTGTGGAGAAATAGCGCATTAATTAACAACCCCAACCACCCCAAACAAACATTGTTAGTATCAATACGCCATATTTCACCATAATCACCCGTCCCAGTACAGTATATGTACTTAATTCTTTTTAGCAAAAGATAGTTTTTGTTTAAGTATCATTCATGTTCGGTCACAATTCTTATCATATAAACTTCTTTTGACATTTTCTATAAATGAAATAGAAATGGAAATCTTCACATGATCCGGTGCAACTAATGTTACAGAATGACTGAAAATTTGCTGAACACAGCATTTAATCATTGAATGAATGTTACTTTCTAGACTTTTTAGCCAAATTTCGTTTTTATATTATGTTGTTTAACAGGTTTTCATATAACATGTACTCATCTAAATACTTCGTACAAATTAAAACTTACACCCCCCCCCCCCCCCCAAAAAAAAGGAAAAAAAACAACAGAAATCTGAAAAAAAATCATTAAATTTCATTTTAATTTCCGCTAAGTGGCAATGAATCTTGTGCGAAACATAAGCTGGATTTACCATTATCTTTTTTATAAATTGTCGGTATTGTTATAAAATCTCGTAATTACAGCTACTACAATCAATCTGTAGTTGCTACATTTTAGATTTACACCGATAGAATACTATTGTTTGTCCGAAATTTCGTCAACATTTACTTGGTAAAATTGATCCCTATTACAGAAATCGCAGGAGGGATTCTTTTAGTTGTTTAAAACTGTTTACTTTTTCCCTAATCCTATTCATTTGGTTAAAAAAATCTAAAATAGGAAGTATCTCAATTAAGAATTCAGTGCTATGTTAATATCAATCTCCATCAACAAAATTAATACGGAATATATAGAAAATTCCAGTTTTTTGCCATTTTTCACCAAAATACCAATATTTTTCCTCAAAATTACAACATAAATCGCAACAGATGACTTCTTTTACTTTTTTCTTACCACTTATCATGTCAATTTCATTATAATACATCTAAAATACGAATTATTCCATGAAGAATGTTGCGTCAATATTCTACCCCCGCCCGCCTATTTGCCCCCCCCCCCCTTTTTGATGAAAAAAAATCATAAAAAATCAGTTTTTACGATTTTTCGCTGAATCTTCCCGTTTTACCCATCTTATTCATATTTGCTACCATTTTCTCACATAAAAACTGCATGAAAATCAACAATTCATGAGAAAATTGAAAATTCCAATTTTTCCCATTTTTCGCGAAAAAAAACCATTTTTTGACCCAAAATTACTCAAATCGCAACGGAGGGATCGAAGTATATAATTTTCTGTGAAAAGGTGGGTACTTCCCGTGTACAATAGCATAGGTTTCATTTCTGTTCTAATTTTGTCCAGGTTACCCCTGTTTCAGATTTAGTTTGACTAGACTATATCTAAAACAAGATAAACCATTTCCCAATCTTTAGAAAAGGCTTGGGAAAATATTGAGTCAAAAGAAGAAAATGCTGAGTTGAGAAAAACCAGCATTTTCTCCTTTTGCCTCAAATAGTTTCTGTGCTATATTTTGCACAAGTCCTTTCTTTAACAAACTCCATTTTGTTGTCTGCAGCAGCTTACAAATCAGAACATTCCATTTTGAGGAGTTTGGGAAGGGATAATTGACAAAGCACAGTAACAGGGAGGGGAATCGTGTGACCGTTTCGCAAAATTGTCAATAATTCTGTTAATATGCGACCAAATAAGATTCCGTTTGAATCAGAGGTTTAAAAAGTTCCAAAATTTACTGGACATCTCTTACCTATATTTTAAAAATCTGCTGATAGAAAAGTTATTTATTACCAATCAAAATTTTACTAAGTCATCAATAACTTCTTTATCGGCAGATTTTTAAAATACCTCTCAGAGCAGCAGATAAGAGGGGGAAGGGGGGGGGGGTGTTTGAAGACTTTCTATTTTTTTTTTATTTCAAATCCAAAACCTATGTTTTGGTTACAAATTTGTAATATGAGTACTGTACCAGCAACAATAGGATTGATAATAAAGTATTGCATTTCAAAAACCATTTCCCAAATAAGACATAATAGAAAAGGTTTGGAAAAACATTGAGGCAAAAGAAGAAACTGCTGATAACCTCTGGTGGTTTCTCCTTTTGCTTCAATATTTTCTTGGCTACATCACACACTATTTCAATCTTTATTAACATCTATTTTGTCATTTGCAGGAGCTTTTGAATTGGACGGTAGGACCTGCCTAAAATTTTGTTGGAAAAGGGTTAACCACTTACATCGCCCTGTGCAAAGACACAGTTTTCTGTTACTGGGGGTGGTCCAGTATAGGCCTTTGGTAAATCGAAGACCACACATTTTGATTTGTTTTTCAGGAAATGAACTAGTGTAGCACCCCCAAGGTCCCCACTCTTGGATCCTGTAATAAGTGTCACTGATCCCTGAAAGTAAACTTAACCCTTTACAAAACAAAAATATTAGGGGGGTACAAATTGAAAGAAGTTGCAGACGACAGTTTCAATGCGATGTAATTAAGAAATTTCATTATTTTTTGGATAGAATACATTGTCACAAGCAATTTCTTCATTTCCCACAAATAATCTAATACTCACAATACTTTTTAAATTTGGCACCCTAACCAATGACTAACAGTTTTTATTCCAGCAGACGCGCACCTGCCAGTAATACTCGAAAGGGGAGTTAGGCGTAATAGATTTCGTAATAGTTTTCCAAAGCCCTTTCCTTATGGGCTGTCTACAAGTGTCATTGTGTGGCAATGGGTTAAAGATCTGAACCTTTACTAGACAACAAAATCCTGGATTGACCCAGATTCAAAGATGTTGAAGAAAGACATTTCAGTCATTTCTTCTTTTGCATCAATATTCCCTAATTTTTCTTCAAAATGCATCTGATCACTCATTTTTGGTATAGGCCTGTTGTCATCAGTAAGCTTATTGGTGTGAGATAAAACTGACAAGTGTTGAATGAAATAAAGTACCTTCAGAACATATTTATTCTTACTTTAATTGATTTTGACAGAGTACCCAGTTTTGACGCCATGCTTTGTTGTGAATGTCAAACTGGAACACATGTGGCCAATCAAATTTGCCGAAAGTCACCATTGTCCAATCAAATTTCATTTCCGGTAAAATGGACGACGAAATGTCAAATACAGATTTTCGGGATATGTTTTCTCGATTATTGCACTTATCAAAGCACCTATCGGACAACAATTATTTTGACAGACTTCAAGAAATATTTTGTGAAGTTTTTGAAGCTTTAAAGGTTTCCCAAAGGCAAGAAAGCTACCTAAATTAATAGATTTCACCAAAATTCTGAGTTGTCGGTGAATCATGATTTTTGCATGTTTCATGAAAAATACTTTTATTACCCCCTTATCCAATTCCGCATTTTCCAATCAAGATTATAAACCAAAATGGCATTGCAATGATGTTTAAGTAGAAAAGCTTATTGAAGGGGGACGAGCTAGGATGTCGAAAATGCAAATGGCACAATAATTACAAACCAGAAATAACGTATGAAATTACCAACCTGAAGGGGTAGATCATTTATGTCCATTGTTAGCACTCCTCAAGCTTTATTAAGTATTAAAATCCAAGTCAATTAATAACATGCTGGTCGTCCTTGTTTTTGTTTTGTAACGGCTACATATGCCCAACCTTCAAAAATCAATTACGTCAGAGATACGTCATCTGTGCTCAGCGAGATTTAACACACCGTACAACCGGCTGTGTAGAAAGTCAGCGAAGACAGATTCGGCATCTGATATCATGTGCATGGTAGGTCAAATGAATTTACTTTTATAAATAAACGAAAGGATCTTTGGTATTGTATAGTTGATAAATGCGCGTATAAATGTTCAGTGCTTGTACAAAATAAACCTTTTCACGTATTCCTCGGAAATAATGTCACAGTCTTTGGCACAGCCGGTTGTACGGTGTGTTGATACCGCGGAGGTGTGTCTCGTTGACCTTGACATTGTCTTGTTTTGAAGTAAAAATAGAATGTGTAAACACGCTTGTAAAGGATTGATCTATAGCAAAGGAAAGATTTTTTTCGCAGAGATTGAGGTTTTTATGCATTGCTAATTGTTTTTCCATGCACAAATATGAGTTCCCGAACAGTTCGGAAGCATAAAAACATAGAATGAGCCCCTTTAATGAGCAATGCATAAAGTAATATGTAAATTAAAAAATCTGATAATGTGTTAATTTTGTTTTATTTTCAGTGTTGACATCAATGACGATTTTGAACAGTGTGCCCATAACTTGTTGACTGTTGCAGAATTAAAGCTCAACAATGACTTTACACAATCAAGTGAAATCACTTCTGTTATACAATGTGTGACAAACTGTTTAAGAGTCTGCAGAAATCTTTGTGCAATTACAAAATCCAATCAGATAGTCTTACAAGGGTCTGAGACATTTATCCATGATCTAAAAAACTTTTTGGCAAGGTTACAAATACGGAACATTTGGACGGAAGAATTTATTGTTTTGTTACGATGTTCAGTACAATTTTTGTGTAACTATGCATCTGGTAATGGGGTGAATCAGCAACAAATATGGATAACTTTTCTGGATTTATTTTTGTGAGTTTAACACTTTTCATTACTTACTTATTCATTACTTAAATATTTGTTTTGAAAATGGATTTGATTAATTGTTCTTTCTTTTCTTATCATGATGATATTGAACAACAGTACTGTCATTTGAATATAGAATTGCACACTGTTTAATGTTTCGCCATACATGTATTTAAATTATGTGTGATATATAAAAGAAAGAAAATCTCCTTTACTAGGACTGAATAGGTTGTAACGATATTGGGAGAAAACGCTTTAAAACCAGTCAAAATCAATTTTTAACTTTCCAATTAATAAAATTGTGTTGCTAAGTAACTTTATACTAAGGCATTTTTGATGAAATAAAGATCTTCTATTTAATTTTGAAATGTTACAAATTTCTGTTTTTCAGGTATTGTTTGAAATCAGAAGATGAGAAGTTACAGAGCTATACACAGATAGGCATACATATGTGTTTATCAGAGCCATCTGTCCGAGGTGTAACACAGCCAGATCTGTGTTGGGATATTCTGCATAGATGTGTACAACTGGCAGTGAAAGATGATGCAGTAAATGGGTAATGATTTAACCCTTTTCCAAACGGCAAAATTTTAGGGTTATCCACATCAAAAATTGCCATAAATGACAAAATGGAAGTTATTTAAGATAGAATTTGTGTTAAATGTGGCATAGAAAATACTGAGACAAAAGGAGAAACAGCTGGTTATCAACAGTTTCCTCTTTTGTTTCAATGTTTTCCCAAGCTCTTTCTAATAGGGACGTCAAAACAAGGTCTTGTTTGAGAAAGGGTTAAAAACCTGTTCCAAATCAACAACATTTAATTTTTAGTGAGATCCAATTCAAAAGCTGATGCTGACGGTTAAACATAATAGGATTTATCTACAGCATAGCACATAAGATATTGAGGCAAAGGGAGAAAATGCTGGTCATCAGCATTTTCTTCTTCAATGTTAACCTAAGTTATATATGATGATGCTAGATTTATTTAACTACAGTAATTCTTGTTTAGGAAAAGGTTGATACTTATATCCATGCTTTCATCCATTTGCCAGAAAAGGAATACCACGACACAGGATAAATCCATGGTTAAATTTGAAGTTTTGAAAATGTTTTCTATCCAACAGTAGACATTTTCATTAAAGGGGGAATAACACTTAACATCTTACAAATTTTCAGAGAACTTCGTGCAAAAAATGAATATATATTATGAAAATATGGCCTTTAAATTGCATCTATGCCAAATCTTAGCTTTCTATCTTGTGTATTGGCTAGGATGTTGACGGATTTAAAACCCCATATGTTTTATTATTATAATTTTTATCCCCCCGACAAAAAATCATGGGGTTTTAAATCCGTCGACATCTAAGCCAATACACAAGGTAGAAAGCTAAGATTTGGCATATATGCAATTTAAAGACCATATTTTAATAATATATATTTATTTTTTTGTACGAAGTTCTCGGAAAATTTGCAAGATGTTAAGTGTTATTCCCCCTTTAAAACCCTTTCTCAACAAGCAAAAATTCAAACTGTTCTATTTGAAATCTGCTGCTATGAAAAAATGGATATTGTTAAAGACAGGCATTGTGTACAATTTATACTACTATAGTATGATAAATATTGAAGAATAGGGGAAATGCTGGTTCTTTTGACTTAAAATTTTCCGAAAGCTTTTCTATTAGGGTCATCAAAACATAGACTTGTGTTGGAAAAAGTTATGCATTAGGTATCAATTTTGAACGACTTGAAAGAGCTCTGTACCAAATAAAGGTTACTAAATTAAGGTTCATTATGTGCTGGGAGTCAACTTATATACCCCTATGCTGAAATCAGCAATTTACCCTTTTCATCAAGTTTTCTGTTTAGGCAATTAGCAGTTCTAATTGTAGGTTACCTGTTTCAATCAGAAAATCACACATGCTGCATTTCAGACTCCTGATTATTGAAGACGCTCTGAAACTTCCTGGATTTTGTGAACATGTATTTGCTAGACTTGATAATCAGTTAAGGTAAGAGTTAAAGTTATTCCTTTGCTAAATAAGACCTTGTTTAATCGTTTTGACATCCCTAATAGAAAGGGATTGAGAAAAGTATTGAGACAAAAGAAGAAAATGCTGACCAACAGTTTCTCATTTTGCCTCAATATTTTCTCTGCGAGATTCTACACAAATTCTATGTTTAATATAAACATTAATTTTGTTGTGTTGTCTGCACTTTGCAGCAACTGTCAAAACTTTTGCTGTTTTGGACAGGGATAATAGCTGGCATTCATGTAGACATACTTCACACTGTTACTGTGAGCTACCATAAGTGCTCGTGGAATCCATGTACAGAAAGATTGAAATTATCAAAATGTCAAATTATTTATTCCTTGGAAATGTCTGACAAACCCCATCAAACATGTACATGTATTTGTCACATACTTAGCAGTTGCGGATCCAGAGGGGAGCTCGGGGATTCAAACAAACCCCCCTCTGTAGCCTGATTATTTCAATTTCATGCAGAAATCCAGTCAAAATTATATAATTTTAGGAAAACGACCCCCCCCCCCACACACACACTATTTGTATATTCAAACCCCTTTCACAACCCCTTTCACAGAAATCCTGGATCTGCGGCAGCTTAGCTATGTGTTTTGCTTGTTGAATTTTAGGTGAATATTGAAATGCAAGAAAGAAAGCTAAGATTCTATGACTAAGTTTGATGTTCAATACATGTAAAAATATAATTAATACTAAAATGACAAGAATCCAATACTTTACAGGATACTGGTTTTAGAGGTGTTAATAAACCAACTACAACAGATCCCAGATGGTTGTGATATAACAAGTCAAGGAAACATAGATCATCCTTGTATGAACACAGTAGAATATCTAGCTGCAGATTTTGTTGTACAATCACATCATATACCAAACATGGGTGGGATTTGAGCTGGGGTCTCTTAGCCCTTTCCCAAACAAGACCTGGATTCGACATCCTCAATAGAATAGACTTGGGAAAACATTGAGGCAGAAGAAGAAAATGCTGATAATCAGCATTTTCTCCTTTTGCCTCAGTATTTTCTGAGCCATAATATTACACAATATGGATATGAATTTACACCAATTTTGTCCTTCACAGCAGCATTTGAATTGAAAAAGTCTAACTTTTCAGCATTTGGGAAAGGGTTAAAGGGCCTCTATAACATTTGAGACCACAGTGTACAATCTCAACATACACCAAACACAGTTTGATCTTTTTTTAATTGGTACACATCATGAAGAAATAATTAGAGACAAACATGTATCTTGATCAGACTGCGCTAAGGCCCAGGCTGATCTGGATCCATGTTGGTCTCTAATGCCATAAGGGGCATTTTTTTTTTTGGGGGGGGGGGGGGGATTCTGGCTCATTTAGATTCAATGTGTTGCAGGATTTTAGTTTTGGAGGTGTTAATAAACCAACTACAACAGATCCCAGATGGTTGTGATATAACAAGTCAGGGAAACACAGACCATCCTTGTATGAATACAGTAGAATATCTAGCTGCAGATTTTGTTGTACAATCTCATCATATACCAAACATGGGTGGGGACAACCTCAGTGATTCTAAGGTAAGTTGTATTATTATGTTATATACCAGGGGCAGTATTCACCAACAATTCTAAATTGATTGTATTATTCTGAATTATACTAACTATCTGATTGAATGAGACAAAATGTCTTGACCAGTCAGATTGTTTGTTATGTAACTTTACAGTCTTATTTGGAATTAGACTGGTTGATGAATGTTTGAATCTGCAACTCCTTTCAAATTTGGACCTGTTTGAAATTTTATCATTAAGGTAAAAAGTTAATTTCATTTTTCAACTCTGTAAAAAGAGAATTTTTAGTAAACCATTGATAGACTATGATGATCTCATGGTTTAACCCTTTCCCAAACAGCAAACTTCTAAGATGATCCAATTCAAAAGCTGCTGCAAATGACAAAAGGGATGTTTTTAAATATAGAATTTGTGTATAAGATGACAAAGAAAATATTGAGACAAAAATGACCAGCAGTTTCTTCTTTTGTCTCAATGTTTTCCCATCCCTTTTCCATTAGGGACATCAAAACCCGGTCTTGTTTGGGAAAGGGTTTAAGGACTGGTCTCATACTATTTTGCGTCCATATTGCGTCCACATCACATCCAAAATTATACTGCATAGGTCCCCTGTTTTGGACATGCTTTGGCTGTGATGACGGGCACAGAATGGTGTATGTGACCAGGCCTTAACAATACAATTTACTGAATATGTGTATTAACCCTTTCCCAAATGGAAAAAAAATTGGATTGTTGCAATTTGACAGCCGCTGCAGATAACAAAATAGATATGGATAAAGATAAGATTTGTGTATAATGGAGCAGAGAAAATATTGAGAAAAAAAGAGAAAATGCTGGTCACCAGCATTGTCTGCTTTGGCCTTAATGTTTTCCCAAGCCTTTACTCTCAGGGACATCAAAACCCGGTCTTGTTTGGGAAAGGGTTAAATATTATCTTTCCTTAACCCTTTACCAAACCAGACCGGGTTTTGGCGTCCCTAGTAGAAATGGCTTGTGAAAACATTGAGACAAAAGAAGAAACTGCTGATAACCAGCAGTTTCTCCTTTTGTCTCAATATTTTCTATGCGATTATTTACACAAATTCTATCTTTAATAACTTCCATTTTGTCATTTGTTGCAGTTTTTGAAGTGGATCACCCTAAAATTTTGCCGTTTTGGAAAGGGTTATTTCAAGATATCTTCGGTTAATGCATATAATGGCGGTGAAAAGTATTGAATTCATTAATTTGTATTATTTTTATTCAGGCATTATCCATAGTGAAAGAACTAGAGGCTCTGTGTTTAGCTAGCATTCATCATAGTCTGTATCCCTGTTTACAAGAAATGCAGCAGCTAGTCAAAGTTTCTATAGGTATGATTTGTAATATAAACATTTCTTATATGAAACAATTTTTAGTCTATGCCTTGAAAGTTATTGCGGACAACAATTAAACTGATTGTTTATAAAAGATAGGATTTCTGTACAAATTAGAAACATAGATCACCCCCGTATTTCTGTACAAATTAGCTCTGAAAATATTAATTCAAAGGGAGAAATTGCTTATAATCAGGATTTTCTTTTTCCCCAGAGTTTTCAAGTCTTTTGTACAAGTAACCTCAAAACCATGTCTTGTTGGAGAAAGGGTTTAGAATATTGTCCCATTGCACTTTTGACATATCGTAATGGTGATCTGTGTTTATTTCTTATTGGAGTTATGGCCCTTTGTCGAATTGCCATTATCAAGCATTTGAAATAATCAAGAAAAGTTGCATTCTATGAAGATTAATCAGTCTTATGGTATAAAACTAGAAAAACACCAATATTTTTCAGTGCTAACACATTTATATAATAATTTGTATTTCGTCGGTGTAAATGCAAAACCTCACATGTCGATTTTTGCGATTTTCAAAGTACAAACTTGTGTGCCCAGTTAAGACAATTCTTGCAGGTTTTGAGAAATTTTACTGATCAGTATTAATGACACATTATTTTTTAACAGTATGTCCAAATTTCAAGTAAAACATTTCAGTTTGTGAAAAGTTAATACACTTTTTTCCCTCCCTTTTAAAATTTTCCAAAATCGAGATACGAGGTTTTGCATTTACAACAACGATTAATTTTTCATTTAGTCATTTTTTATGAACTTTGAACTTTGGTAGATAAGTTATTCATAGAAATCTTGCTCTTTATTTACAGCTTTACTACAAAGTATAGAGGATCTAGGTCATGAAGGCAACCCAACATTTTCTAATGCAGCCAAGATGTCAGATCTAGATCATGTAAATCAGAATCATCCGGTGTTTGGACTAAAACGTGACTTGATACGGCTGCTGGGAAACCTGGCTTATAAACATAGAGTAAACCAAGATCTGGTAAGAAAATACAATGACACCATTGGATGCTCCTAGGTGTTACAGCTTTGGATAATATTTCGGAATGGGTGTTGAGAGAAAAGAAGAAAATTTGTATGCTATGATGATGAAAAATCCAGCTTTATAGCGATTCCAGGGAGCTAATAGTGTCACAGCCCTAGTGTCTGCTTCTTCAGAAACTTTAACCTGGTCTATATCTCAGACACTATTAGAGATACAGCCTTGTTACTTCCATGGATACTTCTTACCAAGACCTTTCATTTTGGACCATGGCCTTTGACCTAGTGACCTTAACCTTGGAATTTGACTTACTTTTAATAAACTTTAACCTGGCCTATATCTCATTTAATGTTATTGATAGAGCCTTGATATTTCTCACATGGATACCTCCTGACAAGCCCTTTCATTTGGGACCATGACCTTATGACCTTGATTTTGGTGTTTGGCCTACTTTTTAAAAAATAAGCTTGTTTTTGTGACAGGCTCTTGTATAAGCGTGCTACATTGTCCGCTGACAACTCTTGTTGTGACCAGCTCTCATATAGGGGAGCTACATTTTCCGCAGACAGCTCTTGTTATCATATCACTGTATCGAAAAATCAGGGGCATATTGTTTTACTCGTGTCTGTCTGTGTGTCTGTCTGTCCGAAAACTTAACACTGGTGATTTTTTAGCTCGACTTTTCGAAGAAAATGAGAGCTTATACTGTCACCCGGGCGTCGGCGTTGGCGTCGGCGTTGCAACAAAGGTTAAAGTTTTTTCAATAACTTCCATACTATCAAAGGGATTCAACCCAAACTTGGAATACTTATTCACCATCACACCCTCTACCTTACTACCAGGGCCCATGACCCTGGCTCCACTATATTTGGAGTTATGCCCCCTTTATACTAAGCAACTCAGAAAGTCGAGCGCGCTGTCTTCGGACAGCTCTTGTTAACTTTAGTTGTTGTTATTTATTCTGTGCAATTGAATATATATATGAGTAAGGATCTGGACAAAATAGGCCCCGAAAGCATTAAAGTTTTACACAATTATGTTTTAGATCATTTTTTGGCTAACTACATTTTGGTCAAGTCCAATGTTGAGTTCTAACAATTGCTACAGATCAGGAAGGAGCTATTAGACATCAACATGGATTTTGATCAGACTGTGCATATGCACAGGCTGATGCGGATCCAGGTTGGTCTAAAATGTAATAAAGGGACTGTTCCCAGATCTTGTTTATACTGTTTGAGTTCTTCTATGTTTTCAGATAAGGGAGCAGAATGGGATTTCTCTAATCCTTAATAAAACAAACATCGATGGAAAAAATCCTTGTATCCTTTTTCACTTTGATATTTTACTTCTTTAGGTTGCAGATAGCATGGCAAAATTCATTGATTCTCAAAGTTCATTTAACCCTTACCAAAATAGCTAAAATTGGGGTTACTGATTGACAAAAGCTGCTGCAGATGACAAAATGGTTGTATATAAATTTAAATTTTGTGTACATTATGACACAAGTAATATTGGAGGAAAAGAAGAAAACGCTGATTATGAGCATTTTCTTCTTTTCCTTCAATGTTTCCTGACCTTCTTTAAATTAGCCTTGCAACATTTCTTGTTATTTTATCCTTAATCTTAACTCAGTTATAATACAATGGTCAGTGTTGGCTATTCACAATTTGACTGACGACAATGTTGAAAATCAAAAGTACATAGCAGACTTGAAGCTTGAAGGCGTGGCTAACAACCAGGCTGTGTTGGAAGAAATGGGCCTTACTGCTGAAAGAAAAGGAGAAAAAGTGGTTGTGAAAAAGAAAAGACTTAGTTGAGATAATGTTATCTTGAAAAAGACCTGAAAAGTGTGGAAAATAAAGAAAATTGTAGAAAGCCATCATTTTCTACTTTTCCACAATCTTTTTCCTAGCCTTTTAACCCTTTCCCAAACGACATAATTTTAGGGTGATCCCCTTCAAAAACTGTAAAAAATGACAAAATGGATGTTATTAAAGATAGAATTTGTGTAAAATATGGCACAGAAAATATTGAGACAAAAGGAGAAACTGCTGATTATCAGCAGTTTCTTCTTTTGTTTCAATGTTTTCCCAAGCCATTTCTTCTAGGGACGTCAAAACAAGGTCTTGTTTGGGAAAGGGTTAATTTAATGTTTTTGAAAGCTTCAACTTGAAGGAAGACAATGTAGAAAATCTTAAGTACAGAGTAGACTTGACCTTTTCCCAAACAAGACCTGGTTTCGACGTCTCCAATAGAGAAGGCTGAGTAAACATTGAGACAAAAGAAGAATATGCTGATAGCCAGCATTATTATCCTTTTGCCTCAGTGTTTTTTGAGCTATTTTGAAAACATACTATTTCTTTATCACAATCCATTTTGTCACCTGAATCAGCTTCCAAATTGAAGCAGTTTATATACCAGTCATTTGGGAAAGGGTTGTTTGGAGATCCAATTCAAAAGCTGCTGCAGACAACAAACTGGATGTTTAAAAAGATTGGATTTGTGTACACTATAACCCAGAAAATATGGAAACAAATGGAGAAATTGTTGATCATCTTTTGTCTTAATGTTTTCCAAAGCCCTTTATATTAGGGATACCAAATCAAGGTCTTGTTTGAGAAATTTAAAAGCTTGAGAAAGTGGCTAGTTCTGATGAGGGATACATAAAAATTTTGTGCATATGACTCATTTACTGTTTTGTAAATAATACTTACCATGTTTTCAGATTGGCATGTGTCCCAGGACAGTCTGATTAGAATCCATGCTGAAACACATCTTTATTCTTATGACTGGTATATGGATCTAGATCAGACTGCTTGGATACACATGCTGATCTGGATCGATGTCATATGCACAAATGTGTATTGACCGAAACAAAATTTACATTTATAACTGTGATACTTTGTTTATTTCTGAGACTTGTTTATTAAAATTAATCACAATATTTTGGTTACATTGTGTTATTTCCGGTCTATTTCATCAATAAATCCAGAAAATTAAAAAGAAATGTATCTCATGCACCCTTTCCCAGACAATACCTGATTTTGACGACCTTAATAAATTGCATTGCAAAACATTGATGCTAAAGAAGAAAATGCTTATTATCAGCATTTTCTTCTTTTGTCTCAATGTATTTAATGTTATGTTGCACACAAGTCTTATTTTTAGCAACACCCATTTTGTCATTTGGAGCAGTCTTTAAATTTTACCGTTAGATATCATTGTTTGGAAAAGGGTTTAATCCTTTCCCAAACAAGACCTAGTTTTGACGTTGCTATTTGATATGGCTTGGGAAAACATTGAGACAAAAGAAGAAACTGCTGATAACAAGCAGTTTCTCCTTTCTTCTCAATATTTTCTGTGCCAAGATGTACACAAATCCTGTGTTTATCCAAAACCATTTTGTCGTCTGTGGCAGCTTTGAATTTGGACCACCCTAAAATTTTCTCGTTTGGGAAATGGTTTAAAAAGCTCGGCCATGATTCTTTTTCAGTAAGTCCTTCCAAAACAAGCGCTGGTTTTTATGGGCTTTGTAGAATGGTACATGATTGAAACAAAAGTCCGCCAAAATGCCCACTTTTCTTTATTTTACAATTAAGTGAAAATCCAAATTAGCCCCCCCCCCTGCCTTCAAAACTCATACACTGGCCCGGACAGGGGCTTTAGGCCCCCATGAAATTGCTTCCTATTGGTCTGAGGGTAAAGATTCCACTAAATCATATGTTAAAGTGATGAATCTTTGCCTAGAGATTGATATTGTATATGGTCACAGAGGCATGTGCAAAGGCTCTGAGCAATGGCTCAGACGTTCCTTTGAACGCATTTATTTTACATGTATTGGGAAGCAAGTTTCTTCAACTTATTTTAATCCCTCTCGATTGAGCTTCCTGGAAATCCACCAGTACTCGCGCCGAATGTGTGGGCCAATGAGAAGCCTTGAACAACCCCCGCTACCGGGGATCGAACTCGGAACCTCTTAGTCGCAAGACCGACGCTCTACCCCTCGACTACGGACAACACAATGACATTAGTAGTAGGCCTAATAGAGATTTGGCAAACTTTTTGTTTACTTATGGACCAAATAGATAAATAAAAATCATTATAGAAATCGTGTGAAAAGCAGGAAATTTCGACTCGACGAAATTTTCTTGGATATAAATGTTTAACCTTTTCTACCAGAATTCTTGCTAAGTTTTGCTGGAACGAAATGCTAGATATCCCATTCTTTTTCATATTCATGAACTCTTTCAAATAGTCGTCAAATTGGTCAGTGAAAGGGTTAAACGGTAGCGAAAAGCATCGGGTCATAAAAGAGTAATATCTATTACACAGCCCGATAAGCGTTAAATAGGAAGATCCCGCTGTATTGCCGTAAAACATAATGACAAGATCATATTGCCAACATAAAACTGAGCTGGGATCTTGGGAAGGAGTCTTAGCCCTTGCCAAAACGACAAAATTTTAGGGCAGTCCAATTTAAAAGAGGCTTTAGTCGACAAAATTTATGTTAAAAAGGAACGGATTTGTGTACAATATACCACAGAAAATATTGAGACAAAAGGAGAAACTGCTGGTTATAAGCAGTTTCTTCTATTGTCTCAATGTTTTCCCAGGCCTTTTCTGATAGGGTGATAGAATTTCGCTGTATCCCCCCCTCCCATTAAAACATCGTAACTATGCACAGCATTAAACAAGCTCTAGAAGCACGGTTGTCTAAAATCGTACATTTTCTTCGAAAACTCTAAAATTTCAACTGTTTTAACCCATTACCACACTATGACCCTTTTTGACTCCCTACACGAGATAATTGCTTTGGAAAACATTGTGGAAAATGAAGAAATTGCTTGTGACAAGCAATTTCTTCATTTACCAAAATATTTTCTACTCCAAAAGACCCAAAATCTTTAAATTTCATTTTCTTGAAATTGTCGTTTGCATCATCTTTGAATTTGGACCGCCCTGAAATTTTATCGTTTGGTAACGGGTTAAAGGTGTAGGAACGAGGGTTGTGAAAGAAAACGACTATTTGAGACAACCAGGCTTCAAGATGAGTCTATGCCCTAGTGTATTCTGGTTACGATCCATTCTGATGTACTGTTGCTACAGCTAAGCCATTTGAGAACAACATAGTCTTGATCAGACTGGTTGCTTACGCCATGTTGGTCTCAAATGCAGTAAGAACCATTTTCCCAGACATCTACTAGATCATCTTTTGAAACCCCTTCAACCTCCACATCCAAAATGCACTGCTCGATTTGTTGATGTGCACATATTTTTGAATTTGGCCGATTCGAGTTGTGCGTCCCATTCACTTTCCACCGCCGAATGTAGGCCTATACGACCGCGCCTGAATAGGTCCGGATACGTAACGACGCCGCTCGAAAAAAAGCCGATGTTAAAATATGAATTTCGAAATGACCTTATTACGGGTATTCTACCTTAAGATGAAGCTTTCACAGAATGTTCCTGGTCACCTTACCTTGCAAACATTTTCGAGGTATAAAATCTTGTCGTTTTGGATAAGTTCAACATGATTAAAGTGACATTTCAGATTTTTTTTGTCATAAATTTTACTTTTATTCTTATCTGAAAGAGCATAGATCTATTTCCTTATGAAAATTCTGAAAATTTCAAGCCAAAATATTGCGCCGTTTACGCGAAATTTATGTTTTTGTGTTAAAATTGAACAAATTGTTGTGGACAACAGTTCGGATTTATATGCAATTTATCGATTATGTCTCAACTTTAAATGCGTGTTTCTCGCTTATTGGCAACAACTTCAAAAAACTAATATAGTATTTGTACTCATTAGAATAGCCAATCTTGGCATCAAGACATACTTTAAAAATTGAAATTGGAATGAAATGTCTCTTTAAGGTAGTCTACCTCTAATGAGATTCGCGCTAGACGTACCGTGGCGAATCCAGAGGGGTTCGGGGTGGATACCGGTATATATATACGTACCGACACCGCTCGAAAAAAAAAAAAATCCGATGTTTTATGAATCTCAAAATGGCCACATTATGGGTATTGTACCTGAACAGCGCCGAGAAAAGAAGTTAAAAATAAAAAAAGAAAAAAAAAGTCTTCTCCCAGATGTTACCAGGTAATTTAGGTAATGTGACATATCCTTCCTATTAGACGAGATAAAAATTATAATATGAAATAGAAAGATGGTGTTAGAAAAAAGTTTCTTTATAATTGAAATTTGTCGCCTACGGTCCAAACTATATTTATGGCTTTTAACCCTTTCCCTAACTTAAAATTGTAGGGCCTACGTTGCTCAATTTTGAAAACTTCTGCAGTCAACACAATTTATATAACCCCTTTCCCAAACAAGACCTGTCTTTAACGTCCTAAGAGATTAGGTTTTGGAAATTATTGGGGCAAAAGAAGAAAGTGCTGATAATCAGCACTTTCTCCTTTTGCCTCTATATTTTCTGAGCTACTTTGTACTTAACAACATTCATTTTCTCTTTTCCAACAGCATTCAAGCCGAATCACTGTAAAATTTCTCTGTTTGGGAAAAGGTTAAGCGATACAGAATTTATGGACATTATAGCTTAGAAAATGCTATTTATTAGCATGTTCCTCTTTTGTCTCAATGTTTTCTCAAGCCTTTCCTGTATGGGGACGTCAAAGCCACGTCTTGTTTGGGAAATCGTTAACCCCATTCCCACAGGATGACGCTCATTGACGCCCTCATAAGATAATTGCAAGGGTAAACAAAGAACTTTCTTCATTTTCGGTAACGTTTCTACCCCAAAAGTTATCAAGGTTTAAATTGCAAAAATTTATCAACTTGAAAATGTCGTCTGCAGCATCTTGAACTTGGACCAGTCTATATATTTGCCGTTTGGTAATGGGCTATCCCTTTCACAGACGGTCAATATTTGGATTGATTCAAAGTGGCAAGGTTAATACTTCTGAAACAGAAAATCAGCAAGCTATAGTTTATAGAAACCATTTAGGGAATTGGAGATCGATCTTATGACGATTATCAGCACTGTATTATTTTTCCTAAATGGTTTTCATTATGCTGGATAAGGGCATAAGGTTTGGGAAATGATAACAAGACCTGGCCCCAGTTTCTCGAAAAAACTTGAGTACGTTCTCATGCTCAAATCTGAGCACCGTGCTCAAATCGCACGAAATCCACGAGAACTTCAATTGAATACCCTTCAACGTTGGAGAGTATCCCTTTGAAGTTGAGCATGTTCTCGTGAGAATATACTTAATTTTTTTTCGAGAAAACGGGGCTAGGCCCCGGTTTCTCGAAAAAAAAAACTTAAGTACGTTCTCAGACTCAAATCTGGACACCGTACTTACATGAAATCCACGTGAACTTCAATCTTCAACTTCAACCAGACCCTGATTTCTCGAAAAAACTTAAGTACATACGCATGAGTAGGCATACATGCTGAACTTCAATGGAATACTCTCCAACGTTCGGGGGTATTCGATTGAAGTTTCGTGTGATTTGAGTTCGGTGCTCAGATTTGAGTCTGAGAACGTACTTAAGTTTTTTCGAAAAACGGGGCCTGGTTTTTCACGTCTTTTAAAAGCTTTGCAAAGCATCAAGGCAAAATAAGACTAGATGACAGTCAACCTTTTCTCTTGTTGTCTCATTATTTTCTATTTTACAATACATATTTTATATCAATGTGCACATATTCCGCCGTATGCATCAGCTTTTGAATATTGGACCGCCCTAAAATATCATTGTTTGGAAAGGGTTAAATGGCCTAAGCTGTCATCGTTCAAGACGCACCCGATTAATACTCTTTATTCGGTCTATTCGGTTGCTATTTAATGAAGACGGCCACCCAATGGATGAATATCGTTCCAAACGCTCGGGTTACAAATTAAAATTTTCGAGCTTTTCTTGGGTTTAATGCATTAATAAAATTAAACGCAGTAGACGTCAAAATATAGACACTATTACCTCTTTTTAACGCATAACAAAAATGGATACCTCGCTTTATGGCAAAATTGTGTCTAAATACATTTTATATAATTTCAAACGATAGTTATAGGAGTACGTTTGTGATAATAAGACGGTTGCAGTGAAACTTAGTTTGTTATTTGTGCAATGTGCATAATTTGTGATATTTTTACAGTGGGAAAAAGTGGTCCCTAAAGAGTAAGGTAATAGTTTAGTGAGTTTGCCTATATTTAACACCATTTTACATCTTCAAGAGGGAAGCTAAAGTATGAAAAAGGAGTCGGCTTATACACGGTGTATAATCACGTGGTACAACAGTTTCAGAAAATCTCCAATAACTTTGTTTATATGGGAACGATTTCAATTCGATTTGAAGCAGAGAAGGTGGACAGACGTCAGGCATTAGATGGGCGTAGTTGAATTTTGAAAATTCAATTAATAAAAAAGTTATTGAAGATAAACCAAAATCCAACACGTCCAGCTCATTCCTGGCATTTTCCAACATTCTCTGCTTCAAAACGAATTCAAATTGGTCATCTATTAAGAAATATTGAAGATTATCGGAAATTCGGAGTCACGTGATTATACACCGTGTTATATTGTTCCTAAAACATTTAGCAGTATTTTCTTAAAGATACTTACTCTCCAAAGCCGAGGTCTATTGATTAAACCATCAAATATGACCTCTGCAATTTTCGGTACGCCAACAGCCTATTTGGTCGTCATAATCTAATTATAGCACATCATTTGAATTATCGAATCAAAATCATTCAGTTTTATCTTGCATGATCATTCCGTATACATTACGTCGCTTCTATTTTTGGCTGAAGCCGGTAACATTTGAATTATCCAATCAAAATCATTCAGTTTGATCTTGTTTGATTATGTATACATTACATCGCTTCTATTTTTGGCTGAAGTCGGTAATTTGAAGCGTCAGCCAATGAAAGTTTGTATCAGCTTTTTAAATTGTTTTGTTGTGTATAGCCAACGATTGGATACTGAAATCCCACCAAGGCCCCGAGATTAGACGTGAAATGACCTGGCGAGAACAGAGCTCATTCTATCGAAATGGAATGTAGAGATAATGACTGTGCTCTGTTCTCAAGAGAGTAAAAGATACTGTGCATTAACCCATTACCAGACGGCATAATATTGACTGTTCCAATTTTAAAAGGTGTTGCAAACGACAATTTCAAGTTGATAATATTTGAAAAAAATATTTCCATTTTGGGTTAGAAAACATTTTGGAAAATGAAGAAATTGGTTGTCACAAGCAATTTCATCAGTTTCCAATATGTTTTCCAAGGCAATTATTTTGTGGGGAGTCAAGAGGAGTCGCTGTATGGGAATGGGTAAATCTGTTAGTATATACGTTTGTCCGACTGTCTACAAAAGAACTTTTTTCTGTGATAAGGTCTCATTCTAGCCCTTTCCCAAACAAGACCTGGTTTTGACGTCCATGATATAAATGGCTTGGGAAAACATTGAGACAAAAGAAGAAACTGCTGATGACCTTTTGCCTCAATGTTTTCTATGCTATATTTTACACAAATCCAGTATATGTCCACATATATTTTGATAGCTACATTAGCTTTTGAAATGGATCACTCTAATATTTTGTCGTTTGTGAAAGGGCTAGGAGAATAAGAATTTACCACCAACTCTTATTATTACGGAAATCATCGTCATTGATATTGCTTGACAGTAATATTTAGAAGAAATAGTCTTACTCTGAAATCAGTTGGAAGGCATAATATGTTATCATATTCTTTTCTAAATTTCTAATGAATGAATACATAAATAATAAATAGATGAATAAATAAAATGAATAACCAAATAGATAAATAAATGAAAGTGAAAACCGATCAATCGAAAGCTAGCCCTTGGACCTGCATGTTGTGCCGTTGATGTTATTTTTTTACCTTCAATGAAAATGACAATATTGGAATTTCTTGAGAACGAATGGACAAGAAATTGAGTAGCGGAAGATTTCATAATATTCGTAAATATATTCTAAATGTTATGAGCGCACCAATTACAATATATTGAACGAGGATATGGTTAGTTTAATATCTAAGTCGGCATACTCGTTCTATGAAGCCAGTCGATGTATTGTAATAAATGTATGTGCACATAGAACATTGATATTTGGTCACTTTGTGCATTGCATCCGTCTTCATAATCTGACGATTGCGTACAGATACATGTATGTAAGACCTTTAAAGGACAAGTTCAAACAATCCATGATTTTGCTGACCTATATCAATTAATCGATTGAAAATGGGTATCTATGGTTATGTCATTTAGGAAGCGCTTGGATATCGCAAAATATCGTGAGTCTTTTTTTTACAACGCAAAAGCATCACATCGCTTACTTCCCTTGATCCGATATCTTCCCTCCGATATTGTGATGACGTAGTACGTACTAGATGACATAGTGCATATCTTTAAATAGGTCACTTATCGATGATCGAGTTGGCAAAAAAGAAGTCATATTCATAGTCAGGCAATTTGTTATGATAAATTCTGATGGAATAAAGTTAAACGCACGCGTAAAAGGGCGTATACCAGATGATGTAAATCTATCACACAGCCTTTGTTTACCCATTTATTGTTGTTTGCATTCAACTCAAATTTGTCATATTACTTTGAACGATATAGTTGCGCATTGGATAACATCATTTCGAGTACATCTTGTTTAGATTGTTTGATAATATTTGAGTTTGAAGGAGGAATACATGAGCAACAGACATAAATGATAATGGAAGAATATTGTCCCTCTGTAACGTCAAAATAATCCACCAAAGATATATCAGTCACCGTGAGTCACGTAGGCTTTTTTTAAAGGGTTAATTGTGTACCTGCTATAACTAAAAGAGAAGAAAATCATATAAAAGTCATGAATGCAGTTGTATTAATTTTTGCGCTTTTATAGTTAAAATATCACTCATTTACAGACCTTTTAAAATCAGAAAACAGAATAAATATAGCTACATGAACATGGCAATATTTTCTTAAACCCTTTCCCAAACAAGATCTGGTTTTGACGCCCTAAAAAGGCTTGGGAAAACATAGAGGCAAAAGAAGAAAATGCTGATTATCAGCATTTTCTCCTTTTGCCTCAATATTTTGTGCAACCTATTTTACACAAATTTGATCATTGTCATCATCTTTTTTCTTGTCTGCAGCAGCTTTTGTACTTCATCAACCTAAAATGTTGATGTTTGGGAATGGGTTAAAATCTCAGCCCCACCCTGGGAGTTGAATATCACCTGTATACATCCGCAGACGATTTTTTAGTTGATCAAAGCTGCTGTTATGTCATATCATCTCTATTATGAAATGTCAGAAATATGAAATTACACACCCTAGCAGCCGTGAAAAATTATTTATTTTATTTGGGCGCATAAAAAGTGTCTGGTGTGACACCGGGTGGAAAACAGGCACAACCAGGTAAAGGTTCTGTGTGTGACAACTTCTCTTTGGCTCCGTGTAAAAAGTGTCGCTTTAGTTCCTTATCTAATACTTCTTTCTTTAAAAATAGTGTTTTGATTTATAGGTATTTTGCAAATTGATGGAAAAAATTATATAAAATGTTATGAAACACACATTTTTTGCGTAAAGAAATCTTTCAACATTTACCGGTACTGTATTTCTTTAGGACCTAAGTGTTTTTACAAAAAAAAAAAAAATTCAGTACGTTAAACATGAATATGAGAAAAGATGGAAATATAGCCCTTTTTCCGAGCAATAACAATGATAATCAAAATTGATAATATACCATATGGTTTTTTTTGTACCATTGCAATAGGTTTTAACAAACATAAATACAAAATCAGAATTGCGCAATTACAAACACGTTTTATAAGAAAATGTTAATTTCAGGTTTTTTTCAAATTGAAAAAAAGAGGAAGGCATATTACATTGAATTGAAATGCACTTTCGTGTAAGCTTTTCACTACACAAGATAAGGAAAGCTATTCGAATTAAGGAAGCTGTTTTCGTCTGCAGTCATTTTTCAAACAACAATACGAAACTCAAAAAATGTCTTAACGAAATTTGACGCGGCGAAAGTATACAAACATACGTCTTGCTATTTTTGTGACATTTGTATTATAAATCACGAGTAATTTGTTAAAGAACGTCATGGCAGGTGATTATTACAGGTTTACAACCCTTTCCTAAACAATACCTTAGGTGCGTTCTTTAGAGCGAGATTTCTTGAGATATCTTGAGATTTCTAAAGATGTTTCAGGATAAAGCGCTCTTTAGAGCAAGATTTTTAAGAGCTTCAATGGGAGGCGCCATTACCCTATACTTCATGCGGAATCCCTCGGTCAACTCTATAGAAACAATATAATAGAGACTTGACCGAGATGTTCCGAACGCCCCATAATTCACAAACCGCGGTGTTCCGAATGCTCCATACTTTATACAAATGATGTCATGATGACGTCATTTGTATAAATATGGACCATTCGGAACAGCTCGATCAAAGTCTCGCTCTTAAAAACGCTTTATCCAAAACATCTTAAGAAATCTCAAGAAATCTCGCTCTGAAGAACGCACCTCTGGTACTGTCCAGCAAGATTAACCCTGGACATCTGCATATGTAATGACCCCACCTCGGCCATGTTTTGTTAAAACGCTCAGCTAACGGACTTTGCACACGAAAATTAAATTGTCCCGGGTTAATTTGGGCGGACAATATTGACGTACCTAATAGAAATTGTTTAGGAAAACATTGAGGGAAAAATTCTGGCGACCACCATTTTCTCATTTTCCCTCAATGTTTTCTGAACCATATTAGGAATAAATAACATTTGCAAAAGCTTCCATTTTTAGCCTACTTCTCTATCAGTTTTTTTTAAGTTGGTCATCATAAAATTTTGTCGGTTGGAAAAGGGTTTAAATCCTTTTCTAAACAAATGCTTCCACTATTTGGGACGTAAAAAGTAGGTCCAATTGACAGTTTCATTTTTTGTCTCCGTGTTTCTGATATGTTGTACAGAAATTGGGTCATTTACAAAAACCATTTTGTCATCTGCATCAGTTTTCATTTCACAACAGTCTAAGTACATTGTATGTCTATCTGTTCGTCTCAAATGAAATGGATAATCGTGATTTTCGTATGGGAAAACATTCTAAATCTGACCATACGTATTACGATCTTTCGCATTTGGCAGAACGACTGTCAATTCTAACTCGTTTTATCAATAATAATGGAAGTTGCGGGCTGCAAATGTTTCATTTCTTCATAAAGACCGTTCTGTTTGTAAGGGTCTTTAAAGAAGGGAAATTTAATTTAGAGAAAGGTTTTTGAACATTTTAGATTAATTGTTTTAAGTATTAATGTCCAGAAAAACGGAAGTAAGCGCATGAAATTCGCTATAATTAATGCAAGGATAGGCCTATCTTTAAAACTTACAAATGTATGGACCTTGCTAAATAATGCCATGTTAGTTTTGGGATATCACCACTTATTCAACATTAATGTATGGTGCACCAAATCAGGTATTCTATCTATTGTCATGAATCCATTTCTACACAATGCCAATGTTCGTGCCTCCCCTGGAGATACATCGTTGAAAATGGAGAAATCACATCCATGGAAGTAAGTAAGCAATTAACACATAGAAACCTAGGGACTCATTGAACATACTTGAGACTTTATTAAGAACTATGCTAATCATCCTTCATAGACACTCAAGTTCATTCGTTCTAACAAAATTTAATTGAGTTTTGGGACGATGATTATGCATGTTGCATGTGAAAAGAAAATATACATCAAACTGTAATGGCAGGCTTCCCTATACAAATAGCAAGATGATTTATATACAATTTTGTCTTGTTATCCTCTCACAAACCAAACTCAAAACAGCGAGTATGCAAAGCATGAATCACTGCCTTCGCGGAAATCACGTGATGGTAGAATCACATGACTATTTAAAGATGACAGATTGTTTGGTACAGTCGGATGTCGTCGGGCTCACGAAATTGGCCGAGTTGCGACGAAATGGTGTGTCGTTGAAATTCATGTTCATGGCACTTGTTTCTGAAGTTTTTTCTTCTTTAGTTCACATCTTGCATATAGCAACCTTGAAAATAGCAAAACCGTGTTTACATTTTAAAATTGATACCTAATTTTAAAACGTTTGCACTAGCTAAAATTTTGACAGCAATGCTCGTGGTGGCAGAGATCTAATCCTGATTATGTGCAGATTTGTGCGATATTGCTCCCAATCAAGACCCAATTGGACGTTCCTTAAATTAAAGCAAATGCTTGGGAAAACATTAAAATGCAAATAAATAACATTTCCTCTTTCGCTAGACTATAAAATTATGTCCTTTTTCTATCATCACAATACGGAATACTACTAAGAAAACTAATCAAAGTGCTGAGAGCACTGTAATTGGACGTCTCTGATTGTTTGAGCGGAATTGTACATGAACGAAAGATATTTTATTCATTCTTCTGTGTTTAATTCTATAAGATCGGTTTCGGACATACGAAATCGGCTTTATTACCAGAAAACCCTTCTCATAATTTAAATTGATTTTATTGCCGTTTCAAGACAACTGAATTGTCTCTATGAATAATCACTATTAATTTCATTACCCAATTCAATTAAGGCCATGTGATTAGCACTTTTGTCTTCTTGTTTGGGTTAACTATGAGTATTGTCGTCAGTTACACCTTTTGTGGATTTTATAAAGGACGATACAAAGCAATTTATTCAAAATGTAAGCCAACGCGCTACATAAATGAAAGCCGCGATAGCTCACTTGACAGAGCACTCACCTTGTACTCTTTACACATGTCTATATCTGGAAGGCCCTGGGTTCGAATTCTACTCAGACATAGTTCTTTTTTATCATCTTTTTTTTACTTTTATCTCCCCCATCGTTAGGGAAAAAACGACCGCAGTGATTTAGAATCGATCTAAACATAAATTCAACGACATAAAGAAATGAAACGCCGATCATTTACATACAATTCCGCCCAATCAATCAGAGACGTCTAAATATAGTGTTCCAAGCACTTTGATTTTTATTCGTGTTTAGAGTAAAAAAAAACACACACGGCAGCAGTTTTCCCTGGTTGTGGTTACAAAACAAATTCAATTCATACTTTTCCTGAAACAAAATACCAGATGAATTGGAGCACCTAACCATGGATTCCTCATACCAGTACTACCGCAGCATCCTTACATCTACAGATGTGCATACAAAGAAGAAATTGGGAACGTGCCGTCGGGAAAATGGCAGTGGAGTACAATACGCAATTGAAATCTTCATATCATTATCAACAAAAAATTTGAGAATAGCAATGTCTCTATCTGTAAACATATTCATACGATCATCCAGGTACCATCGTCACTGTTTCAGATCTATTGCATCATCTCCTTAGCTCAATACACGTAACGGTTCACTTAAACGTAAAAAATACAGATCGCTGTCACTCGATCATAGACTAGTAATAATCATTGTTGTCATGATCATTGATCAGTATGTAAATAGGTCACGATACTGTCGAATATCAGTGATACATATGCTGGAGAAAAAAATTAAACTCCTAAGAGCAACTATTTTTCTGAATAGGTGGATATCACTAGCGTCTCATCTGAGGCTGTTCAGATGGAACCCCGATTTGCCATCGAGTCGAACCCGAGTTGCGAAATGAACTCACTCCCCGATAATCAATTTTAAAACCCTGTTTCCACAATACGTCTCGTGGAAACCCCGTTCCTTTAAATATGTCAAAGACTTAAACAACAATGATCAAAGAAAAAGAATTTGTCATACACAACCCGGGCATTAAGTTGAGTAATCATCCTAAAATGTCTGTTTTCAGTAAACACACCAAGAAAAACAAACGTTTTAACAAACTTTATACAGAAGAAATAATCCGAACTGGTTTCGAACCAACGGCGTCCCAAATTTCATACTGAAAAAAGGTTGCGATGTTAATCCTTTCCCGTTTGAGCTATCGCTGCTTGTGATGATATAGGGCGTTTGTTTACTTTATAAACATGGTGTATGCATGTATCGCTTTCTAAAGATCTTGCCCTTTACACAATATTACGAAAGTCAAATCACTACAAGAAAATGGTTAAATCGAAAAAAGATCGTAAAGTTGGTTAAGACGTGGCATGGATTGGATCGGCCAATGAATCGTATAGTGTTTGTTAGAGAACGCATAGAAGGCAGGAAAAGATACGACAGTTTTCCTGTATGGTCGCAAAATCTGTTTTGAATTTTGGTCAACTGGCAATTGAGTCTGCGAAAGGGTTTTTTGGTAATGAAAACCCATTTCGCCTGTCGAAAATTGGTTATAAGAATTGGACGTCCTTTCGGACGTCCAATTAAAAACAAAAAAATAAGGTTTCGATTGTTTTGTTTCGATGTTCTTTTACGGAGTGTTAGTATATGCAACGTCTGTAGATTTTAATTTTGCTGATTGTTGCAGGTAAAAAAATATCAGGTGAACAAAATCAATCTCTTACTCCTTTTTATGAAAACTAAAAATCAAAATCAAAAATCAAAATCAAAATCATGATAGCGTCATCTCTTTTTCAAACAACAAACGTCTGGAATACTCAAAATTGAATTATACAACAGACGACAAAGTTTGTGATGGGCTTTCTGCACAACATAACAAAATTATTAAGGTAGAAATAGAAAATACTGGTATCAACATTTTCTTGGTTTGTCTCAATGTTTACAAATACTAGAGACATCAAAATAATGTTTTGTTTTGGGCAATGATTAAAACACTCGTTATGTCAACATCCTGTATTTGGAATTATGATAGGCCCTACAAGTCGTAATCCAGCTCTGTTATTACAATGAATTTTGTGCTGAAAATAGACCGGGGTTTCCGTTATGTTTTGATAAACCGTCGGTGTTGTTATAAAATCTCGTAACTACGACTTGAGTCAAGCCGTAGTTACGAGATTTTAAAACAACGCCCACGATGTACTCTTTGTTTGTCCGAAATTACGTCACGGTTAACTGGAAAAATCGTTTCCTATTGAGAGGCTTTGGGCGAAAAGCATTGCGGTATTCTTTTGAATAAAGTCATGCTGTTAGTTTTGAATGACACATTGCATATTATGATATAGCGATAAACTATTTACTTTTCGATTCATAAACGGTCTGAATGCGATTAACGGTGGAAAAGTGCAACCATGAATATTAATCAACAAACGTCTGCGGTCTGGAAAAATGCAAAAGATGATGAAGGCAAAATATTGAAATAATAAAAAGGTCTTTTAGAGGACATACCGATTAAAACTTGTGCCGTATGACCAAGAATTTCATTTCTACGTAACGGGGTCCAAATCCTGCTGTTCCCCCTTAATCAGGTATCAAATCAAATATCCCCATTACATTTTGGAATAGGCATACTTATTCATACTCATACAGTGATGATCTTTAAATTTTAAAATACGAGGGGCGTTCAATTAAAAGTGGTACTAATGGTCCACCATACCTAACGGTTCCATACAACTTGTGGTGCTTGTGACTATTCGACGGGAAAATTACTGTCTATACTTGGTCAAAATTTGAGCCAAATTCGTTGACTCTTTCAAAAGTAATTGAACTTTTAAGGTGGTTCAGTCATATACACTGGCTATTTCGCTTTGAGGAAAAATGGAAAACGAACTTAAGTAGGATGTACGGGTCTACATTAAAGGTCGCATAGGCTTTGAAATATCTGCATCACATGTATAAAATGAACGAAAGCAGATTCGTGGACATTCGAACGTTGAATATACGTCAGTTTTTAGGTAGATAATAAAAATAAGAATTGGTAAAACTGACCTGAATGATGCCCCCCTCTCAGGCAACCCGGGTAGAGCTAGTACCAAAGCAAATGTTGCTGTAGATTCCGACATGAACGAACAAAACGCATGGTTCAATGTGCAAAAAATAGCAGATAAAGATTGGATGTCGGCGGAAGTAAAGAAATATCACGAAAAGAGCAGGTCTAGGACCGGTCTAGGACCGGGTAAAGAGGCATGTACCAAATCCATGACAACGGAGCTGTCCACAGATGTCATCTTGTCCAAGACTTCCTGAAAGAGAAACATGCTGCACATCGTCTTCATCCGCCCTTATAGCCGGGCTTAAGCCCGTGTGGCTTTTTTGTGTTCCCCATGATGACAAAAAAGCCTCTGGTCGTCGATATAGGCCTTCATGTTCCATATGCAGTGCAATTTACCAGTGTCTGCAGGGTGTTCCAAAAGAGGCTCATTTATTGGCATATAAGTAATGGATCTCAGAACTTCAGAAGTGTGTGGGTGTCATAGAGGATTACTTCGAAGGATTAAAGAAATTTAAAATTGAGTTGCGACATAACTATGACTTATAGAACCCCAGTTCCAAATTTAATTGAACGTCCCTCGTAGATATAAAGCGTCTTATAAATGTAAACATACACACATGTTGATTTCAGCATCAATTGAAGAATTGGAACTATTCCTAAATCCTAGTTGAGCAATAACGACATAAAATTGAATTACACGTGGGGTTGTTCGAGCTAAAGTCTAACTTTTTCCTAGAAAGAACATTTTTAGACTTGTCCATTTTTAAACCTGCTACAGACCACATGGTGAATGTTTACAAAGACAGAATCTGGGTTATCTATTATAAGCAAGGTGGATAATCACGTGATGCAACAATTTCAGAAAATCTTCAATAATTTTGTCAATACGAGACTGATTTGATTTCGGTTTGAAGCAGAGAAGGTGGACAGACGTCTCGCATTAGATGAACGTGTTGAATCTTTGAAAAATCAACTGATAGAAAAGTTATTGAAGATAAACCAAAATGTTGATTTATCTTCAATAACTTTTTCATCAGTTGATTTTTAAAAAATCCGATACGTACAGCTTATTCCTGACATCTTCAGAAGTTCTCTGCTTTAAACCGAATTCAAATTGGTCAAGTATTGACAAAAATATTGACGGTTTTCTGAAATTCTGAGTCACGTGATTAATCATCGTGTATAACACCAAAAGAATATAATTATTCCCAAACTTTCTTTATAAGTGACGTTAAAATCGGGCCTTTAAACAAGTAATACTGTAGATCTAATCTTAAAATAAGATATTCTGATTTTCATTTTGACTGAAAAAATAAATTATATAAATACACAGCCTTTTTAAATTACACTTTCTTTTGTCAAAAATAAAGTAAATAAAAACGATAAAAAATAATGGATAAATAAACCATAAGAAAATGACCAGCAAATTAACAGTTGAATACATAAAGAATTCGACGTGATCCTCTTTTTTTCGAGATAAAAGAAATTAATAAAAAAAAATATACGTATACGATTTTCAAAGCAATTTTGATACGGTTTTTATCCGGAGAAAAGACTTGCAAAAAAAAAAAAGAAATATGTTACAAATTTTGGACTGATGGTATCGTCAAATCTGTTCATTTTAATTAAGATGATAAAAAGTTTAAAAGGATCAGCAAAAATATGTAATTCAAATATGTCATTATGCAGATTTCATCCTTAACCATTCTTTGAACAACAAATAAAAGAGTGATCCAATTTGAAAGCTGCTGAAAATGAAAAAAAATAAGCTGCTTCTACTAAAATTTTCGGATATTAAGACAAAATAAGAAAAAGCTGATAAAAGCTGAGGATCAGCATTTTATTAATTTGTCCCAGTATTTTCCAAAACTATTTCTACTACGAATATCAAAACCAGGCTCTGTTTTGGAAAGGATTAAATAATAAAGGTCTGACCTTGTAATAAGAGTAATCTTATTCAATAGGATGTGAGTATGTACAAAGGCAGTAAGTCAGTATTTTTTCTCTTTCCCAGGCGATGTCATTTTTTTACACAAACTGGCCCAAATGTTTAGGAATTGCGGACGACAATGTATGTTTTCCCGTTACATTATTCACCCGATTGATTTTTCTTTTCCATTCATTGATTATCTTTTTTAAAATCAATCAATGTGAAAGTGCTGGTGTGAGAACTACCAGGAATCAAAGGTTATGTGCTCCAGCCGTCGCGATATGACCATAGCAGCTGAAAACGGCGTTAAACCACAATAATCAAATGTATCAAACGAGTGATTTAGAAATAAACTGACAGCGTTTATTCCCCCCAGTGCTTTCAAAAAAATGTCTGCGGAGTTCGTCAAAGCACTTGAAGTTTTGGAATTAGTTTATAAAAAGATATTTGAAGACAAAGTTGATTGTACTGGAATTTAGGCCGAGAATAATATTTTAAAAGTCTTTGAAGACAATATTGATTCAACGCCTACAACCGATCAAATATCGAATGCAAAGTTCTGCAAATAGCTTAGTGATATTTGCAAAGATTAATTGTTATCAGTTAACAATTACGCAAGATGCAAAATGACCCTCTCGTGTGGGATTTTCTAGACTAAGCAAAATCTGATTCTAAAGGTTAAAGTGACATTTCAGAATTTTTTGTCATAAATTTCACTTTTATTTTTATCTGAAATAGCACATTTCCTTATGAAAATTCTGAAAAATTTCGAGCCAAAATATTGCGCCGTTTTCGAGAAATTTATATTTTTGTGTTAAAATACAACAAATTGTTGTGGACAACAGTTCGGATTTATATGCAATTTATCGATTATGTCTGAACTTTAAATGCGTGTTTCTCGCTTATTGGCCACAACTTCAAAAAACTAATAGTATTTCTACTCATTAGAATAACCAATCTTGGCATCAAGACATACTTTAAAAAATTGAAATTGGAATGAAATGTCCCTTTAAATCTTTTTAAAGAAGCCTTTAAAGAATATATTCAAAATACGTTTGAGGTGTTAATCTTACATGTTTATGATTATGATTTTCTCCCATTCTTAAAGTGACATTTCAGAATTTTTTGTCATAAATTTTACTTTTATTTTTATCTGAAAGAGCATATTTCCTTATGAAAATTTTGAAAATTTCAAGCCAAAATATTGCGCCGTTTACGAGAAATTTATATTTCTGTGTTAAAATTGAACAAATTGTTGTGGACAACAGTTCGGATTTATATGCAATTTATCGATTATGTCTCAACTTTAAATGCGTGTTTCTCGCTTATTGGCAACAACTTAAAAAAACTAATAGTATTTCTACTCATTAGAATAACCAATCTTGGCATCAAGACATACTTTAAAAAATTGAAATTGGAATGAAATGTCCCTTTAAATACATACATTCACATAGCTGATCTTGTATTCAGATAGGATGACGGTAAAATGATATATTATCAACGGAAGAATGGCGATAGTTTATTGAATTAATATATCGCTGCTTTTCAACAGAAATATCGTAGCTGCAGCTTAAAGAAGCCGGACCCCCCCTTCTCCCGGCATTGGCCCAAAATTAAGTTTTGACTATATAAATTTAGTGTAACGTTACATATTTACTACATTTAAAGCCATAATTTGGGCTTGGACCCCCCCCCCCCTGGAAAAAATCTTGGGATTGGAACCCCCCCCCCCCTGGAAAAAATCCTGGGCCCGCCCTTGTGATGCACATTAAAGATAAGAATAAACGTGGCCCTTAACGTACCTTACAAACATCTTAATTAAAATGTGATTATAAAAAAACTGATAGCGTCGTCTCTTCCACAAAGTTTTAGTGGCCTCCTTTTTAAAAGATATCGAAGATGACAACTTGGATGTTGATAAAGATGTAATTTGTGTACAATGTAGCATAGAGTTATAGCTATTTATCAGATTTCAATATCTTCCCAATCATTAATAATGAGGAACGTCAAACCATGTTTTGTTTTAGGGGGCGTTAAGCAATATTTGAAAAGTCCCGTTTCCGTTGATGTAAATCAAATAACGGATGCTTTTTCATAACCACTCCTTTGCGTAAAATTTATCACCATGTCTGACTGATAATTCTTGTTCGATGTCATTAAATCACGGAGGGTATGAAGCGTTAAACAGAAATACAATAGGCGCATGCTAGAGTCTTGCCAAATTATGTAACCGTCTAAAAAGAAGAGTAGAACAATTGTATTTTGAAACAAATCTAAGATTTTAATAGTATAACAGTCTGTTGTATGAATGAGATGTAATGTCGTTGTAGGCCTACTGCCGTCCCTTATTTGCTTCCCCCCACCCCACCCCCACCCCCACCCCCATTTTTAACAAACCCATTCGAAGGCCATTCATTGTGTGACCAAATTTGTAGACAATTAAGTTGACGTGAATAAAAAAAGATACTAGAACAAAACAAAACATTACCCGGGTCCACACATGATAGAAAAATAGCGATCTAATACAAAATGGGTCCTGTTGGTATACCGCGTCCATCATCTTAAACTGACAACTTCTCAAATACCGATGATATATAATTACTTCATTTAAACCCTTCTAAAACGGTGCGGTTTTAGACCAGCCAAATTTGGATGCAGTTGGAGACGATAAAGGGGGTTATTAAATATTAGATTTATGTGTAATATAGCACAAAAAATATTGAGACAAAAGGAGAAAATGCTGGTTATCAGCATTTTCTTCTTTTGCTTTAATGTTTTCCAATGTCATTTCTATTCAGGACGTCAAAATCAGGTCTTATTTGGGAAAGGGTTAATGCGTCAACCTTGATGCCTTCTATCATATAATCGACTATGAATGGGATGCTTTATTTATATGCATGGTATGCACCTCATTAAAACGCGTATCAACTGTGGCGCCGAAATATGGGGACTTGTGATTTTTAAGGTTCGTTGACTCGTTACATCACGGTGTATAATCACGTGATACAATATTTTCAGAAAATCTTCAATAATTTTGTAAATACTGGACCGATTTGAATTCGGTTTGAAGGAGAGAATATGGACAGACGTCACGCATTAGATGGACGTGGTTGAATTTTGAAAAATCAACTGATAAAAAAGTTATTGAAGAAAACCAAATTTTTGGTTTATCTTCAATAACTTTTTTATCAGTTGATTTTCAAAAATCCAACACGTCCAGCTTATTCCTGGCATGTTCCCACCTTCTCTGCTTCAAACCGAATTCAAATTGGTCCATTATTAAAAAATATATTGAAGATTATCGGAAATTCTGAGTCACGTGATTATACACCGTGTACATGTTCTAAATGGGTACATCCAGAATGTCCTTTGCTCGGAACACTGTAATCAAACGGCGTTAACCTAAAATCAGCGATACAGATAAGAGGGGGTGAAGACATTCTAGTTTGTTTATTTCAAATCCAAACCTTATGTTGTGGTTACTCATTTGAATCGTCTCGATGATCGAGACGATTCTAATGGTTACCCACAAAATAGGGTTTGATGAACAATAAATGAATTAGTGCATTTTGGATAGCCATCAACCACTTGATGTTACCAATAAAGGTTTTGTGGCGTCATATTGGCCACCATTCACAGCAAATACAGCAAGTGATGCAAACTTCACATTTTAAAGACATTGCTAGCATCGAGATCTGAAAGAGTTGCATAGTCTGAAACAGTACTTGCTAGGCAAACAAAGTCCTAAAATCTATGAATCGTCATTAGATCAAGGTAGACTATACATGAATTTACGTTGTTTGAAAATGAAGTATAATTTCAAATTAAAGAAATATGGGATCACTGCTGCTCAAACTAAGAGTAAAATGAGTCGCGTTTCAAAGGTTATACGTCGTTTTGTTATGAAAATGTTTTGTTATGTCTATGTAATTAAACCCTATTTTGCGGCTATGATATTTTATACCAAGAAAAAAGTTACAAGCATCAAAATAATCGAAATGCTCATTTTCCTAAGAACACGACATCGCAATAAATGTTATAATACTCTTGATAGGGGGCTACAAGTCATTGCTAAATGACAGAAAATGGTGCGCATTAGGGATATGCTTTAGCTGACTTCCAATTGAATTTCATGTACCAAGCTGTGGCCTTTGGTGACTGGAATATCTCCCAGTAAGCCAGATCGGAGGGTAGAAGCAGTAAATTTGCAGATTATTTGATGCTCACGACACGCTTTTCGTTGTGCAGAATTAAAGGTATAAGATGGTGGTGTTATTGTATAACCCTTTCCCAAACAAGACCTAGTTTTGACGTCCCTAATAAAAAAGGCTTTGGAAAACATTGAAACAAAAGAAGAAACTGCTGATAACCAGCAGTTTCTCCTTTTGTCTCAATATTTTCTGTGCCATATTTTACCCAAATCTTATCTTTAATAACATCCATTTTGTCCTTTGTAGCAGTTTTTGAAGTGGATCACCCTAAAATTTTGTCGTTTGGGAAAGGGTTAAGTCATGTAGACACAACGTTTTGAAACGATTTAGATGAGGTGTGTACAACCAATTTTGTTATGTTTAATCTTTATTCAATGAAACAGAATTTGGCGGGAGTGACACCATTAGACTGTAGTTCGACCGGAAGTTCGCTTAAAGCGGTTACAGGCCACTTCTGAAAGTCCTTCCGGGCTGTCGTCCCCAAAATGAGTTTCGGTTAAAATTTCACATCATTCCTTTCTCACAATGTTTCTGTATGCAAAAAAGAAAAGAAAAAAAATATGCAAAATCAGTTTTACTGAAAAAAGAAGTCAGTTCTACTGAATGGCAGAGAAATGTTACAGATTATTGATGTGCATTAATTAGCGCACTGCCATTGGAACTACATGTTTCAGGTCATGGCCTTTGTAGACTGACATTTCGTACAGTAGCCCTCGTTGTATAATGGTTATGATTAGATGAGTAATTGTGTTTGATTGAAATGCTAAGATTTGACATGTATTATGACCCTTCTTTTTGGTGTAAAAATCGATGCACAAGAATCTTTATCACTGATTACATGTAGATCACATGGTCTCAAAGTACCTTTGATATGAGGCTAAAAGGGTCAATGTTGCCTCTTTTTGCTCTTTATTTAATTGGTCAAAATGATACTGGAGTAGCACCTATGTCATACGCGTGTAGCTGATTTCTATACTTACAAATAGCATGACAAAATTAAAGTTATCAAAATTTCCACTGCCACTCATTTTGAGTATTTCGATTTAGATTCATTGTTTTACTTTGAACTTTTATTTTGCGTATTAACCCATTACCACACATTGACTCTTTTTGACTCCCTTAAAGAAAATGGCTTGGGAAAACATTGTGGAAAATGAAGAAATTGCTTGTGACAAGCAATTTCAACATTTCCCACAATGTTTTCTACCACGAAAGACCAATAAAATTGAGGTTTAATTCACTTGAAATCGTCTGCATCATCTTTGAAATTGGAACAATCCAAAATTTTGTCGTTTGGTAATGGGTCAAGTTCATGAGTCAAGTGATTTGTAGACATCACGTAATGTATACTGTTATGTATTTATGATGACTTCTTCCTCTCACAAATTAAGACAGTTCCGAAATGTACGCTGGCTTAGCATTTGGTATGAATTCGGTGAACTTCGATGACAGATTGTATTTACACGCATGCATTTCCTTGTTAAACAACAATGCGTTTAACTTATCCTTAATGAACATTTGTTTAGTATCACTCTTGTTGTGTCATGTAATAAATGGTTTCAAAAAAAGAAATGTCTATTCGTTCATTATGGTAAGGTTAAATATGTACTCTATGAGTGATAAAACATTTAGAAATTGCAACCACAGATTATGAGACAAAATAATGCGAATCAAAATAATTACATACGTATATATATTTTCTTGTTCATGTCTCCAAACCAAGAATAACAAAGGAAAAAATAGAGAAAAAACATGCATATTCGCTTCAACAAAAATAGTTTTAATGCGACAAGAACCAACCTATCAGAATCGAAAAGTTCATGATTTCATTCTTAGAGACAATTGTATTGAAGCTGAAAATTTATGATTACATGCCGAAAATCTACCAAACAGCGAAACGCGTAACTGTATGCAATTTTGACTGACCATTTTAAATGACGCGATGCAATTCTGAGTTTAATTGCTTGCGACATATGGCGTTAAATACAACAGGTATTAAAGCAAAAATAGCGAAGATATTGCGTCAAGATGTCCTTTTATCAAAGATCTTGTAGTGTTTACATAAATTGCATGCATTAAAGTCGCTGCACAAGAAAGGAATGGCGGTAAGCTACTAAATGACTCTGAACTATTCAAAGCCAACTAACTATATTTCATTGTTCTTGATATGTAACATCACTGCATCCATCGAAAGTGTGCAGTTGTTAAAACCTTTGACCTAATTATAGGTGCTGTTCACATAAGATGTAATCAGACTATCTATTTAAATATTTAATCATTTAATTGAAGTAAACGTCAAACACAATGCACTGTCATCCCCTTAAGGCAATGATTTTTTTCTTTACAAAAAATGAAACCAGGTAGATGTACTTGATGGAATAGGCAGGCAAACTCTCCAACTAAATAATTGATTTCAAAGTTCGAATTCGCACTGCTTGAAATGTTCGTGGGACACGAGGCTAGAGATATAGAATATTCAAGCAAAAGATGTTTTTCCAAATTTTGATTATTGACAAAAATTTGTTGAAAAGCACATTCAAGAAATCTGTCATAGCGTTAGCAATATTGCTTTTATGTCTTTGTCACTTTTGGATAAGATGATATTTTCAAACAAAAACATCATAAATTAAAGTTAATCTTATGTCTCTCTTTAAGATGAAACCATAAAGTTAATTACTGTAATAATCACCGTAACACATCCCTACTTCCTTTAAAACACTTCATAGAAAATGATGCATTCTATTATAATAGTAGTTCATTTTTCCGTTATGATATAGTCTCTTTAATGTGTTCCAATCTGACATTTATTAAAAAGGAGAGTGTTTGAATTAATTTGGTGCTAAAAGGGATCTACAATTGGAAGGTGTAGCTTACGTACCATCCTCGGATACCCAGCGGTCTGATCTACGCTACATGTAGCGTAGCCCAGACCGTCCAGTCCTGTCACGATGTAATGGTACATAATTAAAAAAGATTTGTAAAGTAGGCAATATCAAACTTCGAACTGGTATTGCATGTTATCTGTTAATTCTAGGATGTGTACGATTGGATGAATTACGTACTCTGACCAAGTCAAACGGGCTAGTAATGAGAACGTTCTTAACTTAACTTTTTTAGTTTCGAGGAAATATTTTCAATTAGATCTACTTAGACAAATTTCAATTTAGTTTAGTTTAACCATTTTAATATCGGTGGTTAGAAAGCTTAAAATAAAAGATATAATCGAGGTTCAAAGACCAAGGAATGTTCATACATGTAAGTTAAAAAATCCCTAGCAAAAACAATATAAGCGGTAATTACATGAATGAAAAATCTATAAATAATGGTGTGAAATGGAATAGTACAAATTACTGTAACATTTTACAAAATTATTATTTGGAATCGAGTGTAGATATGACCTTTATGACAATATTATCCATAGATTTGACGATGGGTCTTAACTTGTACATATAAACCAACTGGTTAAAATAAGTTACGAAATGCCTATGGTACGAATCAGTTTCTGCTCGACCAGAAGTTGGAATGTTTGGGTTTTATGTTCGGCACAGAACTTTTGGCACCAGCCAGTTATTCAAATAAAAACAGCCCAATATAATTTTGCTTGTTTTCATTACGTTCGCGTACCAAAAGAGATATTTTGAAGATGGGTTCAGCATAAAGAGTATACGAGGGACGGTCGGAAAGTAGTTGGACTTTTCGTGCTGCTGTCTCTCCATTTGCAACTCTATAAACACATTATATATTGGCGGAATCTACATCCATTTGCCAATAACTTGGTCAGTTTATTTTCAAAGATAGTTGTATATATACAATATTCTGTCCACTTATATGTGATAGGGGTTTACTGTACCATAGGCAATTTGTTAGAGGAACAACAAGGGTAACCCAAACAAACGAACATTCTAGTCATTTTAATCGCGAAGAAGTTAAGTTTTTGAACTACATTATCACTGAAGATTAAATGTGGGTTAATAATTCCGAACTTGGGATAAAAACTCAGTCAAAGCAGCCATGAAAACGAGCTGGTTCCCCACCCATGAAAAGATTAAGATGTTACCTTCGGCTGGTAATCATGTTTGTTGCTTTTGGGGATTAACGAGGATTGATAGTTAGTCATTTCATGTCAAATGGTAAAAACTGTCATTGCCAAGTACAATTCTGAAGTAACTCATAAAAAACAAAAAGAATAAATGCTGAAGTAAACGCGTCCCAGATTAGCAAAGAAAAATGTTTTCTACTTCACGATTACGCACGCTCCCATACCACCGCATCTACATTGGAGAATTATCAACTATTACCCATGACAAAAGTTGTTTTACTCTTCTTATAGCCCAGACCCTACCCTATATGACTCTTATTTGTGTCTAGAACTGATGAAAATGCTTGCTGGGAAGAAATTTGAGACCAGGGCGCCTTTGATACCGGTGGTTACACAGTATCTTATACAGTGGGTCTACGTCATGGTTGATGGCGGGAAAAGTAAAGCTCCTACTAACATGGCAAAAATGCATAGACATAGATGGACAATTTGTTTAAACAGTGTAGAAAGAATTTTGTTAAAAAGTTAAATGGTTTTAGAGAACTAGTCAAAAGTCCAACTACTTTCCGACCGTCCCTCGTATCAATCAGCATCAATATAACAATAGAAATGCTATTTTAAGCAGACTCAAAACTGCTCAAAATGAGTTACGTAACATTTGGGCAATCTTGAAACTGCCTTAGTCCCAACATTGCTTACGACATGTACAAACGAAACTTACATTTGAGCCGGGATCCGGATAAAACGTCCCTTAAAGAGACATTTCACATTTATTTCATTTTTTTTTAAAGTATGTCTTGATGCAAAGATTGTTTATTCTAATGGGTAGAAATACTATCAGTTTTTTTTAAGTTATTATTTATAATCGAAAAATACGCCTTTAAAGTTGAGACAGAAATGACAAATTCTATATAAATCTGAACTGTTGTCCACAACAATTTGTTTAATTTTAGCACAAAAATATGTATTTCTCGTAAACGGTTCAATATTTTGGCTTGAAATTTTCAGAATTTTCATAAGAAAATATGCTCTTTCAGATAAGATATAAGTAAACTTATGTAAAAATATTGTGAAATGTCACTTTAAAGCTTTTGAGACATCCATGTTTCAAGACCAGCCTGTGCCTAAGTGAACTCCTACTGTGATCCATGCAACTCTCATACGGTTGCTAAATGCCACGAAGAAGCAGTAAGAGAACAATATGGTTCCTGATCAGACTGCGTGTATACGCAGGCTGATCTGGGACCATGTTGGGCTCAAAAGCCCTAAAGGAATCCCGGCTCATTTAAACCTATCAAACATTACAAGAGTCATAATGGTAAGCCAATTGCAACTATTACAGAAATATATGACGACGTGAAACCGGATAAACTGTGCATGCATTTTTGTGTGCATCATTTGAAGAAGCGCAACTAGATCGATCAAGGCGCAGATTGCAAATGTCAAATTTGCACTTTAATGGCATCATTTGATTGAAATATTTCTATCGAAAATATTACCTCATAGGGTTTTATTGAAAACGTTTGCTGTGGGTTTATGAATCTTGTCACTTCCGTAAACCTCTGAGATAATGATGATATCAAAATATGTTTATGAAAAAATTATTATCATTGATATATTTTGATATAACTATTTAAATAATTGCGATTCAAGAACTTTGAAAGAATTGTTTCTTGCTAAAAACAGGTACAAAGATTTCATGCAAATAGTGTTCTTCAAAAGTTTTATTATTTGACAACAATTCCGTGATCATCATTTTATATGTAAAAATATTATATAATCTTGAAATTGATAAACGATTATCAAGTTATTTTGTTCAAAAAGTGTTTTACGCCATGAATTACTTTAAAATCAGAATCCTTTTCAAGAATTGACCATACGAATTTGGATTTGTGGTTCAGAATAACTGTAACTTAAATTTTAAGCGGTCTTTTCTGTATTTGAAAATTTCAATTTGTAGATGTAAATCCGGGACTCCTTTCCGATAACACAGCCGATTTATATATCACCTGTTGGATTGATGAACAAATATAATGACTTTATTCCACAAGTGTGCAATTCTTGTTTACCGGCTCATTACCAGTGACAGTGATCGATTGGGAACCAGCGGGCGGTGCAACTATGAAAAACGCCATTTGAAAGTTTTGGAATTATTTCAATTATTTCATTTATCATTTGAATTTTAAGGCATTTCGAAATTGGAAATATGTGGAATGGACTTACTTTTATGAACGCGAGAAAGGCGAAACTAAAAGAAAAAATATGTAATTGGAATATTCGGATTTATCTAATAATATTAAATGATTTATTGAAAAAAAATGCACATTTTTACAACTGGAAATAGTGTAGTTGTCATGAATTGTCAATGTTAACTATCTTTATTTGAAAGTGCCTGAAATGCATTCTCGTTGTGTAGAAATCGTAAGGAACAACGTTCGATCTCGAGATATCCGGACTCACTTAATTTTTGCTGTCTGAGTTTCGATAAAATTATTTTTTACAAAATTGTGATGCTCGTCAGAACTTTCATTTTAACATATAACTACTTAAAAGGTAGAAATTCTTAGTTTGGAGCAATTTCTCTTGCTCTTCTTTTACATGTCGATGGTTATATTCATTTCAAAATTAATTCGACTTGGGTAGAAATTCTTATCGATATCGAAGGTGTATTTTGATTTTCATCCAGTAATTAGAATTATGTAAAATGGAATTATTTCGAATACTTTATTTTAAAAGAAGAAAGAACAGTGTTTAGACGGGCGAAGTGACGAATAAAAACAAAGTTTAGATTTATTTCATTTTTTTTGTTGACATTCTTCAGTTTTACTTATTGAAATTATACAGATGTTTTACAAATGTACAGTGACTGATTAAGTTTATGATTGTATGTATTAAATGAATCCTTTAAAATGGATACTCACTTCGTACAGTATTAGCAGACGACAAAAAATGTCTTTACTCACTAATGTTAGAATATGTGAATGATGTACCACAGAAATTATTTAGACTGAATATCATATAATTTGCTTCTTTTGAGAAAAAAGAAGAAACTACTGAAAACCAGAATTTTCTCCTTTTGACCCTGTTAAACCCTGCCTTTGCGCCAATGGTCAATATCATTTCTTCATGAACACCCACTCCTGTACCTTCTTTTAACCCATTACTGCACAGTGACGTCTTTTGTCTCCCTCACAAGAAAAAAAACTAAGAAAAAATCGTGGAAAATGAAGAAATTGCTTGTCATAAGCAGTTTCTTCAATTTCCATTTTCCGCAATATTTTCTAACCCAAAATATAAAGATTTGTTAAATTTCATCAACTTAAAATTGTCGTCTGCAACACCTTTCAATTCGGATTAGCCTAAATTTTTGTCGTCTGGTGATGGGTTGAACTGGAACAGTCTATCATCAGAGTTTCAGATAAAAGGGAGGGGGTAATGACTTTCCAAAATGCAGTATATCATTCATTTTTCCCCAAACAATATGTTGTAGGTACCCATTGGAATCGCCTAGTCTATCTGATTCAACTGATTACCAACAACATAGGGTTTGAGTTGTAAATAGTAAATTTAGAATGCCTCTACTCCTCTGTTGCTCAGAATATAAGGAAGGAATAAAATGCTCGTGATAGTTAGAATTATTCAAATGTTCATGGCATGAAAAAATATGTGTACATTCATTTTAGTGTTGATCTTTCCATGGAAACTTAATTAAACAGCATCATATTGAGCCTTGGCCAGTAACGAAGATGCACGATTGAAACTTCATAATTGTAGTGTCCTTTTATAAGTAAGCAAGTTAAACGATTGTTCGTGTTCTTCTTCGATTTGAGTTATCTGTGAAATGATTGCTATGGATCTGGAATTAGAATGACGTACCGATGGCTGACGTTTTCTTGACGACCCGGCAGCCATGTTTGTTGACGGAAGTACCCGGATGTTATCTGGACTGTGTCTCCTAATTTTGTGTTTTATCACCGGAAGTGGACAAAATCAACTGGAGACCGTGAGGCGGACTATTATGCTGGGAAACGGCACGAGAATTATATCCAAATCGGACGGGTAAAGTAGTTTCTTTTGTTTTCATCTAACAATTTATGTTTGGAAATTGCCGAATATTAGTATATTGTTTTTATTCAAATTCATCTAGGCACTTTCAGCGGCCAAACGGTTTACAACGCCGCGCGAAACATTCAAATGCCATTTGAACATCAAAATGACCACGGGGGCACAATTTGCCTTGGTTATAGTATCTATCTCGTATGAAGGAGTAACGAAATGTTCTAAGTGTAAGATGACATTACATAACCTTTTTTCAAACGGAAAAATATGGAGAGTGCTTGTAAAGATGGGATTTTGTGTATAGTTTCACAACGAAAATATTCAGTTAAAAAAGGTTCTGGGGCCCGTATTATCAACGGTTGTACGATTATCTGTCTCTTTACACAGTTTACAAAAAACGTGGTCGTAAGATCATTGATGATATGGGTCCTGATTATCAGCAATTTGTTCTTACGTCTCATTATTTCTAAAGACGTCACTGTTTTGGGAAAATCAATTTAAGCAAACGTATCTGTGTTTTTTCTTGGAATTATTTTGTTTATTTTTCTTTTCATTTTCTATTTTTTATCTTGCAACACAACTTTAAATGCTAACAATCTAAATTTCAACCTTACTATTTTGTTTAGATAATGCACAATTTGTCAATTTATCATTTGTGTATCAATTGTTCTTAATATAAATCTTGAATTGACATTCCTTATAAATACTTTACGTGTCATTTTAGTGTCATTTTTACAAGGTAAGGAATTATCACAATATGTCCGTGTAGGCGTAAACCAAAAGTAGATTCGAACCCATGCCAGATGGAAACTACGAATGACTTGCCATTGCCAATATGATACAGGCCTTGATATGGACAACGTGTCTTTATTCAGGCCCGCAGGAAGCAATTTCATATGGGGGGGGGGGGGGGGGTGAGGGGGACTAAAGCCATTGTCCTTAATATTGGGAGGGGGGGCTAATTAATTTTCCAAAATTTTCAGTGTAAAATTAAGAAAAATCGGCATTTTTGGCCAACATGAGGCTTAGCCCCCTATCCCCCTGTTCCTACGGGCCTGTTATTGCATTGAAAACAGACATCGATCCAGATCATAAATGGATAACACATGGGCATAGTTTGGTCTGAAAACGCGTTAGTCTCTTTTTCATTAGAACCCCCTTTCCATGGCCCGAGATATAATTAGCCGCCTCGTTGGAAAACCAACAATGTGGTTTTCAACCAGAGGCGCGTTCTTTAGAGCGAGACTTTTTAAGATTTCTTATGGTGTTTTTGATACAGCGTCTTTGAGACCGAGATTATATGTGAGGTGTTCCGAATGTTCCATACTTCATACAAATGACGTCATCATGACGTCATTTGTATGAAGTGTGGAGCATTCGGAACTCCACGGTTTATGAATCATGGACGGAACAACTCGGTAAATTCTCTCCCATATAGATTCTACAGAGTTTACCGAGGGATTCCGAAAGAAGCATAGAGCAATCGTCTTTAAAATATTGGTCAAAAGAGCGCTTTATCCTAAAACATCTTAAGAAATCTCAAGATATCTCAAGAAATCTCGCTCTAAAGAACGCTGCTCTGGTATGTCACAAACGGAGCTGTGCAGCGCCAGAATAAAGCTAGAGGCCTGAAAGTTTGTATTTATGAAATAGGAAGGAGAGGTATTGTACTATCCGAGTGGCGAAAACAAAGGCGCTGATCAGATTCTCGGTAAGCGCGAAGTTGATCTACACCTTTGTTTTCGCATATGCAGATTGTTAGTTTTCTCGGCTCAATTGTATTTGTTTATTAATTATATAAAATGTTTGGATCACTGCATCTTCTACTCTCCAAAACCGAGGTCTATTGATTAAACCATCAAATATGACCTCTGTCGTTTTTGATACACCAACAGCCTATTTGGTCGTCATAATCTAATTATAGCACATCAGTTGAATTATCGAATCAAAATTCAGTTTTATCTTGTATGATCATTACGTATACATTACGTCGCTTCTATTTTTGGATGAAGCCGGTATCATTTGAATTATCGAATCAAAATCATTCAGTTTTATCTTGTATAATTACGTATATGTTAGCGGCAATAAGTAAAATTAGGCAATAAGCTTAATGCCTAGGCAATAAGCTATTGCCTAGGCAGTAAGCTTATTGCCTAAAACACTCTAGGCATTAAGCTTAATGCCTATGTTTTAAGCCTATTGCCTGGAAAAAATAGCCAGGCATTAAGCTTATTGCCTAACGATGAAATATGACAATATTGTTTGAAATCTTATTTGAAATTGAACATATTTCACAAATATTCACCATTATTTAGAGCTTAAAAACACACTTGTTGCTTTTGGCTCCTGCATTGAATCAAATAGTCATAATTAAATTATCTGGAAACCCTTCGAATTACATTTTAGTTAAATTAAATAAATAGATGAATTCTTCTTTAACCATCGAATTTGGGATTATCAGCTGGTGGCTCGGGGTGGATATTGTGCTTGTTATGGTGCTAGTAATGTCAGGAATACATGACTAGAAAATTGTTGATGTAGTGCCAAACACCATTCAATCAATTGTACAGAAATCTACAAATGATATCCCCCCCAACCTTGGTGAAAAATCAGATCCTTCCATCTGAAATTGATTCTTACAGGCCTGATACTAATTCCCACTTTAAAACAAGGCAGTGCAACTATCTCAGGTCATTGAGCAACCTTTGCACTGGTGCATTTACATTGATTTGTGTCTAAAAAATTAATATTTAAACTCCATCTTTAAGTTCAAAGTTTGTTCTGGACACAACTGATGCTTACACAAGGTAGCCCATAGCTATATATTACCTTCAGTGTAATGATTGACTAAATTACTTAAAGGGCGACGGTAACAGATGGTCTAATTGCAAAAAATGAAATTTTTTGAAAAAATATGCAAAACTTTTGTGTTGACCACCTCTGGATGGTTAATAATATGCGATTCAGACAGAGAATGAGCCGAAATTACAAGACAGATAGCTGAATTTAGGGAGAATCCAAGCCTAAATTCAACCCCATCACTGATGGGGTTAGAATTATTTTCAAATTGTTGCGCATGCGCATACAGCGCGGACCATGATTCAAACGAGATTCATACTTAAATTTCAATATGACGTCATCATGTATGTTGTGACGTCATTTAAGAAAGTCGCATGTCCTACTGTTTTGACCTACTTTCGACATCGCTTCATGAATTTGGTATCAAATTGCGAAAAAATGAGTCGTTGCTTCAATAGTTTCTCGTAATCATTTAATCGGGTCATATAAAGCTTAAAAAGTGTACATTTCGTTTGTATTTGACAATTTTTGGGTCCAAATCTGGGAAATAGTAGCTTTAAATTCAGAAAAATACCCATGAACACAGTCGGCCAATGCCTAAACATTGCCATTAAAAGGGGTTGTAAAGTAGTCTCAATTTAGGATGAAACATTCCATTGAATAAACTTAATGCTTTAAATCCTTAGGCAACTAATTTCATAGGAAATAGCTTATTGCGTAGGCATTAAGCTTATTACCTGATTTTACTTATTGCCGCTAACATATGTTAGGCAATAGACTCAATTTTGGATGAAACATTTCAGGCAATAAGCTTAATGCCTGAATTTTTTAGGCAATAACTAATTGACTAGGCAATAGCTTATTGCCTGGGCATTAAGCTTATTGCCTGATTTTACTTATTGCCGCTAACATATACATTACCTCGCTTCTATTTTTGGCTGAAGCCGAGCATCAGCCAATGGAAATTTGTATCAGATTTTTCAATTGTTTTGCTGTTTACAACCAACGATTGGATACCGAAATCCCGCAAAGGCCCCGAGATTAGACGCGAAATGACCCCCGTGGGAACAGAGTATGCATTTTCCAGTTATGTTCAATTACTTTTCGCTTTCCCAAACAAGCACTGGTTTTGACATACCCATGACATATTGAATATATATGAATAACAAAAACCACTTTCTGTTTTTAAAAGTTATGACTGCTGTATGTTTAAGTTTTCGAACCACATAAAACTAATAATCCATGAATTGGTTTACCAATGATGATTTATGAGGGACAAAATCTTCAAAATGTTATTAGATAGGATGGTTTTTATATATGGTGGCATTTGAAAATACAAACTTATATGATATATTAAAGAAAATCGAGGATTTCGAAAGCCGTATTCACAAAACGGAGAAAAAGAAATAGTTGTTTATTAAACTTGAATCGTCGATGAATCTGCATCACCTTGATAAATCGAAATCTTCTCATTATTGTTGAATGAGTCTTTTTTATAATATACATCGACATTTGGACATGCAAACTTTAGTAACGAAATATCTGTAAAAGTGTGGAACAGTCTAACGCTCTTTCTTTTGGTCGCTTTCTTATACCCGAAAGTTCAATATACAATGTCTTCGAAATAATGAATGAATGTCCAATAAAAATATAATTATGATGTTTCCTTATCTGTACGATAGTGTAATTTCGTATTTAGTGCAGAGAGACAAATCAAAGGGATTCTGGATTTTCGATATATTCAGTATTTGATTATTTGTTTCTCAAACCCTATGTTTATGACATTCATAGGAATCGTCAACTCGAGACGCTTCAAATGGCCAACACCAAGGGTTTTCATTAAAAACAATAAATTTAGAAATGCATTTTACCTTCTCTTATACCCTGTTAATGTATCTCAGACACTAATTTCTTTAAAGGTTTCATTGAGACAAACTATAATTTTGGTGTTTTGGGATTAAATGGCGTATGAAGGACAAATATTTGACGATTGAATGAAACTGCATTCTCTGCATTTCAATAATGATCTGATACCAGACAGAATTACAGACGAGTTGTACATATTGCATTTCTACATAAACATGACGAATTTCTATATTTGGTGACAAAAAAACATTCCCCACCCAAAACTGCAACACATTGTGCAATAAAACTACGCGGGTGGCATATGGTCGAAAACTTTAGTCAGACGGTAAGTTTCTTCATTCGTTTAACCTATTACCACACAGTGAGTCTTTTTGACTCCCCTTAAGCAAAGGGTTTTGGAAAAACATTGTGGGAAATGAAGTAATTGCTTGTGACAAGCAATTTCTTCATTTCCCACAACATTTTCTACCCGAAATGATCAACACATTTTTAATTTCATTCACTTGAATTTGTCGTCTGCAATGTCTTTGAATTTGCAACACCCCAATTTTTGTCATTTGGTAATGGGTTAAGAATTTATGGACACGTCCAAATTTCCGGGTGACCGATTTATAAATTACCTATGCCGATTAGTCTTCAAAACTATTCCAAATCAGTCATATATTTAAATAATTCTTGAACAAGATAGATAATATTGTGTCATATCGTCTATTGAAAACCAGACCATAGTATCTCGTATTTTTTCAAAAAATCTTTTTTTGCTTTATTTGGTGAATAATGCTTAGATCCGTATCCACTCGAAATTTCAGCCCTCTATCTTGAATATTTTTTAAGATATTGAAAAAAGATCAAACCGCGTATCTAAGATTGAGCACAAGCTCTAGGAAAAGAAGAATGTATTTTCAGATACGTTTATTATTTTCAGTTTTAGCGACAAATTGTTCTGCCAAATGATGGCAACTGTGAATACAGCATTATGGCTTTTACGAATGCATGATTTTTTTCAAGGAAATGTCCAGCCAGATTGTATCATATAGTGATACACTGTTATGGTTTTCACATGTCAAACATTTATTCCCCCTCTATGTCATGCCAGAACATTGCATCTAGCGATAATATATGTTTGTTTGAGTTATAATCTTAAATGGTCCAGACCATACTATATCATTTAGCTATAGGTGACTTTAGCTTTTTCATATACTGTGATTGAAACTAGATTTTCTCCAAACCAGTCAATTTTATCTGTAAATAATATGTTTTTCATTCGGGATATTTCACCGCAGACAGCTAATTGGTGTTGATAACAATGTATCAGAGCACTGATGTAGCATGACATCAATTTATTTTCATGACCTTCTCCATGAAATGACAGCTGAATTTTCAACTAATATTACCGACATAGGGTCATTGCATGTAAACAGTTTATGAAATATTTCCAATAACGAGTAAGTTTACATTTTGCAGTCATTTAGTAAACAATTATGCCATAGTTAAAACAGAACTTTGCAAAAAAAGAAATTTGGTACACATTTTCCAAAAGAGGGTCCATAATTTTACGGTAAATCTAATGTACATAATACTTTTAATTTGGTATTTCCTTATAATTTATATAAAAATAACATGTAGCAAAGCATTTTTCCTTCTCTTTTTGGGGGGCGGGGTTCTTATAAGGAGCCATATAAACCTTACAACAATATCCGTAATATTCTTATTTGATACATTACAAGATTTAATAATTACATGTACTAAAGCAGTTTGTTTCATATCAGTTGGAAATCGCCAATCAGAAGCTTTAGTAGTGTCAACAAAACTTGCATAAGAAGAAGCTATTTCCTTAATCTAATACATGTCTGTTATTTGATAGAAACATGTGACTTTAAGCTGTTTAATTTGTAGATGTGGTCTGAGGAAGAAGACGGTGATCTTGGTAAAATAGCAACGCAAATTAAACAGAACACCCTTGAGGTAGAACCAACCGTTTCACTGTCTACCAATGATGTTGAGAGTATATTGAACAACGACAAAATATCTCTATGGAAAAAGGCATGTGCGACTTGAGCATGACTTGGTTACAGCAATGTTTGGAAAGGAAGATGATTTAAAAATCACTAAAGAAATTAATAAAAAAAATATGGAAAATGTGTATGGCTTTCATAATATTTTAGAGAAAAATGAAGAAATTGATGTATATTAAAAACAATTGACAATGAGGGAATGGATACTCTGCTTCGTGATGATGTTTTAGAGACTGAAAATATAAACGATGTAGTTGATGTTGATATCCCTGAACAAAATGGAAATAAAACTGGTTCTAAGGAAACTTCTCTGAAAGAAGACAATACCAGAGTCCGTAGTGAAAAAAAGGATTATGTGACTGTAATTTCAGACGACTTACAGATTACCGAAATGTTCCTCACAGTACAAAATGTGCAACAAGGAAAACACAGAACCACTCAATGGAGGGTAGGATGCAAGTTCTGATGTTGATGATGATGATTACCTCTTTGCGCTCTTGTTAATCGATTTACTGAACAAGGATACGCATCTAATTCAGAGGATGAAACATATAACCCAAATTCTAAAGAGCTTAATTCATCTGGCTCAGAAGGAAAGCGATGATGCACTGAGGAAGATGTTGACTGATTCCGAGTCTAAAGTGAAATCACAACCACCAAATATTTCATGTGACCAGCATGCCACTACGTCAACTTGACCGATCATGAGACCGCCAGAGATGAGCAAGAAATTGGTAAGCAAAAACAGATAAATTACCAATAGGAAATTATCAGAAACAATCTGATAACGGAAAAAATGCCGACTAGATTACATCTTGAATAAAGAATGATTATCCTAACCTAACAAAACCAGTGATCTTAAACTTACTGAAGTAAGGAATCACACAAATTCTTTTCCGTCTGCCGAGTCTCAATGCACAAGAAAGTCCATAAGCAGGCATTATCTTGCTGCAAACCTGAATATCAAGAGGATGTATGAAGAATATGTATCCCAATGTCAATAAAAACAGACGGAACAAGTTAAGGAACCTATTTACTGACGAGTCTTTAATGAAGAATACAACCTGTCCTTTCATGTACCAAAAACGGATCAGTGTAATGTTTGCGAAAGATAAAACAAACGCAAAATCAGACGAAACTCTTGACGAAGCAACAAAAGAAGAGTAAAGCATTCACCAAAAAGGAAGATTGTCACCCGAGAACAAAAACATAACGATAACACACTGGCAAGGGAAAATCCAAAAGTACACACATGAACATTCGATCTACAGTCGGTTCTTTACACTCCATGTTCATTGGTAAGTGTGATGTATGAGAAAACTTTGCTGTCACAACTTGTCGGTGTACAATGCAGGTGACAAACGTGCTTCATGTTATCTATGGTCGGAAACAGACGGTAAAAGTGAATCAAATGAAACTTCAAATTGATTGAATCTATATATTGCTAGCCTTGATACAGAGATGAAACATGTTATACTGCATTCAGACGTTTGTACAAAATTAAAACCAGATCGTGGCTACAACCTTTTATACTCCTTGTAAGCAATTTCACATCTAAAGATAATCGATCACAATTCCTTGAAGGTGGACACGCCCAGATGAAATTCGCTCTGCTATTGAATTCGCAAACACAAAAACAAAGATCTTCGTGCCTAGTCAATGGGAAACTGTGATTACAATGTCGAGAAAGAAAATTCCCTACAACGCCATTTCCCTGAAATATTATGACGTCAAAGACTTAAAGACTTAAAAATCGATGAGATTTTAAAAGCTCGAAAATTAGCAAAGCAGAGAGTTTGAAAAGGTTAGATGGACCAGCATGAGGTGGATGAGGTAAATAAAGTAAAATATAACCAAAAATGTGCCTTTACAAATATGAACTTGACTACGATACAGATTTTCACAGAGAGAGAATTTTATCAAGCAAGAAGAGTATTGATACACATTCGTCCCTTTACAAAACAAAACGCAAATTTTATGTGCAAAGAAGAAGCACTTAGTTCATTTGTGCAAACGAAGTGTTATTCCCACGGAATTCCGTGAGTTTTACAAGGGACTGTCATCCAGCCAGAAGGTTAAAGAAAGGCTCCCAGAGCCAGATGTGGGAGAAAGTGAAAATAACACTGACATTGACTAAGAAATGTGTTTGATGGTTTTATATCGAATATAGATACAATACTTTATTTCTGTGTTGGGTGATTATAAATGACTATTTTGTGTACCAGATGATGCTAAATGTAGATACTCTTTTGTGACTCATTTTCTCTCTACCTTTTACATAGTTTAGAAATACCATATGAATGCATAGATATATAAGAGTGTGTGGCAATACAAAAGTTAGTCTTGCGTTTTGTTTTACTTAAAACCAGAGTATCTTACAGCTATATGCAATGCTTTTCCTATTTTATATTTTACAACTTCGATCCATTTCATGAAAACCATACCGTAGTACAGCAAGATACAATGTTCTGGTACAATATTTGTTTGAACATATCAATAACATCCAAAAGCCATAACCGTGTATCTCAATATACGATAGTCTTACTGTCTTGACATGTGACAAGTTATATGTTTGCACCAAACCAGAATCTCTTATCTCGAGAAGAGATGTTTTCGCTTTTGGGAAAATGCAAATTTTAGAGCCGTATTTCATTCTAAAAGCAAAATTGACCAAATCTCCCTTGAAGTAATGTACAATGATAAAAATGATATATCACTGATTAAGGATCATATCAGAGCTAACCATAGTTAAATAATACCTTTAAATACCGTTCATTAAAAATTTGCGAACGTTTTTTCCTTCTACTGAAAAAAATGAAAATAATGAGATACGAGGGTCTGGTTTTAAACGGACGATATGATTCCCTGACGTAGCTTTTACTCTGTATCAATCAAATTACGTTTATGGCAATGTCTTTTTAGTTTTTGGGAAGCATCATAGTGTTTTCTGAAGTAGTACGAGACATTGATTAACCCTGTCTGTGAAATTACGTGTACTTAAACCATTTAAGAGGTTAATGGAACAAAATCATCAGTTGTAATTTCGCGTGTAATTTGGTAATTTCGTGTTCCATAGAAGAGCAAATAGGGTGTATAATTCTATTGATATATTTTCTTTCTGGATATCGCTTTTCGTAAAGATCAATCATGACGAAAGTCATCACACACACAAATCGAAAGGGATATCACATTCAAACAGAAAAATGTGCACGTTATGATATGGAAAATAAAAACACCAAGAAAATCGTAGTTGCAAGAAATATCTCCATTTATCTACGTACTTTGTGAAACATTCTATTCAAGCCATGCCCAGTGAAGACATGATCTTGGTGTTCATAGAACACATATCTGAAAAACATAGAGATAAAAGGAGATATTGCTGAATATGAGCAATGTTTCCTTTCCTATCAATATTATTTTCTTTGCATTTTGTGTCCTGTCCGTGATCGAGAGGTAGAGCGTCGGCCTTGCTACCGCGGGGTTCCGGGCTAAATTCCTGGCAAGGGAGGTAGCTCTTGGACTTTTCATAGGCCCACACATTCGGCGCCTTTTGGAACACCACGGACAATTCTGTCGATTCATACCTTGGATGCAAGTCGTAGAACTACTTTCAGACTATGAATAGAATAAAACAGAACAACAATTCAAAACGTTCTTCTGCGACTCATGTAAACAATGAAGCGACAATGATACTGAAGTGCATTGTTTGTAGTTCCAGTGTCCTCTCTTTTTAGAATGATTACAACCTGCAAGTTGCCATGGTTGTTCATTTGGATGACCTCGAAAACTACTTTTTGAAGCGTAGCTACTTCCGGCTAAGAAGAACATTTCTTCATACACACGCTTCCGAGTCGATGATTCGATCTTTGATGGAATTATCCGAGGTGTTCTAAATGATTTGGCGCGAGTACTTGTGCTGTTGTATTTACGGGACGCAGAATCGAGAGGGATTGGTATAAGTAGTAAAAGCTTGCTTTCCAATAGATGTGAAATAAATACGCCCAAAGAACATACAAACCGGTATTTACTACTTTTGATATCATTTCGTTTGTCATCTGCAACTCCTTTTACATTTGAATAGCCGATTTTTTTCTCCCATTAGAAACAGGGTTTACCGTCATTGTCAAAATAAGGAATTTTAGAAATTCAGAAAGGATATGAAGACAGTCAAACTTGAAACTATTCCTTTATTCTTTAAGAGGTCCCTCCAATAAATTAATCACCAATGTCAAATTCTTTCATCTTTATATTTATAAATACTTATCCTTTTATCACAGCTTAATTCAAGGTGGTCCAATAAAAAGCTTATTATCAATCACTGGTACCCGCGCCACCCAAATATGGACATATTGTTACGTATGAAAATATCTATATTTTCTGTGTTTGTCTGCATGAGCTTTCTTATTTATACAAAGGTTAACATTTCGACCATACTGCCATTGCAGCCCAAGAATTTATTAACCATATCTCGATTTGATCACTTACATTCAGCTGTTCAGTGGAATCAAAAGCCTCTCGAAAACAATTTAAAAAAAAGAGAATGTTCTATTCCGAAATCTGATTCAGGCTACAAAAAGAGTTGCTTACATTCACGGTGGATAATCACACGATACAATTTCAGAAAATCTTCCATAACTTTGTTAATATGGGGCCGATTTAAATTCGGTTTAAAGCAGAGAAAGTGGATGTAGACGTAACGCAGTAGATGGACGTGGTGGATTTTTTTAAAAATCAACTGGCAAAACAGTTATTGAAGATCAACCAAAATTTTGGTTGATCTTCAATAACTTTTTTTATCAGTCGATATTTCAAAAATGCACCACGCCCAGCTTATTCCTGTTATTTTTCCACCTTCTCTGCTTCAAACCGAATTCAACTTGGTCAAGTATCAACAAAAATATCGACGATTTCCTGAAATTCTGAGTCATGTGATTAACCACCGTGATATTGTACCTGTAGCACAGAAAATATCTTTTTTTATTGTAAGGTTAAATCTCATGCTTCCATGTAGATCAATGGACAATGTTTATACTTTTCATATCATTATTTCATCATTTTTCTGTCATAATTTTACGTGGACATTTCTTCAAAATGCATTACATGCAGTGCTTACTAAAATATATATTAGGCAGAAAATGCATTTTTGTAAGATTCCAGGAATTTTACTCTTTCAGGTATTCCTGCTTTTGAAATGAATAAATGGGTCATTCAATTTAGTACCTGTAGAACTATTTTTGTGTAGTTATTAGGTAAATTTCGGCGAGTAAATGACAAAAAACACAGAAATCTTCAACCGACATAACCTAGCTTTTCTTTCAAAACCTTCCAACTACAGCTTGGTTTAAGCTGTATTTACGAAGTTTAGGAAGAAATGCAGCGACAACCTTTACAAACAAGATTGTTAATCATCATCAAACGACTAACCTTTATTTTGTGGCCGGTAAATGGCGGGAAACGAGCGTCAATTGATACCTTGAGTTCTTTGATTTTCCGGTAATGACTAAAACAACCGACTAGGTGCGGAACCGTCGCATAAACAATGGCGGGTATACCTTTTTGTGACCGAAATGTCTGGACGAATCGTACTAATAATATTGAAAATATATCCAAGTACACTTATCTTGTTTTTTTAAAAAAGATTAAGAGATCATGATTATCACTTTATAAATCAATTTTAAAAAAATCCAATGCAATTTTCAATGGAAATTCCAGAGTTTGTGTTCAATTAGCTAGAAGTATTTAGCATTTAAAACATTGGTTTATGCGAAACTGCTACCTGAACGAGTAAAACGTTAAGACAAAGTTTATGAGAGGGAAAAAAAGTGATAACAGGCAAAGAAAAAAGAAACTGTTAGATACGCTTGTTTACTTTTAAAACAAACAATGTCTTCTTTTAACACGTAAACATTTGTGAAGAGAAAACATTAAACGCTGGTACAAATACATTGAAATACCAGGGATGGTATTCTGCAATGAATCTTAATCCCAGTCCAATACTTTTTCCACAACATTCATTGTTTCTACAAATTTCATGTGGATTTGTATTGCTTTTTCCGAAAATAAAAACACAGTAAAAAGTTCACATACGAATATATGATTGAACGTGGCACATCAGCAGTTACACAGTCATGTACTTGCGTTTAGAAAATATCGTGCTAAAATTACATGCAACTGTTGTTTGTAGAAACACGAGGTCCTAAGTATGTTTTGTAATCTATTCTATTCCCCATATATTCGGAAACCGGAAACCAACAAAGTTTTACGTCGATAAGTATAGGTGTCACACCAGCAGCAACTTGTTCGGTGGGAAAGGTTGGATACCATTATTTTAAAAGAAAGAGAAAAAACCGCAACTACCGTTTCAAATGAGTTGCTTGTGCAGAAAAGCGACACTATATTTGGAGAGTAATAAATAAGAGCTGTTTGAATGGAAATTGCTATTCACTTGTTCATAAGTCCTGATACAGTTGGTATTTAAAGAAAAGTCTTCTCGATGAGATCTAAATGAGTACACATGCCATGGGGTTTGATAAAATGACTATTTCAGTTATGCCCTTACATCCTCTTTATTGTTTGTTCCGTGCTTATCCTTTTGAGAATATATCTATCCTTAAGAATAAACGATATATGTTACGTTTCGAAGCCTGAGTCATGTTGTAAAAGATCGCTGCTTTTCAACAAAAATCTCGTAACTGCAGCTTGAGACAAGCTGCAATAACGAGGTGTTTGTTGGAAAGCTACGACTGATGTAATAATGAGAGGTCAGGTTTCATGTCAACATAAACTAACAATGTTGGCGCGTTTGATGTCAGAACATTGCTAACTGCTGTAACAAGACAATCGTGCATGTTTTACATAATGTTAGAATGTATCTTGCGTAAGGCACCTTTTATTCCAACCCAACATCATAACTCTTTCACAAACAGCAAAATTGTAGGGAGTTCCAATTTAATAGCTGCTACAGATGACTAAATTCATGTTGATAAAAATAGGATTTGTGTGAAGTTTAGCTTAAAAATATTGAGGCAAAATGAGAAAATGCTGATTATCAGCATTTTCTTCTTTTCCTCAATGTTTTCCAAAGCCTTATCTGGTAGGGACGTTAAAACAGGCCTTGCTTGGAAAACGGCTAAGCCCTGTCCACCATTTCACAAATAGCAAACCGTTAATCTGCTCAAATTTAAAAGATGTGGGTCATTGTCTTACTAATAGACGCCAAAAGTAGGTTTTATTTTGGAAATGACCATTGTGCACGATTAATATGCCTATCTTGCTTACGCGCACATACTTGTTCACATAGTCAGCCAGCCAGTCAGGAGGTCCGTGGTTCGATCCAAGCTATTGGCAGCGTAGTAAAATTTCGAAAGGCTTTCTATTTTGAAACCTCTGGATGTTTCTATAACTTCATATGGCAGTATGTACCTGATTAAAAGCATTCTCTTACAGAAGGTCGTTCGTTTCCCCAACCGTTATATTAAAGACTGTTACATTTTGAAAGCTGGTGTGCATAAATGCTTATAAGAATAGAGCATGTGTTTACTCCAGCACAGAAGATACGTTTATTGGTGAAATGGAGAAAAATACTTGTTTACAGCATTTCGTTCTTTTTGCAGCAATGTTTTCGATACTTGTTTCTGTTTAGGAAATGGATGATCAATGGAAAAACCGTTTCACGCGCCTAACGTCACGTCACGCATTTTGCATTTAGAATGACAAAATCATTTATGAATGAAAATGATTGATAGTTCGTAACGACAATGCATTTTATTTCTGTGAGTAATAATTAACACCGATGCCAAGGTCATGTTACTAGCAAGGTATCAGTTTGACACTATCTGGCAAAGCTGCACATTCGAGACTGTATTCTGTTATACATAAGGTCAAATTTCAAGGTTACATGTTTCAAAGAATTAACATATACCCTCTTTAAAGGGGAAAGGATCGAGGTTTTCTGTTTGAATCTATTGCTTCAATTGGGTCTGATACACAATGTATTTAGAGGAAAATTACTCATTTGATAAACAGCATCTCTTTTCCCTCCAAACGTTTTTGAGGATAATCTACCATGTAGAGAAATTGAAAAAGAAATTGTCTTAAGAAAGGTCTAGGGATGTCACTTATACAAGACAGAAATAAATAATACGTGTCAGTGCGCATAATAATATTGAAAATATAGTTAATGAATGAAAATGGTACATGCCACACAAAAGGGGGTCTTGTACATAAGAATAAAATGACATACCGGTATCGGATAGATCGTTTCTGTGGAGCCAAAATTGTTATCAAATTCTTTCATGCTTATTTTTTCAAGTAAGTATCTTTTTAGCAAATCCCCATTTTTCGTTGGTAGAAAAGATTAAGAAAGTACATTGACAAAAAAGTTAATGAATGAAAATGCTAACTGACACACAAAAAGGGGTCTTGAAGTTTGGGACAAGAAAACATATCGGATATGTCGTTTCTGTAGAGCGAAACTTGGTATCTTCTCTCTTTTTTCATGTCTGCTTTTTCAAGTAAGCACCTTGCCTTTCTACTCGCAAACATTTTTTAAGACAAAAGAATATTGGAGAGTTGTTCTAAATAGATTAAGCATATGGGTAACATTACAGCGAGGAATCATGTGACATAACATTCATGAAATAGGCCAATTTAATAATTCTGTTCATGTGCGGCCGATTTGAAAATGGCGGTATAACGCTATGTATATGCTGAGTGTAAAGGCTATTTTAAACAGAAACTGGTGACAATTTCGATTGGTCTTCAATAAATTTTGAACCAGATGTTGTTTAAAAGATCAACCAGATCTAGAAAATCTTATTTTCTGAAATTGAGGCGTCACATGATTCTCTACCAATACGTTGGTACCCGCGCTATGTGTTTACTAAAATACCGGTAGCATAATGCGGTGCATATCGTAACTACACATGCTCGCACTGCCCGACTCCCTTCCGTTGCGTCCTTTTAATGCAACAAGGGTCCTTTTTTCTGGGTCCCAACTCAAATGATGGATAGAACGTCAGACCGATGCATTATGTTTTTATGAGTAATAATTAGCAAGTAAATTTTGCTTGTGTCATTATGATTTACAATTATCGAGGTGCGCCCTTTATGCAAAAATGTGGTCGACTTTTCATATTCTAAATCAGAGGGAAGAGATTAGTAACTTGTTGATATCTGAACGTATTGGTTTAGATATACAAACTGAGCTAGGATCTATCAAATGGGCCGTTATCAAGACCAAATTTAATGGTGAAGGGTGAGTCGGATCCCACTGTTCCGACCCAACCCCATGGATCCGTGCATGTTAATAACAGATTTTATCAACATTTATCTAGATCAGCTTGTGCACACTTGCAGTCAAATCAAGAGTTAGACCACTAGGATAAGAACTGCTAGAGAGAAACACGGATCTTGATCAGACTACACTTAAACGCCAGCTGTTCTGGATCAATGGTGGTTTTAAATGTCACAATGGGGTTTTTTTTCTATCGCTTAAGGTAGAATACCCGTAATATGGCCCTTTTGAGATTAAAAAACATCGGCTTCTTTCGAGTGGCGTCATTACGGATCCGAACCGATTCGGGCGACGTCGAAAACATTCGGCGGTGGGACATTCCACCGCCGAATGTTTTCGACGTCGCCCGAATAATTCCGACATATCGCTAATCTCATTAGTGGACTACCTTAAATAGAAGTGATATTACAAAACGACTTGCCGACCGATAATTAAGCCTCATTCATTTGGAAAATCAAAAGAATTATGGTTCTCGTTGAAAATAAATTTGTGAGAAAAAGCAACAGACTGCACTATGAGTCAGAAAGGTAAATTATATTAGAAGTAGACAAAGTTCGAGTTATTTTATAACAGATATAAAGTGGTTATGTCATAAGCACGACTTACATTTTATTTAGGTCTCATTCATAAGGAAATGAAAGCAAGATTAGGCTAATACGAAAATAGTGTTTCGCGTCAAATATTAAGTAATTTTGGTATGAAACTTGGTATGAAAATTGGTGTCTTGAAGAATTGTGCTGTTAAGCGTTTCGCGTTTCGTTTCGTCAAAAACCACAGATTATTAAGCTGTGAGCCTGGTTTTTTCAAGAAACGTGACGATTAATTTATGAAAATCAGGATAAATGTGCATACGTGCTGTCTGGCAATGGTCTATACTGATAACATGTGGTGACCATAGGAAATGAAAACTGCTACAATAGCCATGCTTTTTGTGCTAACGATAGACTGCGTTTACCTTTATGTTTTGATAAACCATCTGTGTTGTTATGAAATCTCGTTACTACGGCTTGAATCAAGCCGTAGTTACGAGATTTCGGAATAACACCTACGAAAATACTTTAATTTGTCCGAATTTACGTCACGATTAGCTGGATAAAATCGTTCCCTATAGAACAATTTGATTGTTGATTAGACTGTGACTATGCCATAATGACTATTTTTCCACAGCTTAGCTCAATTTCATGCAATTTGAACTAGGCTACAACTACAAAAGAAAAATGATGAAAATGAAAACTGAATCATATCTGCCAAGTTGTAGGCTGATTATTACAATTACGTAATTTCATATTTTGCACTTCTTGTGCAGCACCTTTAACTTTGGACAAGTAAATACTTTTTCGTTTTATTAGGCCAGACAAACGCGACATTTTACAGTTCCAAGTTGAAAGTAGAATGAAATAGAAAAAAGTAGCATTTAATGAATAGAATGAAATTTGTCTTATTATCCCAATTGTATATTCCAGTCCCAATATTACAGCACATGTTTACAAATTTTACCTATGTAAACAAGAAAAAATGCGTTGTAAATTTGCGATAAATGTTTGCATGCGTTAGTTCGAATTTTGCGAACGTGAGACTCCTGCAAGACTCGGACTATCATAATGCAAAATTACGGTATATTTGAGTTATATCATGGAGTTGTTAAGTTGTTAACCAACCCACACTGACGGTGACTCTTTTTGACTCACCACAAATTAATGGCTTTGGAAAAAAATGTGGAAAATGAAGAAATTGCTTGTGACAAGCAATTTCTTCACTTCCCACAATATTTTCCTTACAAAATTATTAAAATGTATTTTTTCATTCATTTTACTTGTCGTCTGCAACATATTTGAATTTGGACAAGTCTAACAGTCTGCCGTTTGGTAATGGGTTAACGTATGTAAATTTTGTAAACATGCCATATAATATCGTGACTGGACTATAGATGCTGACGACTAGGTGGATGAATTACTTCGGAAAAAGTACTTCATATTTCTTATGCGGCGAACACAATATTAGATCAAGAGCGCGTAATTATTGGTAGCTGTTTTCTATACGGCGATCGAGTTTTCTCCCTTAGAAAGTCGTATCATTCATGACATCCTCCCTTAGAAATCTTTTCATTGGACAAATCGTTCGTAATTGCTCTTTAACAAACTGAACAAATCGGATCATATTTCAATTAATCTATGTAAAAAACTTAAAACGCAACATTTTTAAATTTTTTGTCGATTTTTGAAGATCTAATGACCGGCATGATTTTGATACATCGATCCTGTTGCAGACGAGTTATATATAAATACGAATTTAATACGAAACATGTTGTTATTTTGTGTAAAAAAAATGCACATCATGGAAAGCATTGAGAAAAAGTTAGAAAAATGTTGCATCTGTATTATATCTAAATTTCATCTCTATGTTTTCAAAGCTCATTTGAAAAGAGTGTTCAAAACAATATGTTGTTAGGGAGATGGATGAAGGTTTCGATCCAGATCGAAGGCCCGCGCATAACCCTTTCCAAAACGCCCCCGAATTTGTATGTTGTTAATTAAGTAAAAATGTTAAAACCAAAAAGACAGTACCGGTTAACGGCAATTTCCTAATGTTCAGCCTGTTCTTCTTTCATATCAATTTTTCTAAAGCTTTTCCTTTCAAGGGCGCCAAAAGCACAGGTTGTTTGAACCTAACTTCTTACTCTAATGTACCAAGAAGACATCAAACCAATTAGTTTTAATATTTGGTGTTGGGCTCCTTTTTAATTAACTTAGGATTGTTTGGGAAACGACGTTAAGATACTTACACGTGAAACATTTCACATTTTAGAAACATATCGATGTCGTTAACCCTTTCCCAGAAAAAAATTAAAAAATGAAAGCTGATTCCAAGGACGAAATGAATGTGGACGAAGAAAGGTTTTGCGTACATCTTTGAAGATTCACAGTCGGTAATCGCGTATGTCATGATATATTTTCCTCTAATTTTGTCAACAACCCCGCTATACTCTTAAGTTTATTTTGATACCAGAATATTCCATCAGCCCCTTGTCAAAGCTGAAAACATTTGTGGAAAGTGATTCATTTTACTTTTAACGAATATTCCTTGGTTTGACAAGAAAAAAAATGAGGAAACCCTTGCCATAAAAAAAATAAAAAAATTGAAAAGAATGGCGGGTACTTTGGCAGGTACTTAAATACTAGGGGGAAATGTTAAGCAATTTGTTTTGACCAAAATTGTTTTACGACAAAAATGTTTGGATTTACTTAGTCAGTTTCATTTGCAAATTAGAAAAAAACTAACTCACTAAAGTTGCACTGCGTTCAAAGGCTCTTTGAAGTATGGGAGACCGGGGCTAGTTGATGCAGGGGCAAGTTGATGCATTGGGAATAAAACTGTAAATACGTCATTTATGGCATCAGCAATGACATGAAAGAAAGTCCTTGACAGCCCCCATCTTCTCCGGGTGTTTGGGGAAATTTTGGTAAGAAATGTGGATTTGGCGTGGAAAAGTTGTTTTTCACACACGAAAGTAAATTTTATGGTTTTTTGCAGAATTTCGTTTCATGCAAATGCGTCTTTGATAATTCATAATTCAATTATGCGCACAGGATGTTCAATGTGTGAGCTTCAGTATGACAACTTCTTTCTATAGGAAATACTTTGCACAAGTTGTCTACATTGCTTCATGTCACGTGGGGGTTGGTCGGGGCAAGTTGATGCACTGAGCCTGGGGCAAGTTGATGCACTCGACCTGCCAAAGAAATATACTGGAAAAAAGAAGAAATGAAGAATTTCTATCTCAGTTTACATGCAGGAAAGATAGAGCTTTTATATTACACAAAGACAATGGAAATTGGCCATTCAGATCATACGTGATAGAAGAAAGTCTGAAAATTGCATCAACTCGCCCCGGTCTCCCCTACTCAATACAGCCTAAACACAGACTCGGTCCTTGTTTAGCTTATGGACCTGTATGATATTCCATGTGGGCACATGTTTAAACTGTTTGATTTGTTAAGACATAGTTGCAATAATGTAACGGAAATCTTTTCAAATTTTGATCTAGGTTTCGGGTACAATCTCGTCCTAATTGTTGCAATGGAGCAGGCTCCTGAGTGATTCACTCCACAAGTTTAGCATATGCTAGTCAAACTTCAAAATAAAGCTATTGAATGTTGTAAGAATATTACCTGACAACAAGTTAACCATTTTTTCTGTCAATTAAGCGTAATTTAGGCCATGAAAACGACAGATTTACTGTTATTTCTAACGCACAGACTTTACAAGTTAATGAAGAAAATATGCATCAACATGCCCCATGGGTTGCATCAACTTGCCCCAGGCATGGGGCAAGTTGATGCACTCGACCTACCAAAGAAATATACTTGGAAAAGGAAGAAATATACTACAATTCAATGATTTCTATATCAATTTACATGCAGGAAAAATTGAGCTTTAACATTATACAAAGACAATAGAAATTGGTCATTCAGATCATAAGTAATGGAAGAAAGTCTGAAAAATGCATCAACTAGCCCCGGTCTCCCCTAAATATGCTAAAAAGACGTTTTGCACGGTATTTATACATGGTGGCGTGACGGTCAAAGAGGTGGCTTAACATTTTGGTGCGAGTCAAAGTATCATTTCTCTACTGATACTAGTAGTTAAAATTACTGCCAATGAGGTAACGTCCGAGACAGGTTACGTTCTAGCTATAGCATGAAACAAGCCGACGCAAGGACAATTACTCAACGTGTTCACGACGTAATCGTTTCCCATTAGCAAACGCACAGCCATCTTCGCTAGCCAAGGTTGAACCCACCTATGTTCGTACTCACCCTTGGCGGATTTAGTCCGATTTTCTTGAAATCGCGAAGCGCCGCCTACAATTGTCAATAGTACCGGCCGAAAATGACAGTGACGTGGGCTAATGTTTAAGTACTTGACAACCAATCAACTCTGTTCGTATTTGTAACGGTGCAAATCAGACGAATTGATTGGTTTTGCAGCAGTAAACATCAGCCTACGTCACTGTCATTTTCGGCTGGGACTATTGTAGCGGTTGTTCTGTTGGTTGTTTACGTTATTTCGTCCATTATTGATGACGTCGTTAACGCGCGTTGTCTTTCGCGTAATGCAGATTAGGTAAAAGTTAGCTGCTTCTTTAATCAAGTTGACGAAAGTATAACAATTTCGTCGATTAAAGATAGGGAATTCCTGTCTAGTAGAGTGAAATTCTAAGGAAAATCGCCCATCTTTGCGTTTTTGAGTTGCAAATGCAATGCTTTTTCCAGCCCGTTGTCATGAATTGGTTACTCATAACAAATGAATCAGTCGACAATCTGATTGGTTCCAGCGAGACCTCGCTGGAACCAATGAAAACGCTTTCCAGGACACCAAGAAAATCGGACTAAATCCGCCAAGGGTGAATACAGAAACGACGTTACGTTGTAGATGCCACCCTTGGCTTGCGAAGATGACGTACAGCCGGTTTGATCAGAAATGCGACTTTGATTTGTCCTCGTAATGTGAGGAACATACTTCGTTCTTTGCGTTTAGGTGCACGTCCTCCTTACGTTGGTTTTCCTTTTGCTTGTGTTCACAGACAGGCCAGGCTGAACCGGACGCGGATACACTGTCCATTGACAGGATGGCAGTGAAATCAAGTCGCTTTTGTAGGTTCATCACGTTTGAATTTTAAATTTTTGTAAATTGATGAATCTCATTAGTCAACGTCATTCAACATGGCCGTTTTAGAGGCGATAGCGTCATGATCTTTAGTTCTATTTGATATTAAAGCAAAACTAACTTTGTCACTATTTAATGGAACTTAAGTCGCATATAATTACGTACTAAAATTTTCCAGTCTGTGTTTTTTTTTCCATTCTTACGTTAAGAGCACGCCATCAATCTCCAGCATGATTACGGCTGTCTACATGTTGCTAGACACACGCTAAACTTTCTTCGGTTACAGAATGTGGGCTTGGTAGACTAGCCAGCCACGCTGTCGGACCATACGCCAATCTAATACTTCCCAGACCATCTTGGAACTAGAGGAAGAGGCAGGAATGACGTCAATAACGTAAAAGGTCTGGCACGTGTTCTCCTTCTGCATTTTTGGCGTAATGCAGTGGGTTTTGGTTGCGGACACATTTCAAGCATAACAGACAGCATGATACTGGACATTACGAACGCTAAAGATGGGGAATGCCGATTCCATGTGTCATTTTAGAGTGCTACTCCTAGAATGTTTGAAGTCACATATCAGACGTATCAGATCTCTATTTCAAAGCAAAATTATGAGTTATGTTGTAAAGACAATAAATATCGTTGTCTAAAAAATTAATCACGTTCGGAACACAGATCAATGAGAAAGTAACTGCAACTTACGAAATTGCTAAACGTTTTCCCTCAGTATTATTAAAATATTTTTCAAATGCATGTTGACCAGAGTAAAGGAAAATACGTCATAAAAACGTTCGAGGAAATGTTAAACTGGTGGGCAAATAAACGAAAAGGAGCCCTAAAAGTTGTTGCATACAGTTAAGAAAAAGTAAAAAATGAACAAGTTGTGAAACATGTAGGCTCAAACTGATGATATGATATATTGCAATGTCGGAATATTTCTGGTTACGTTGTAGGCTTAATCATTCGACAGTAAAAAGTGCATTTTTATGCCCCCGATAGGGAGGCATCATAAATTTGACTTGTCCGTCCGTCCGTCTGTCCGTCCGTCTGTCCATCTGTCTGTCGGTCTGTCCGTCCGTCATTCCGTCCAAAAACTTTAACATTGGCCATAACTTCCTTATTACTTAACATATTCGCTTCATACTTTACCACAACATTCCTTGGTACATTACCTTTCTGTAGGCACATACTTTGGTGACCTTGACCCCTGGATGACCTTGACCTTGAACATAGATTGGCCATAATTTAAAATCAAAGCGGTGTCGGGGGCATTGTCATCTTACAGTGACAGCTCTTGTTTAAAATTGTAATGCTTTCGTACAGATCAGATAGGCCTGCGTTACGAATGTGTACGACGTCGCACGAAAAAAAATTAGCCGGGATCTGGAAAAACGTCCCTTTAAGCATTTGAGACAGCCAGGTTTCAAGACCAGGCTGTGCCTAGATGCAGCCTATCCAGCATCCATGTTACTCTCAAATGGTTGCTACAGACCACGAGGAAGCTATTGGGGAACAACATGGTTCCTGGTCAGACTGCGTGTATACACAGGCTGATCTGGAACCATGTTGTTCTCAAATCCTATAAGGGACGTTTTTCCAGATCCTGGCTCAAATAACCTCATTGGGGATGAACTCCTATGAAAAGTTTAACCATGCAAGAGCATCAGCATCTGTGTCATTCCCTACAGTGTTTTAAGATTAAAAACATAAGCTGCGCTTGATGCCTGTGCGCCATAAGAAACTATATTGCAAGACCATTTTGGGATAGTATTCACTAATTAGTCTAATGCTCAGTATGCCTTTAAATGACTCAACAATCAATCCAATTAGCCGAGGCAAACGTCATATCCAATGAAATGAATTCTAGTATAATTTAGATTTAGAAATGTTAGTGAATATTGTTTTTGGTCATTACATAGCTACATTTTGTCGATTTTTTTCTCCCGTATGCAAGCGTGAGAAAGTGAAAAACAAATTTGAATGGGCGAGCCAAGATTGATAAACTTCAAACTACGTTGTTTAATCGTACGGGGTTTTAGATAATGCAGTGTTAATCGCCAAATTAAATTGACACCTTAGATAAACTATTTTTCACGATAATCTATGTCAATACTCACATGGTGGGCGTTTCTGACGATAAAAGCCACCAATGGGTTAAAGTAATTTCGCAATAGGAGTGGAAATATGCGGGTCTTGTAAGCGAAATGAGGCGTTCAACCAATAGTAGATAATATCGAACGCGTTTGAATTGAAAGAAGATCTGTCAATTGAGAGATAATAGTACAAACGAAATAAATAGAAAACTTAGCCGAATCGGATGAATAAGTGTATTTGACGTTATTTTGTACGATTGTAGTGTACGAGACATATAGGTGACGAGTGGGTTAATAAATTGTTGTCTCCTTTTGAGAAGAGTATTAATTTTTGTCTTCTTTATTTCGAGTGCAAGGAAATTAATTATGTGCAAGGAAATGGTGAGATGTGTGGAATATAGTGTTAAGATTAAGAGAAAGGGATATCATGTAAACTGAAGGATAAATGAAAGGTTCTTGCCTTTTTGAAGTGTCATTTTTCATACCTGTGAGTTAAATACGGAAAATGTCTGGACAGATAGTGAATTTGAAAGATGAGTTGCGAGTTGGATCAGAATAGCGAATCGAAAGTGCGACTCGCCAGGCGAAAAACTTTAAATTAGGAATTTGGTTATTCCTTTCACGGTTAAGAGACATTGAGACCATTTAACCCATTACCAGACGGCAAAATTTTAGACTGCTCCCAATTCAAAGATGTTGCAGACGAAAATTTTTGGCCAATTAAATTTTACATTTATGGTGTCTTGGGATAGAAAATATTGTGGGAAATGAAGAAATTGCTTGTCGCAAGCAATTTCTTCATTTTCCACAATGTTTTCCAAGGCCATTGTCTTGTATGAAGTCTAAAAGAGCCAGTGTGTGGTAATGGGTTAATATCCTAACGCAGTACAGATTACAAAATATATCTGAAAAAAAAAAAGAACCTGCTTAGTGTGTCACAGAAACATTTTGGTGAAATAAAAAAATACTTACCATATTTCTTTTGTCATTTCCCATCAAAGATTTGGTTCAAAGTACCTAATCTTGAAAGCCAATCAATATGGAACGATTGCTTAAAACATGTTAAATTAAACATTTGGGGGTTAAACTACGTAGAACAATATATTTCAATCAATTAGGCCTATATAATTGTTTAGCACTTATGAATCAGCAATGTTTACTAGCATAATGAAATAAAATACAAATTATATAAAAGGTGCATAAGTTTAATGTACAAAAGTAATGATAAATTGTTAACGTTGTCGTGCGGTTCTAAAAATAATGTCAACTTTTATCATTTATAACAAAATCACTTGCTTTTTTTTTTAAAAAAACGTCTTATTAACGCTATTTTAGTTTAAAAAGAAATTTGTTTAACGTCATTACATTGCAGACGTTTCTTAAAATAGTCCGACAAAATTTTATAGAAATTGATTACTTTATTTTATGAGCGGCGGTTTCAAAACATCGCTTTGTAGCATATCGTCGTTTTTCTACGAAAACCTTGTATCTGCAGCTTGTTTTAAGCTGTAGATACGGGGTTTTCGCAGAAAAGCAGCGATATGACCGATTTGAACTTCACATAATTTGATTTTGTAGTGAGAAATTATCTTATGTGTTGTGTGTTGGTTTGTCTATATGTTTTACATCGATTTGATTTTTTTATATTATCCTTTTCGAAAACGACGAAATTTCAGACCACTTGAATTTGAAAGGATTAATTTTTATAGATGACGAAACATTTGATGTCAAAAGTAGAAAATGTGTATATTGTACCATAGAAAATACTGAGAGAAACGAAAAAATGTTAATCGTCAGCATTGTCTTTTTTCAATGTTTTCCCAAACTGTTTCACATGCATGGGGACTTTAAAACCAGCTTCCGTTCCGAGAACAAACTATATAACTTTTTAAACTGTCAGAGCATTTTATTCGCGTGCTTTCTTTCTATGTGTAGAACACTTTCTTCTTTTCCTTCAAAATTTTCCGACACTCTCTTCTGAGGGTATTCCAAAGCCCGGTCTTGTTTGGGTAAGGGTTAACACGAAAAATTCAATTTATAGATACGAAATTGACGCGCGGTTTATTTAATGATTGTATTTTCTGTACTCTTCTTATCAAATCGCTTGTCTATAAAATGCAAATACCTGACATACAGAGGGATTTATAGTATTTTAACCCTTTCCCAAACAACAAAATGTCATGGTTACCCACTTCAAAAACTGCCAAAAATGACAAAATGGAAGTTATTAAAGATAGAATTTGCGTAAAATATTACAAAGAAAATATTGAAACAAAAGGAGAAACTGATGGTTATCAGCAGTTTCTTCTTTTGTTTCAATGTTTCCCAAGCCTTTTCTATTAGGGACGTCAAAACCAGGTCTTGATTGGGAAAGGGTAAAAATCTTTCCGTAACCAGACCATAGTTCACCGCCCCTAATAGTTTCTGTAAAGATTTTGAAAAACATTGAAGCAAAAGAAGAAAATGCTGATGATCAGCATTTTTTCCTTTTGCCTCAATATTTTCTATGCTATTTTGAACATAAAAAATCCATTTTGGTCGTCCACAACAGTTTTCAAATAGGACAGTCCTAAAATTCTGAGTTTAGGTATATGTTTAAAAATTTCCCCGGCAGCAAAAAATAAAACTATTCCAATTTAAAAAGCAAGCTCATAAAATGGAAATTGATAAGGTATGATTTGTTTAGTCTGTCATAGGAAATATTGAAGCAAAAGGAGAAAATGCTGGTTCTTCTTTTGCATCAAAACCTAAAATACCCAAATAGATCTACCTTAATTATGAACCGCATAACTAACATTATATAAAAGAGATTTATACCTAGAACCTTGCGCTGACCCGTACAAAGAAATTTGCATTTTTTTCTTTCCTTTCTTTCTGTATTTGTAAACAAATTGACTTATTTGGCGGAAACCAAAAAATAATTTCTTGCACATGCTATTGTGGAAGACCCTTCTTAATCCATTACCAGACGACACAATTGTGTGGTGCTCCAAATTCAAAGATGTTGCAGACGACAATGAAAACTGAATGAAAATCTACATTTTTGGTCTTTTTGTGTGGAAAATATTGTGGGAAATGAAGAAATTACTTGTCACAAGCAATTTCCTCATTTCCCACAATGTTTTCCCAAACCTTTGTTAGTGAGGGAGTCAAAAGGCGTCACTGTGCAATGATGGGTTAAACTAATTGTGGTCCTTCAAATGCATAAAGATTCACGTGAATATCTCAAAAGGGTAGATCATACAATTCAATTTATCAATCACAGGGCCAAAGAGAAAGTTTGCAGTGAAGATACGCGCAGTGCAATCAAACAAGATTGATATGTGGATGAAAACATAAAACAAAAGTGATAAAATCCATTAAAAAGTGAAAAACGAGCAAACATGCTACGTTTTTGAGATAGCAAACCCTTTATCGTGCATCGAAAGTGTCGGTAAACCCCTATTTTATGCAGTGGAATAGACGAATCATACAGTCTCTGTAATGAAACCTTTTTTCATGCATCGAAATTTTCGAAACGTGCTGGGTGCGGATACTAAATAGTGAAATTTACGACAGTGTAAATAGAACGCGCACCTGCAAAGCGTCGCTGAAACTATAGCAACGGCGGGGCTGACCAATGGCTAATCAGCTGCGCCATGGGATTAAGTAAGGCCACCCGTCAAATTATAGGAATAATTTACTTTCTATACTTCGTGTACGGGCATTATCTGTAAGTATAACTAAGAATTAGACTCTAGACTATATTTATTCACATTTCCTGTTTTATCATTAATAAAGATTAACGTCCTTAGATGTATCAAATGGTGACGTCACAATCAATGTCATATCAATTGCGTGTATTTTGATATAATTCAATGAGGACCTTGTTGAATGGCAGAAACTAGTATTGCAATACCGGTATTCAAAACAATAAGCATTGAATGGTAGTAGCATACTAAAGAATCAGACTATAAACAAGTGTTATGCCATTTTAACCATTTCCCCGAACTGACCCGTATTTTGTTTTTATTTTGAATTATGGCACATAGTTATACAAATATATAGATATAATCTAGACACATATAGATATTTTCTTCTGAATCCTAATATGTTCTTGGACATTCACCCTTTTGGACCCTGCTTCTTGTAATACATGCTTAGCGCCACATTTGATTCTTTTAAGGGTTTTCATTCAAAGACAAATTCGCCATTCCACGAGCATTATGCATTCTATAGTTTAGGATTTCCTTCAATTTCACACGGTATTATTTTGTAAGTGCAATTGTTTTCATTGTTTATTTCCATAAATGCGTTTTAATCCCTTACACAATTCAACGACTTTTCAATTAAAGGGGAGGTGACATTGAGATAAAAAGAAAGACATGGTGGTCTTGTATTCAAACCCCTTTGCTGACGATGCCCCTGGATATTGTTCATTTCTAAGCTATGAGCGACGTAAGAATGAAGGGAGTAAAAAATGACAACAACAAAATGCAGCTTGTCACCAAAACCTCGTAACTAAACCTTTAAATAAGTGTTTGTTACGAACTTTTGGAAGAAAAACGACGATAAGCAGGTGTTAACTCTTCATAGTTTCGCATTATTTACAGTGATTTATTGAAGAACTCCTGCAGAAAGCCACCCAACTAATGCATTACTTATATACTAAATGTATTCACACATGCACAAAAAATGACGTTCTCATTTGTGGGTGTCTTGAGATATACTTTTTACAATGAATGATAGTTTATATAAAGACAAATAATGCAGTAAGTGAAATAGTCGAACATTTAAAAAAAAAGCATAAATAAGATAAAACGTTGTTAGTGTCGAGAAATTGTCTCCACCTTTTACTACATTTTCGACGTTTTAAGAAACCGACATCGTTGGCACGAGTTCATCAAATGGGATATGAGCATTCATAGTCTAGGCATACTCCAACAATTTCCTTACAGTAGTTGCCCAGCAAAGGCGTTGTTTCTTCTTTCTGAGGCTATGCAGTGAAAATGAAAAAAAATATCATACACTCAATTCAATACTTCATATAGGCTAAATCAAAATAAGTTTTAATGCATCAGTCCAAAACTACGAATACTCAACGATTTTGGATAATGTGTATAAGTACGACGTAAAATTTAGGTATATTGGCTGTCCTAATAATTTCAAAACTTAATTGCATGTAAGAACCAAGTCACAATCTAAGTCAACATAGTTTAGTTTCAAAAGTACAGAAACTCAGTTTGATCGGGAAACAATAGTAGCTGTACCAGCTGTTACAATAAGAATCAAGGTAGTTCAATCCAGTTCACATATTTTAATCCTTTCCCAAACAAGACCTAGTTTTGACGTCTTTAATAGTTACAGCTTAGGAAAACATTGAGACAAAAGAAGAAAATGTTGTCAACCAGCGTTTTCTTCTATTGCCTCAATATTTTCTTTGATATATCATACATACTGTATATATATCTTATTTTGGTCAATATTCATTTTGTCGTCTGCAACAGCTTTTGAATTGGAACAGTCCATTTTTGTCGTCTGGGAAAGGGTTTAGGGTATTCCAGTACAATGAGAAATCATTATTAATCAAAAGTTTTGGGGCGAAAAATGTTAATTGATTGAGTTTTGTATGACGTTTTCTATTTTACTGTAATAAATGATGACAGATCTGCACAATAAAATAGACCATATACATTACACTAGTTTATATGAAGAGAAAAGAAGAGAGAAAAAATCGGCCCAGATCTTCTTGTTTTTCGTGCATTTTTAGCTCACCTGAGCACTTTGTGCTCGAGGTGAGCTATTGTGGTCACTCACCGTCCGTCGTCCGTCTGTCCGTCTGTCTGTCTGTCTGTCTGTCTGTCTGTCTGTCTGTCTGTCTGTCCGTCCGTCAACAATTTCTTCAAACATCTTCTTCTCCACAACCAATGGGCCAATTTTGACCAAACTTGGCAGGAATGTTCCTTGAGTGACCCTTCTCAAAACTTGTTCGCAGATTTTTGATTCATCAAAAAATGTGGGCGTGGCAGGGCGGGGCTTATCAGACTTAGAAAATCCTAAGAAAATTCTTTAAAAATCAACCATTGGGTCAATTTTAATCAAACTTGGCAGAATTGTTCCTTGAGTGACCATTCTCGAAAGTTCTTTGCAAATTTTTGATTCGTCAAAAAATGTGGGCGTGGCAGGGCGGGGCTTATCGGACTTGGAGAAATCCTAAGAAAATTCTTTAAAAATCAACCATTGGCCCAATTTGAACCAAACTTGGCAGAAACGTTCCTTGGGTGACACTTTTCAAAATTTTTTGCAAATTTTTTATTCGTCAGAAAAATTGGGCGTGGCTTATCAGACTTACAGTAATCCTAAGAAAATTCTTTAAAAATCAACCATCGGCCGGATTTGAAGCAAAATTTACTGAAATGTTCCTTTAGTGACCCTTTTCAAAATTTTTAGGCAAATTTTGTATTCGACAAAGAAAGTGGGCGTGGCAGGGCGTGGCTTATCGGACTTGGAGAAATCATTAGAAAATTCTTTAGAATTCAAGCATTGGGCCAATTTGAAACAAATTTGGCAACGATGTTCCTTTAGTGACCCTTTTCAAAATTTGTTTGCAAATTTTTGATTCGTCAAAAAAGTGGATGTGTCTTAAACTTCTTTCAGGTGAGCGATATAGGGCCATTCTGGCCCTCTTGTTACTTTTTCGGGGTCGGATTGCGCGATTAGTTTACACTGATTGACTTGGGCATAATTTGATCCCAACCACTGGGAGACATTAATGCAGTGGAAGAAAATGCCAATTATCTTCTTTTGGCATTAAACATTAAGTACTTTGCTGGTCGTCAACAAAATATTTTCCCCGTTGTTTTGCCTAGAATTCATATTGTAGTGTATAGCAGTTTTCTAATTGAAACATGCTGATTTTTCGTCGTTTTGTAAAAAAAATCTCAAAAAGACACGATTCTTTGTACACATAAGGTAGGATAATGTAAAATAAACGAGGCGTTGGATCAGCTAAGCATGCATGTATTATAGAATGCATGTATGTCTTTTGTTCTATCAGACGGTTGTGCATCATCATCATCAGAAAAACAGGACTTGTATTGAAATAGCCCTGAAGATATAGTGACAAAGGATCGAATTGCTGATTATCTGCCGTTTTAGACTATGTTTAGGTACTTATTTGGTTCAGCGCGGTTTCAAATGCCATGAGTATATCCCATTTTTCGCAATTCAGCTCGTTTCTTTTGTACTGAAAATTAAAGAAATTGAAGAAGTTTTCTATCAAGTTGTCTTTTTGGCATTGAAGCGGGCTGTCAAAACCGTAATATATTCATAATAATATCATAATGAAACCCTAGTGCAAAAAAGCTTATATGCTCATTTATCATTAAACTACACATATCACATTTTAACAAATCTTTTAAAAATGATTAAAATTAGAATGTTTTGTTGAAAATATTAAAATATTGCTATAGCTCACGATAAATGACATGGCAAAGCATCTCTAGCCTATGGTTAGAGATACTTTGCCAGGTCATTTATCGTGAGCTATACTCAAATAAATATAATATCATGCCTTTTTCACGGTGGAGATAGTGCAATTGGGGTGGGTAAATTTACGGACACATTTTCGTCGCTTCAGGTAAGACATATATTGCAATAACTTTCTTATTTCTGCGTCAATTTTCAAACGGTTAGTTGCATGTTCCCTGCCTTACTGAGGCATTTCTTCTGATGTATGACTTACTTGTAACCTCCTTTTACTTTATGCATTAAATGATCCCAACAGACCAGAAAAACAACAACAAATTCAGGCCGTTTTTCTGGTCGATTGGGATCAATTTTGGGGGGAAAGTATGTTGAATTTTCAAAGAAGTCATACATCTGAGGAAAGACGCAGAAAATCTTTATTGCAAAATATTTGACCAGAATCGAGATGATTTTTGTACGTAGTCGTTACTCCAACCCATGATGCTCAATCTCCACCGTGTTTTTGCACGCCAGTGATTTTGCACATGCATTTCAATCTCCTACAGTTGGCGCCACACCGTATAGCACATCAGGCCCGTAGGAACAGGGGGGCTGGGGGGGGGGGGGGGCTGAGCCCCCCAAAATTGGCCAAAAAATGCCGAATTTTCTTAATCTTACACTGAAAATTTTTGGAAAATCCAAATATGGAACCCCCAATATGAAATTGCTTCCTACGGGCCTGCACATGTTTATATTTTGTTCAAATGTAATAGGGAACGATTTTATCAAGTAAACAGTGACGTTATTTCGGACAAACAAATAGTATATCGTGATTGTTTTTATAAAACCTCGTAACTACGGCTTGGGTCAAGCCGTAGTTACGATATTTTATAGCAACACCGACGGGTTATCAAAACATAACTGGAACCCTTTCTATTTTTAGCACAAAATTCACTGTCTTTGAACACTGAACAAATATAAACACGTGTCATACGATGTGGCACCAACTGTAGTGGATGCTTATTGGGTGTACCGTCCGTTGTAAACCAGGAAATGCAATCGACAGCTATCTTCGAAAGTGTCGTTACTACAGCTTGAATAAAACGTCCTTATTGTGTTTTCAAACCTAGTTGTGGTTTACCCTTTTTTCGAAAAAAAAATTCTGGAAATATTTAGCTCAAATAGATATCACGCTGCGGGTTTTGATTTTTTTTTTTTTTTTTTTTTTTTTTCAATTCAAGAAGTACCCGGATCGATCTTTTTTTTGCTTTGCGAAATAGTTCCTTTCGCGTATTGGGATTATATAGAATAACACATTCCGTTTACAAGAAAGCTGTTCGTAGACCGTTTTTCCTTTGACGGGAGAAAATTTTCTAAATGCTTTGCATTCTTGAGTTCTCTCACTAGGATATGATTTCGTGTTGAAAGACTTTCATATTTTCATCTTTTGTAATCACTTTTCCAAAGAATCGCTAATTGCATTTTGTTTATAGCTGCCTGTAATTTTGAACGCATCATGCAAAAAGCACGCACTTTGTTGGTAGTAAAAGCCGGTGGAAATGAATATCAGAAAGCCCTAAGGCCCGGTCCCACTGCACTTTCAGATGCAAAGAGGATATAAAACGTACAAAAAATCTTGCTTTCCGTTAGACGTCTCTTGCCATCCGTTGGAAGTCTCTTGCCATCCGATGTGTACTTATTGCATACGTTTAATCCAACGGGCATCCGTTAACCGTAATTTCATCCATGCAAGAAGTTTTGGGCTGCCCAAAACTTTTAGAACGGATGAACCTTCCGTCGTGTACGATATAAATCCGCAATATATACGAGCAACAGACGTTCTATGTCCGTTATCAGTCCGTTGTATCCTTTCTCCATCCTATAGGCATCCTTGAAACTCAAATCAACCGAAACTGAAAAGGGATAGATAGGGGAACTATAAGGTACACGGAACGTCTATACATCATTTGCAGCACGGAAAAAGAAAGGATGTAAGCATATGCATCGCGTATATGAAGTATACAAAGGGAAAAAAGAGTTTTTATCTGGGATGTATTCCGTATATTTAGCTAACATCCGCTCCCATCCGCCAGGCTTCCCACGAATATCCGTTTAACATCCCCGCTTTATACTACTGACGTGCGCTCTTTTCCGTTATATTTTCGCAATATTCTAAAAACGGATGAAAACGGATGGTACCACTACCGAAATTTTGCTCGTCCGCTGTGTCCTTTTTGCATACGTTTTTGTCAATCTGCCAGTGGGACCGGGCCTGATAAAAAAGCTTTTGTCTCAATAGTTTGATTTTCCAACCTGAAATGTACACAAATTGCATCTTTACCGATGCCATTTTTTTCTGTATAGTAGCTTTCAAATTGGAACAGTCTACAGTTTTACAGTTTAAGAAATGTTTAATCAGTTCCATAAAAACAATGTTATATTTGTGGAGAAAAGAGCAGTTATCATATTCCCGCACAATAACGCTTTATGACTCTCTTCAAGATAATTGCTTTGGAAATCATTGTGTAAAATGAAGGAAAAGCAATTGCTTGTGATAAGCAATTTCTTCATTTCCCACAATGTGTTCTGCCATAAATGCTAAAATCTGTAAAGTTTAATGTAGGTGTAATTGTCGTCTGCAACATATTTAATTTGTGCCAGTCTTATATTTTCACGGTGTATAATCACGTGACTTAGAATTTCCGATAATCTTCAATATCTTTTTTAATACTTGACCAATTTTGAAGCAGAGAAGGTGGGAAAATGCCAGGAATAAGCTGGATTTGTTGGATTTTTGAAAAATCAACTGATAAAAAAGTTATTGAAGATAAACCAATATTTTGGTTTATCTTCAATAACATTTTTATCAGTTAATTTTTCAAAAATCCAACACATCCATCGAATGCGTGACGCCTGTCCACATTCTCTGCTTCAAACCGAATTCAAATCGGTCCAGTATTTACAAAATTATTGAAGATTTTCTGAAAATATTGTATCACGTGATTATCCATCGTAATTTTGCCGTCTGGTTATGGATGGATGAAATATGTGACTTTCGAACCCTATTTTCACATTATCTTGACTATTGTTTAAATATAAAATATGCATGATATATTAAGATGGATATTAACATAATTATATAAAACGATCGTCAATTACAAAGAATTAGTTTTAATCTATGTGACCAACTATGACCCAGAAACCCACTTTAGTAAATGATGTGGAAATCAAGGTAGTCCACCCCATAAGGATATGCATTTTCGGAATTTTCCATGCGGCGTGAACATTCGTTACGTATCCGAACCTATTCGGACGACATCGACATCGATGAAACTGTCAGCCGCCGAATGTTTACGACGTCGCCCGAATAATTCTGACGTCGTGTGAATCTCATTGGGTGTGAGCTACCTTAAGGAAAACAAATTAATGTCAGAATGTTGCCCGGAATGGTTTAAATTTGTTTTGTCCTGTACCATTTTATATTTTAACCCTCTCCCAAACAAGCCCCGATATTGATGTATGCTATTTAGCCCATTACCACACAGTGACGCCTTTTGACGCCCAACAAGATTTAGGCTTTGAAAAACATCATGGAAAATGAAGAAATTGCTTTTGACAAGCAATTTCTTCATTACCCACAATGTTTTCTAACAAAAAAATACAGAAAATGTTAATGTTAATTCAACTGAAATTGTCGTCTGCAAAATCTTTGAATATGGAACAGTCTTATGTTTGCCGTCTGGTATTAATATTAGAAATTCAATTTCGCTTTCTAGTTTTATCAGCTTTGTTGTCTACAACTTTTTAGCTATTTGACTAATCACGTGACTCAGAATTTCAGAAAATCGTAATATTTTTGTCAATAATTGACCAATTTGAAGTCGGTTTGAAGCAGAGAAGTTGTGAAAATGTCAGAAAAAAACTGTACGTGTTGGATTTTTGAAAAATCAACTGATGAAAAAGTTATGGAAGATAAACCAAAATTTTGGTTTATCTTCAATAACTTTTTTATCAGATGATTTTTCAAAAAATCAACACATTCATCTAATGCGTGACGTCTGTCCACCTTCTCTGCTTCAAACCGAATTCAAATCGGTTCCGTATCAACAAAATCATGGAAGATTTTCTGAAATTGTTGCGTCACGTGATTATCCACCGTAAAATAGTCGTTTTGGAGACGATTTATGAATGTAGTTACGTTTTTACATTTGAGTCATTTTATATCACCGCGGTTCCAGATCATTCTTAATTCATTTGTAGTCCGATCGGGAGCCACACTGCATACTTATCGTTGCTAATGATCTTGAAGAAGCTTTAAGAGAACAAAATGGATTCTTATCGGACTATACGAATCCACATGCCGATCAAGATCTTTGTTGGTCTCACATGTTCTATAGTCATGTTTTCATATCTTTGCTCATTCCAATTGAGAATAAATAAGCAATTCAAACGAAATAATTTCAAAACAAGTAAAATTGGCTATGTTCACCACAGCATGCATTACAGTGATTTATTTGGTATTAAACTGCATTTACGTCGTACTAGTATTATTTTTTGTCCCAACGTTTCCGAAGTCGTTTTTTACGGGACGTCACACCCGCGTCTTCTTTGGGGAAAATGTTCAACAAAAGAATTTCAAAACAAACGGTATAACGATGCTTTTCATCGAAAACATCGTAAATGCAACTTAAAACAAGCTGCAGTTACGGGGTTTTCGATGAAAAGTGACGATAAGCCATGTTTCCCACAAAATGATGTAGAGTGATTTATTTTCTGTTAAACTGCATTTACTAGTATCTCAAGGTTATCTGTTAATTTCCGCAAATCTTCCAAAATGCACTCGATTGGAAAATCGGGGAAAATGAGAAAATTAGAAAACGATAAACTTAATCTCTGTCTGTTTTCTCACATTTCTAATGTTCCAATTTTTTACATCTACCCAAAAGCTCTAGGATTTACATATTCTCGAACAAGGTCGGTATTTTCGACCCTTATATCGCGGCGGGGAGTCACGTGGCATAAGAACAATAACACTAGCAGAAAATGTTCAATAATTGTGTTAGTACATGACCGATTTGAATTTAGTTTGAAACTGACAATGTGTCAGAGATATTTTGGATGTGGTGAACCCTTTAAACAGTACATGATACAAAATTTATTGGTGATCAAACATTTTTTTCTTCTTTTGTCAATATTTTTATAGTGTGCTGTTTCAAATATCTACCGCATTTAGCTAGCCCCTTTTGTTATTCTGTCTCGTATGTACAGAGTGATTGAAGTTTTTTTTCCTGTGATTTTTGTTTTTGTTGTGCCACGTGAATTCCAACCGTGCATATAGAAACCTTGAGACTGACATTGAGACAAAAGCAGACTGGTAATGCAAAGCTGCATTTACGAGGGAGTGAACAAAATCCAAATATATTAATTAAATCCAAACCCGTATTTTTTATGAATATCGAAAGATATTTCGCATGTTGAAAAGCTACAAAAGCTACCGCACACAAATGCTAAATCATGTGGCTTCTTCCAAAAGAAATAATAAGGGAATATCATTTCTTTATTTACATTCTATAATTTGGATTGCAACACGTTATAAATGACTTTGCACTTCCAAATATAGACACATGTGTCATTCTGTGCACATTAAAGTTTTTATATTGACTGATAATAATTAGATCGCAAGATATCACTGTTATTATGAAATTGTCGCTCTAAAATTTATATTTGACTTGCCATGTAAAAACTGTCTTTTTCGAGAAACAGAAAAAATCAGATGTGTGACTCTTTGGTATATTGTTGCTTTTCTTCCGAATCATCGTAACTGCAGGTTGTTTAGCCCTTGCCCAAATGCAAAATTTCAGAGTGATCCACTTCAAAAACTGCCACAGACAAAAAATGGATGTTATTAAAGATAGGATTTGTGTAAAATATGGCATAGAAAATATTGAGACAAAAAGGAGGAACTGCTGATCATCAGCAGTTTCTTATTTTGTCTCAATGTTTTCCCAAGCCTTTTTCTATTAGGGGCGTCAAAACCAGGTCTTGTTTGGGAAAGGGTTAACCCTTTCCAATATAGCCAAATTATATACATTTCCAAATTGAAAGATGCTACAGACTACAAAAAGAGTATTGATAAAGATACAATTTACGCACGATGTAGACCATGAAATATAGAGGCAAAAGAAGAAATTGCTGATCATCAGTATTTTCTTCTTTTGCCTAGTTTCTCAAGCTTCCATTGTTGGACACGTCAAAAGGGGTCTAGTTTACAGATTTTTCATCAATAATTTGTTAATAAGACTACGTGAATGATTTGAAACAGTTTTGAAGCAGGAGAATGGACAAACGTCAGGAATTTACTGAACGTGGTAGATCTGTAAAAATCTGCCGAAGAAAAAGTAATTGACGACTATGAAACATTTTACTTTGTCATCAATAACGTTTTACCAGCTTTTTATGATTATCAGCATTTTCGTATTTACTCTCAAAGCTTCACAAACTTTTCTCTAATATGGACATGTAAACCAGAAATAGCTTGAGAAAGAGTTATGTTTGTATTTTCGCTTATTCATCAATAACATGATGGTGTACTTGGTTTATCATTTTCAATGTCAACATTTTTCTCATTGTCAAGAGTACAATGTAACCCTAACCATCACATTGACTTTTTTCGTCCATCCCAATAGGGAACGATTTTATCCAGTTAATCGTGACGTAAATTCGGACAAACAAATTAGTATTTCGTAGGTGTTGTTATAAAATCTCGTAACTACGGCTTGATTTAAGCCGTAGTTACGAAATTTTTATAACAACGCCAACGGTTTATCAAAACATAACGGAAAAACTAGTCTATTGTTAGCACAAAATTTTTTGCCATTCAAAAGAAGTTTTTGATACTTTGAGAGAAAAGGGGAAATGTAAAATATTTTCCATTTCCCTCAATGTTCTCTCTATACTCCAGCATAAAGAGTTTCTGTTTTCAGTATTATAATTTTTGTTATCTGCGATTTATATGCCTTATTATTCCGAGTGGACGTGTCAAAAGCTGTAGCGTATGGGAAAGGGATAAAACGTGTTTAAACCCTTTCCCAAACAAGACCAGATTTTGACGTCCCCAATAGAAAAGGCTTGGAAAAACATTGAGACAAAAGAAGAAACTGCTGATAATCAGCAGTTTCTTCTTTTGTCTCAATATTTTCTATGCCATATTTTACACAAATTCTATCTTTAATAACATCCATTTTGTCATTTGTGGCACTTTTTGAAGTGGACCACCCTAAAATTTTGCCGTTTGGGAAAGGGTTAATCCACTGTCAAACAAGACCTGGTTGTGACGTCTCTGATTGAAAAAAAATTGATGAAACATTGGGACAAAGAAGACAGTACTGGTAACAAGCATTTTCTCTTTTTGCCCCAATATTTTCGGTGCTACATAAATCATCTTTATAAATATTCATGTTGTCTTTTTCCACATCTTTCAATGAGCAATGTGACCTTTTGCTGTTTGGGAAAGGGTTAACTCATTATCAGACAGCAAAAATTAAGACTTGTCCAAATTCAAAGAGGCTGCAGAGAACTCAAATGGCTCAATTTCGGTTGAATGAAATTTTACATTTTGGGGTCATTTTTGGTGGAAAACTTTGTGGGGAATGAAGAAATGCTTGTCACAAGCAATTTCTTTATTTTCCACATTTTTTTCTTAAACTTTTATCTTGTGGGCGTCAAAAGGCGTCAATATAATGGGAAAGGGTGAAGGCGTGGTAAATTGGGTTATCGATTTGTGTCATTTTATCATCTAAGCAGCCTGGTACGGTTTTAAACAGAAGGTGTATGTCATATCGTTTAAGGTAGTCCAGCCCTAATGAGAGTCACACGACGTCGCAATTTTTCGTATTAATATCTGAAACTATTCGGTCGACGTTGTAAACATCCGGCGGTGGTACGTTCCACCGCCGAATGTTTACGATGTCACCCGAATTATTCCGACGTCGCATAAATATAATTAGGGGTGGACTACCTAATGACTGTTTAAAAATAGTCGAGGCTGATATAAGATTATATAGCATAATCTTAATACTAGCAGTTTCAAATGGTTAAGCATTGCGTAATCATTGAAAGATAAGCGTATACTGATATGCCTTGGGAGTGAAAGCTTCACTTTTACATACGTTTTTCTCACTGATTGTGATAAACAGCCAATTCGATATGTCTGGCTAAAGAATACCCTTACACATACAATCTAGTATAATCATGTCATAATATTTTGGCACACGTTTTTGTTGTTTTTTCAAATATAGCGCACGGTAGATGACCTTGCCCCGGTTTCTCGAAAAAACTTAAGTACGTTCTCATGCTCAAATCTGAGCACCCTGCTCAAATCGCACGAAATCCATGTGAATTTCAATCGAATACCCTTCAACGTTGGAAAGTATTCCTTTGAAGTTGAGCATGTTCTCATGGGAATATACTTAAGTTTTTTCGAGAAACCGTGGCCTGGAAGAACATCTCTAGCTAATCGATAAAGATGTTCTGTCGGGCCATTTGTCTTTAGCTTAACCTATGTAAACAACATAATATCGGGAAAAACTACTTTCAAGATTCGAACCAAGGCATGTTCAAATAAGAATGCTCTCCTCTTGTTTACATCGATAAAATTTGTAAACATGTGTTATAATATCGTGACCGGACTATAGTAAAACTTTATTTCTTAACAGTCCCAACTTTTTTTTCATAAACCATAAAAACTAATTAAGTAAACCATCCGTAGATTATGGCTGTGAACGTGTGCATTCCTTTTAATTGACTTATACAGGTATTAACCCTTTCCCAAACAAGACCTGGTTTAGACGTCCCTATTAGAAACAATATGAGAAAAAAATGAGAGAAAAGAAGAAACTGCTGGTGATCAGCAATTTCTTCTTTTCTCTCAATATTTTCTACCCTATATCATAAACATGTTCTCTTTTTGACTTTTATCATTTTGTCGTCTGCAACTGTTTTCAAATTGGAAGAATCTCATTTTCGTCGTTTGGTAAAGGGCTATACAGGCATTAATCAAAAGCGTTGACACTCCATTATCATAAATCCAACAAGATTTCAATACTTCATACAGCTTGACACCTATCTATCTCAATTTGCCGAAAAAACGACCGATGTCGCGATATTGCCATTTTTCTTTACGACATTAGAGCTTTTTTCCAATGCAGATAGAAATATTTCGATTTCTAAAATGCAAATTTTTACTCTAAAACTTGATAAACTTGTTATGTTTCATCACATGCACACACCAGAATCGGGATTATTCGTCTTGTTTGTATTGCTTTACTATTTCACAAGGTTTAGAGACTAAAAATAATCAAGAACTTGCTTACGGTTCCCCGGGAGTTATCACATGGGAAGATCTAGAGGGTGGGTGGGGGTTCGGGGGGGGGGATCCGGACCCCCCCCCCCGGCATTTGCCGAAAATGTGTAACGTTACATATTTATTACATTGTAAGCCATTATTTGAGCTTGGACCCCCCTGGAAAAAAATCTTGGGCTTTGACCCCCCCCCCTCCGGAAAAGACTCCTGGATCCGCTCTTGTATCATATCTCATAGTGATTTAGCAATACGTAAAATCCAGGAGACCTTGAAAATACACAAACTTTTTTGTACTTTAACAAAATCAAATATGCTTCGGATAAATTTCGCGGATACATTTCGGGGAAATTTCTGGGAAGTTTAATTTTCTACGTTTACAGACAACACAAAATCATTACGGTTCACAGAAGCGGAGCCATTGAGGATAAATAGAAGGGTAGAAGTGTGAGAGCATTAAAAATACAAAAAAGGGTTATTAATCATCAATACCGTGATTATATATACGAGATGACTTTAGTGAGTGCCCAAAACATAGTTCTACTTGAAAGTAGCAAGTTTAGAATGTCTTTCCCCTATACCGTTATTTCCTGTAAGATTATACTGTTTGAAGTAAAGTAGGTCAGTTCTAGATAGAAAATACAACATGCCTGATAATTTGTGATGCAAGACAGCTCAGTTACAGGGACATGTATATCACATGGGTCTGTAAGTTGGGGATGAATCATTTATTCGAACAATGCATTGTCCCTTTGTTTACAAACTACCAGTGTTACCCGAAGCTCTTGAAAATCTGGAAATTCTAGAAAAAAAACAAGGTCACATTTGTTCAGCTCATGACTGATAACGTCTGCGGTTCTAGGGCATATTTCCATACCCTGGATTGTTTTACAGATAAACAAACTCATAAAGTTTATAACGCACTTTGCTTGTGGTGAACAAACTGTATATTTTCTACGAAATGGAGAATTTAAAATATGTGATTATGCTGTATTGTTTTTGTTCGATTGTGACAAAGGTAGTTGCTATTGATCCTGCAATGGTGGATCAAAATGTGGTCACTTGTGGTGCAGGTGCTTTTATTGGAAAGAATGGAATTGTCGAACGTGGGGAACATGTTTTCAAATTTAAGATGTTTTTAGGAATACCATACGCTCAAAGTCCAACGGGTAACTTGCGTTTTAAGAAACCTGTGAAGCCAGTGCGCCTTGAGGAGCCCTATGACGCCACTGTAATGAGTGCGCCTTGTTTTGACCGCGATGCTGTATTCAATGGAAGCATGACGTCACAAGATGTCCGACAAATGAGTGAAGATTGCCTATTTCTCAACGTTTTTGTGCCATTCGATGTCAAACAAGACGAGAAACTACCAGTTATTATATTCATTCACGAGAAAACATTAGACTTTGTCCAAATTTCGGAGCTAACTAACGGTTTTAAAGATGTTGTATTTGTTCAAGTTCAGTATCGAATGAACTTTTGGGGTTTCACGTCTTCGGGAGAAGCTGGAGGAAATTTTCCGGGAAATGTGGGACTTTGGGATCAACATTTTGCTATCACATGGGTTCACAACAATATTCGCGCGTTTTCTGGAAGTCCTGATCTAGTCACTTTAATAGGATATTTTGAAGGGGCTTCTAACGTTCTTTACCAAGCAATGTATGAAGGGAACGACGGCTTGTTTAAACGAATCATCGTAAACTGTGGTTCCGCACGTTGCCCATGGGGAGTCAATGCTGCGCCAAATGCTACGGCAGAAATGATCGGAAGAACTTTAGACTGCAAAAATGCATCTACAAGTGAAATCATAGCGTGTATTTCTTCAAGAACTAGTGATGAAATTGTTGAATCGATTCGGCGGAACCATGTTTGTGTACAGTTTTCTTATGAAACTCCAGTTACAATAGATGGGATTTTCATAACGGGTCTGCCACATGAGATGTTCGACCCGTTCAATATACTTGGAATCAAACAAAGACATTTATTATCAAAGTACGAAATTCTCACTGCAGTGTATCAAGAAGGGGGCTGGGGAAAGCCAGCAAATTGGATGAATTTGAGGGTCACTAATGGTTCCATGGAAACTGTGTTACTTGGCAACGGAGATAAAGAGATGTTGCTTAGCAACAAAGCTCAATCCAAGAAACATGAGATATATATTAATGATACATATGCAACCGAATACGAGTTTGAAGCTGTTAATAACTATATTTCCGACTCAATAAATTCAGATATTTTTCTTGATAAAATGCCAATTGAAATGAGCAGCGAAATTATAAACAAAGTCCTGCCAGAATCTTGCTTCGACGACGAATATGATATAGGCGATAATATAGATAACGTGAGTGATCAAGTTCTTGATATTGCAAACATAATGCTTGGTGCTGACTACTTGTATAACGAAAAAGCCGAAACTAATTTAGACTCTATGGTAAAACGCTACTGTAACAATATAAATCGATCATCGATGGATTGTTTCGTGTCTAGTTACCATACCGGTGGACCACTTTGGGTAAACAAACGTGTTTGTTATTTACATGGCAATGATACCATTATGGAAATACCTAAAGAGTTTTATCCATTTGGTACAGAAGACGGCTCTGATCCACTTAAACCCATAGCACCGCCTATTAATGACATTGAGAACATATTGGTCCACGATAGTGTTTCTGAACTCATATGTAGAACACTACCTGACTCAACTGAAGGCAATACATCGACGGTTGATATGAAGTTGCTTGCTGGGAGCATATGGACGACGTTTGCAAAGACAGGGTATAATTCCTTTATAAATATGTGCTAATCCTTGCACGGCTTTACTTTTCAGAGTTTTTTTTTCTTCTTCTTTCTTTTTTGTGCTCGAGGGGAGTTATTGTGGTCACTCACCGTCCGTCTGTCTGTCTGTCTGTCCGTCTGTCCGTCCGTCAACAATTTCTTCCAAAATCTTCTTCTCCAAAACTAACTGGTCAATTTTGACCAAACTTGGCAGGAATGTTCCTTGAGTGACCCTTCTCAAAACCTGTTCGCGGATTTTTGATTCGTCAAAAAATGTGGGCGTGGCAGGGCGGGGGCTTATCACACTTAGAGAAATCCTAAGAAAATTCTTTAAAAATCAACCATTGTTCCAATATGAACCAAACTTGGCAGAATTGTTCCTTGAGTGACCCTTCTCAAAACTGTTCTCAGATTTTTGATTCTTCAAAAAACGTGGCCGTGGCAGGGAGAAAGGGGCTTATCAGACTTAGAAAAATCATAAGAAATTTTTTTAAAAATCAACCATTCGGCCAATTTGAACCAGACTTTGCAGGGATGTGCCTTAAGCCATTCTTTTTAAAATTTGTTCACAAATATTTTCATTTGTAAAAAAATGTGGCCGTGGCAGGGAGAAAGGGGCTTATCAGACTTAGAGAAATCATAAGAAAATTCTTTAAAAATTAACCATTGGGCCTATTTGAAGCAGACTTTGCAGGAATGTTCTTTGAGTCTCTCTTTTCAAAATTGATTCACAAAAATTACATTTGTCAAAAAATGAGGGTGTGGCAGGGAGGAAGGGCTTATCAGCCTTAGAGAAATCCTAAGAAAATTCTTGTTCCTTGAGTGACCCTTTTCAACATTTGTTCATAAATTTATAGTTTCGTAAAAAAATGTGGGTTTTGCAGGGCGCGGCTTATCTAACCAAGAGAAATTGTTAAAAAATTCTTCAAAAATCTTCTTCTCCTTAACCATAGGGCCAATTAAAATCAAATTTGGCATGAATGTTCCTTGGGTGACCCTTCTTAAGATTTGTTCGCGGACTTTTTATTCATCCAAAATTGTGGGCGTGGCAGGTAAGCATTTGCCGGACTTGGAGAAATCATAAGAAAATTCTTTAAAAATCAACCATTGGCCCAATTTGAACCACACTTGGCAGAAATGTTCCTTGGTTGACTCTTTTCAAATTTTTTTCTCAAATTTTTTATTCGTCAGAAAAAATTGGGCGTGGCTTATCGGACTTACGGAAATCATAAGAAAATTCTTTAAAAATCAACCGTTTGCCCAATTTGAAGCAAACATTACAGAAATGTTCCTTGAGTGACCCTTTTCAAAATATGTTGGCGAATTTTGTATTGGTCAAAAAAAGTGGGCGTGGCAGGGCGTGGCTTATCAGACTTAGAGAAATCATAAGAAAATTCTTTAAAAATAAAGCATAAGGTCAATTTGAAACACATTTGGCAACGATGTTCCTTGAGTGACCGTTTTCAAAATTTGTTTGCAAATTTTTGATTCGTCAAAAAAGTGGGCGTGTCCTAAACTTCTTTCAGGTGAGCGATATAGGGCCATTCTGGCCCTCTTGTTTCGTAAACAAGTTAATGGACCATGATTATATGTATCCAGTTTAAGTTCGAGTTAAAAAAAATGAAGGAATGTAGCCATTTCGTGGTGTCGCGCCTAATTTGTCGAGGTTTTTGGCCTGTGAAGGCCAATATTAACATACGGTTTTTCTGGGGGTAGGTAGAATTAATAATGGGAAAACATCCAACGCAGTTATTCTTGCGCGATGAAAAGTAGGTCGGAACTGGATTAGATCTATACGACTTCAAGCAGATTTTATGACCCATGTGCATTACAAAAGAAGTAAAAATATACGTTGAGAGTAGTGAAGTGAAATTGTAAAATATCTACAATCGATTGCAACATATATTAATACGCGTAAATCGGCTTTGTTATAACCCGTTTGGCAATTCGAACAATTTTAAAATTGGCATATCCCCATTTTAAAATTGATAGTATGATCTAACAATTTTACGATTGGTTGGTCGGGAAGATGAACACTGGACCAGACCTATTTTGTTATTGAAACCCGTTATTAAAATATACAGAAAATTAAAAGAATACCGAGTAGAACGCCTGTTTTCAACATAATTATACTAACAACAACAAATTATAGCATTTGTATGCACATGTTCACCATGTTTTTTTTATTAACTTTGTGGTTCTAATTACAAAGGTCAGCTATTTACGACACAAGATACATTATTATGCTCCCCGAAGGGAGAGCATATAGTCGCCGCTTTGTCCGTCCGTCCGTCCGAAATGATTTCTCCATAACCATTGGGCAAAATCAAATGAAACTTACCATATGAACTCCCTATGACAAAATGCCGATGTACTTTTCCCGGTTTTTGGATTTGAGGCCTCGTCATGCGAAAAAGGGACTTAAGGTAAAATGCAGTTTTTCTCTAATTTCTCCTACTCTAATGGTCAGAATTTGGTGAAATTTCATATTTGAGTAGCAAACCAGATGCCCTTGACAATAAAGTGCTCTCCATGGCATACATTTATTGTGACAATGCCTAATTCGGGGAGCATTGTCCGTCTCTGACGGCCCTTGTTTTAAGTCTTTTTGGTCAAACTCAACAAATTTCAAACATATTTCACAGACTGGTGCACCTAACAATATCTTCCCACAACCAAAAGATCGATAAAAGTATTACTCTAATTGATTTTAGTACAACTCACAGGCCTTCAGCGCATTCAGCGCTTTGATTTAATTAACATGTCTATCAAACGATAAACTAGGGCTCACAATACTGTCGAACTATGGGCCATTACAACTGAGATGAAATCGGAACTTGATATTCTTTAACCAACACTTCCCCCAAACGATAAATTTAGTACTGCGTGATTTCAAACGATAAAAAAGATGTTGATTCAGATTGGACTGTGTACAATATACTGAGACATGAGGGAAAGTTTAAATGACTAGTATTGTTGTTTTTTCCTTAATTTACCTCAACCTCTTCTTAAGCACTTCCAGCAGTTTTTGGAATGGTTGTCAAAACCACAGCTTGTTGGCTAAGGGTCACCTCCTTCACATGGTATAGAATTTGTTTTGTATGAGAAATATGACGAATTTCAGATGATATTATTTGACATTGTCAATTATATAATGAAACACAAGATCACGGCCAAAGGAAAGCTGATTTCGCCGCAATCTTAACCCTTTTCAAACAAGACCTGGTTAACGTCTTTAACTGAGAAGGCTTGGGAAAACATTGAGACATTGGTGACCAGCATTTTCTTCTTTTGTCTCAATATTTTCTAAGCAATACTGCAAACAAATTCTGTCTTTGTTAAAACCAATTTTGTTGTCTGCTGCTGCTTTTAAATTGTACCGCTATAAAATTTTGCTGTTTGGGAAGGTGTTAAACTTGGGTTGTTGGTCATGAAAGATTCGATCACCGGCCGTGGGTCCCGCTCCCCGATATTTTTCTCCTATCATTTGGTAGATAATTTATACCTTAAGGAAATCTACCCCTAATGAGATTCACGCGACGTCGGATCTTTTCGTGTGACGTCGTTAACATTCGTTGCGAATCAAAACCTATTCGGTCGACGTCGTAAACATCCAGCGGTGTCCAGAGCGTTCCGCCGCCGCATGTTTACGACGTCGCCCGAAGAATTCCGACGTCGCGTGAATCTCATTAGGGCTGGACTACCTTAATGGTAAGATCAAGTGGAGGTTGATCAACATACCGTCGGTGGGTAGTCAAAACCTCGTAACTCCAGCTTTTCAAGCTGTAGTTACGAGGTTTTGACTCCCCCCAACGATACGGTTTATCTTTGTGGCAGCTTTCAAATGGTATACTTGGCGACAGCACAATTGGTAGCGCATTGGACCACGGTGTATAATCACGTGACTCGGACTTTCCGATAATCTTCAATATCTTTTTTAATACTTGAGCAATTTGAATTCGGTTTGAAGCAGAGAAGGTGGGAAAATCCCAGGAATATTCTGGACGTGTCGGATTTTTGAAAAATCAACTGATAAAAAAGCTATTGAAGATAAACCAAAATTTTGGTTTATCTTCAATAACTTTTATATCAGTTGATTTTTCAAAAATCAACTACGTCCATCTAGTTCGTGACGTCTGTCCACATTCTCTGCTTCAAGCCGAATTCAAAGCGGTCCAGTATTTACAAAGTTATTGAAGATTTTTTTGAAATTATTGTATCACGTGATTATCCACCGTGTGTACTCTCACTCATGAGGTTCCGGATTCGATCAGTTGAAGGAGGCATTAACCCTTTCCCAAACAAGTTTTGACGTCCCTTATAGAAAAGGGCTGGGAAAACATTGAAACAAAAGAAGAAACTGCTGATAACCAGCAGTTTCTCCTTTTGTCTCAATATTTTTTTGTGCCATATTTTACACAAATCCTTTATTTAATAACAACCATTTTGTCATTTTTGACAGTTTTCGAAGTGGATCACCCTAAAATTTTGTCGTTTGGGAAAGGGTTTAAGGACAGATCCTCCATTTATTTCCTACGGTAAGATTTTTTTCATTTTTTCTGTACTGATATTTAAATATATGAGAAGTAAAAGAATGACTTAAAACTATAGGTCACCAAGCGAATTTAAAAGTTATTGGATTTCAAGGGAGACTACTCTTGTCTAAAATTGCAAAAATGAGGTGTCACTTAAATACCCCCAAAAAGGTGTTTGAAATGACTAGGATTACATAAATAAGTCTTTATTGTGTTCGATATGTTTTATTCTGTCTAAATGAGTATCAATTTGGGAAAATTTAGTGATGATTTTGAAATTCTTAGGAAAAAATTCTTTCAAAAGTAGCTGAAATTGCTCTTATTTCGCAACGTTTCTGATAATAAAAAATATTCCAGCGGTAAGAATTTTTTCTTTTTTGGTATAGACACAGTGCTTGGTCATACCTACAAAAACAAAAAAAGAAAAATATATCAAACCAAGCGTTTTTCTTAGTTATAAGTAAAATTTGGTTTACTTTTTGCAGCTCTGTCCGAAATTGTTTCACTTCTTTTATCCATTTTCTTCCTTATTACCAGCTTTAGATAATGAAAAGTGTCATCTTTTGTGTCCATCTGAAGCGGACTAGCTCATAAAGACACCATTTTGCTTTTGTTGCTCCGTTTCCTATCGCAAACGCCACATGTTGAACGCGTAACAAAAAGCAAAATGTACCATCCGAGTACTATTACACTTTAATTGACCAAACAGAGAAAATTGGAATAACCGAAAAGGGTCTTGTCATTTATCAACCAAACATTAACTAAATGTAAAAAATACATTTGCTGAAAAAGGCCAATTGTTGAAACAGCTTTATTTCGTTATTTAGGGTATGCGCAGTAAGTTGCGCAGTAACAACTGGAGGATCTGTCCTTAACCACATTCAGTCTTCTTTCTAATGGAGAACGTTTAATGCAGTCATACTTTTGGCACTTAAAAATTGGTGGATGATTAATAAATTGATATCTTTTTCTTGATAAGGCCAAATAAAAAATATGTGTGGTTCAGGTTACATGTTTAAAGAAATTAGGATAGGACGGTCGGCTATCTTATTAGGTCACCTGACCGAAGGTCATGGTGACCTATTGCGACCGTGTTTTGTCTGTCGTCGTGCGTCGTGCGTCGTCCGTCGTCCGTCGTCCGTCGTCCGTTAACTTTTAACATTTTCGACTTCTTCTTGAGAACCACTGGATGGATTACAACCAAATTTGGCAGGGAGCATCCCCATGGGAAGCCGCTTCAGATTTGTATGAATCATGGAGTTATCTCCCTTTGGGGCCCCATAAGGGGCCTAAAAGGAGTTAAATAGGGTACATCTTAAAAATCTTCTTCTCATGAACCGGCTGTTGGATTGGATTCACATTTGGAATTTAGAGTCTTTAGGGCAAGGACAACAAAGTTTGTACAAGAGAAAAAAATCCGTCCAGAAATGGCCGTGCTGGGGATTGGGGATGTGAGGGGGGGGGGGGGGGTCGCGTTATTAGTTAACTTAACATTTTCGACTTCTTCTTGAGAACCATTGGACGAATTACAACCAAACTTGGCAGGGAGCATCCCCATGGGAAGCCGCTTCAGATTTGTACAAATCGTGGAGTTATCTCCCTTTGGGGCCCCATAAGGGGCCTAAAAGAGGTTAAATAGGGTACATCTTAAAAAATCTTCTTCTCATGAACCGGCTGTTGGATTGGATTCACATTTGGTATTTAGAGTCTTTAGGGTAAGGACAACAAAGTTTGTACAAGAGAAAAAAATCCGTCCAGAAATGGCCGTGCTGGGGATGGGGGATGTGAGGGGGGTCGCGTTATTAGTTAACTTAACATTTTCGACTTCTTATTAAGAACCATTGGACGGATTTCAACCAAACTTGGCAGGAAGCATCCTAAAATAGAAAGCCGCTTCAGATTTTGTACAAATCATGGAGTTATCCCCCTTTGAGGTCCCATAAAGGGCCAAAAAGGGGGTTAATAGGGTACATCTTAAAAAATCTTCTCATGAACCGGCTGTTGCATTGAATACACATTTGGAAGTTAAAGTCTTTAGGGCAAGGACTACAAAGTTTGTACAAGAGAAAAAAATCTGTCAATAAATGGTCGTGCTGGGGATCGGGGATGGGAGGGGTTCGCATTATTACTAAACTTTGAACATTTTCTACATTTTTTTGAGACAGATTTCTACCAAACTTGGCAGGAAGCATCCCATTGGGAAGCCGCTTCAGATTTATACAAATCATGGAGTTATCTCCCTTTGAGGCCCCAAAAGGGGCCAAAAGGGGGTAAATAGGGTACATATTAAGAAATGTTCTATTGTTGGATTGAATTCACATTTGGTATTTGAGTCTTTAAATAAGTTTGTACAAGAGAAAAAAACTGTCAAGAAATGGTGGTGCTGGGGGTGCGCTTTTAGTTAACTTTTAACATTTCCTTAACTGTGTCTGCTCATTTGATTCAGGTGACCGATAAGGCCCTCTGGGCCTCTTGTCTTATCTTATCTTATCTTATCTTATTTATTTATTTATTTATTTATTTATTTATTTATTTATTTATTTATTTATTTATTTATTTATTTATTTATTTATTTATATGGGTTTTGTCACATTTTTTCTTGTCGTCGTTGTTGTTCTTAACTTTATCCTTTGAGGACCATAAAAGAACAAGAGTCGGTCCCAATTTGCTAGGGTCGGTCTGGTAACCAGAACCATATCTACATGTATTTTTAGTTGATTTAAAGAAAATCTAAATTGAATTGTAAAAGTTATGTATTTTTTGAAAAAACAAAAAGGAACAATGATCTCCCCCTTGACGTGTCGCAACTATAATTCAAATTATGATTGTGTGGAATTAATTAGAAATAGTTTGTGCTTACCTAACCCCATTCATAATTTCAAGGCACAGTCGAAACTCGTTATGTCGACATCGGATTAGTCGATTTTTCGCCTAAGTCGAAGTTCAAATCTGGCCCCGTCCTCATCAATGGACATAATTTTTTCAAAAAAGATAATTTAGAACTGAAAAAAGCCATTGAAATTTAGTAGGAAAAGGATAGAAATTGCTCGAAACGAGCAATTTCTTTCCTTTTCCTACTATATTTCAATCATAATCGTACTTTACTAGTTTCAAAAAAGGTGAAATATCAATTTTATCTAAACTGAAGAAAATCGGATGAGTCGAACTCCGGATATGTCGAGGTATTTTGACGGCTCCTCCGACTTCGACACAACGAGTGTCGACTGTATTTTCTTATCCTTTCCCAAATAGCATATTTAAGCTTAAATTTCATTTTGAAAGCCGTGAAGGTGAAGGATTTGTGCACAGTGCTGGAAAATATTGAGACAAACAAAGTTGTTTGCCAGTCTTATCTTTTTCGTTGCATTTCTCCCAATGTTGTTGTATTTGATCATCGGTACGTCAAGAATAGAGAATGATTTGGAATATGGTTGCGACGGAAAGAATAGAATGAAACAAACCCCTCCATTGCTGTGCCCCGGGAATAATTTAGAAAATGACAGGGACAATGATCAAATATCGACCCGGGTGCGATCCCGATCAGATAGAATTGATACAGGTACCCAATTGGGCTAGGCTAGGAATGTAAGTGGTGTGTTATCTGATTTGTGCAATAGGAAATTGTTTTACCCTTTCCCAAGCACCAAACTATGGTGGTCCTATTAAAAGCCTATACAAACAATAAAAATGGTGTTTTCAAGCATAAATTGTGTTCATGTGTTTTTAACGAAAGTATTAAACAGCAATTACATCTTTCTTTCAAAGTTTACCCAAAACGATATTTCTTGAAACTTTAAATAGTTTTTAAGGTTTTGCACAAGAAAGGGTTAACCTCGCTCGCTCTAACCATTCTTATTCCATTTCACATTTTATAATATGCATTCAATGCAGAAGTAGAGTACTTGTGGCAAACGTGACATTCAGTGCTTCTCCAAATAGCTGATTTTGTGTTATTTTCATTTTTCCCTCTTAATAATAGGAACGCATAAAGAAAGAATGACGTGAAAATGCATAACGTAATTATTCCACTCTGAAATTCTATTTCATCCGAATTACGTGTAAGACTAGTTATTATACTCCGTAAATATTGACCTGAACCTGATGAATATGTAATGAGAAACTGTGATGCGAAATAATCACTCTTCTACGTATATTGACACGAGGAGCACGTGCAGAATACAAGTCCCAATGCTTATGGAAACTATCGACTCTGCTCGACAGCGAGGAGTGCTGGCGAGTATTGATTATTTCGCATCACAGTTACTCATTACATATTCAACAGGTTCAGGTCAATATTTACGGAGTATACTAGGACACGGAAAAATGGTCGAAGAAAAAATATTTGTGGTCGAACGACTAGTATGTAGAAATTTAACCCTTTCCCAAACAGACTGGTCTAGATTTAGACGTGTTTCAGGCGATACAAGACGACCATGATGGTCCTATATCGCTAACATGAACCAAGATGATATAGTCCGGCAGATATTCCCCATTTTTTGGCTGAACCTTGCAGTGGAGTACATAGTTTTTTTTCTTTGTTGATTCCTGAAGTAGACATCCTACTGTAAAAGAATCTGACGGGTGACATCGTGTCACCCTTTAGCATTTCGAGAAATTCAAGATGGCCGCCAAGATGGCGGAATACCATATAAATAACCAATGTAAGGGTTATATATGCATATGGAAACTGATTTTTTAAGGCAAGATATCTCTAATGCACTTACTGTTGCCCTAAGAAGGAAGAACAATATAGATATGACACATTTTTGTCATTTCAGTTGATGCTGTTGTGTAACTTACGTTACATTAAGGAATATTAGATTTTTTTTATTCACATATCTACCATTATTTGACCATAAGTTGTTTAAACACAACATTAAATGATCTGGTTATGAATTTCTCTACTTAAAGCTTTTGGTTAGAGTAAAACAACAGTTGCATAAATGTATTATGTAACTTACGTTACCTTAATATATGCATTATAGGTTCATTTGATCACTTATTTCCTATCATTCGGTCCAAAAACCTTCAAAACACAACAAATATTTACTTAAAGCTTTTGGTAAAGTGAAAAATAAAGTTCCATAAATTATTATGTAATTTACGTTACTTTTATTTCAAGTACTCTTAAATACACTTTTAACCATAACAATAGCATTGTTAGTTACACACAAATCCCTGTCAACTGGCTATTGTTAGAAGGATATATTTGTAAAATAGATTTAAAACTTTACGAAACAAGGATATCCTGTAGTAAATAGTTAACACACCAATCTTGTTTTAAAAACAAAAGAATAGTGAAATACGTATTCCTAAGCAGGTGATGATGACTAGCATTGGTACATGAAGACATTTGTCGAGCATTAAATGTAGGGCAAATTCGCCTAATTTGGTATATGACAAACCTCTGCCTTGGTCAGGACTCATTCACCCATCGAATTTCGTGTTTCTCGATCAAACAGTGCATGAGATATAGAACGGACGGGAATTTTAGACTTAGTGTGCTCAAGCGTGTAAAATATATTCCAATGAGATAGTTTTGGTACACAACAGATTATGACATACCTTTTGGTCATGCCTCGTTAACACATCCAGTTTGATGGCATTAGATAAAACAGTACAATGGGATATGGAGCAGAAGAAAACTTTGAATTAAATGCGCTCAAATATGAAAAGTAGGTCACAATGACTATTTAGTAAATGAGGAACCTGTTGGGTCAAGACACTTCTCACTTGAAAGTGATGTCTCTAGGCCAAAGAGTACAGGAGATATGGAGCAAAATAGAGACCGACGGAGTCCGACCGCCTGCCTGACACCGAGTATACCATAATATACACACCGAGTTTTCTTGGCGGTATATATATTGTATTTCTACATTGTTTTATTAGACCTGCTCAAAGAAGATATCGTTTGATATTGCACTGGCTTTTGTACAAGACACGTCAACTTTTGTGAAACAGATTGACATAAACAAAATAGACTTATAAAATTAGTAAACATATTAAGTTAAGATGACATAAGTTATGCTGCGGTATTTCAATAAAATTGCAGGTATTTCAATAAAATTGCATAAGATTAATATTATCACCGTAACAAATATTTGTCTGTTCCACACAGATCAATAGATAACATAGTTATTCATATTTTTGTTTTCAATGTTTCCATTGTTATGTAGTACTTCTCTGTGGTATTTAAAAACACAGAACATCCCAGTCTAGCCCCAGCATAACATTTTCTAGTTGAAAATAGGATACATCACTTCCATTCGTCCATTTGATTATTTGTGATGTACAAGGAGCTACAACTGCACTCTAGGCTAGGGGACAGTGACTTTTACTAGCACTTGATCCCCCGATCCCATGTATGGTAGATTTTCTCTAACAGCGTAATTCTAATTTTATGTTCAATAGTGAGTCATTTTGTCCTTATCTGGAAATACTTCTGTAGTTTGAGGGAATGGTACTAGCTTTTCACACACTACCATAGAACCAGGCTCATTGACTGACTGAAGTTGTATCTGGAGCTCATGGCAATATCTTGTAAATGATCTAATGACAATGTGAGCATTGTGCTTCCTTATTCTTCAACTGTACAGTGTATTGCAAACGCCAAGGGAGTATAGTTTGAAATAATACTCTAAGAAACCAGAAATACGAACGAAAAATGATCTCTGATATCTTTATATGCAACAGAAAAGATTTGGTCACTTAGCAGTTCACCACGGGTAATATGTTAGACTTAAGGTAACAGAGATAATATGATTATCTTCTGTTATGTAGGTCTTACAGAACAATATAGAGATTCACCTTTCATAAACTCACCATTTACAAACAAATGTCAGTTTTAACCGACTATAAGTTAATTGTATATATTCTTGCTTAATGAACATTGTTTGGGTTTTATACCCTGCCAGGAAAAAATGGCGGAGTATTATGGTAAAGCCTGTGCCAGGCAGCCGTTTTTGGTTACACTCCTTAACTGCTGCGACCTTCTTTTCACGTTTGAGTGCTTAAAATACCATGTACTGTTGATGTTAGGGACCCCAAATTTGTTGAGTTGATGAGCCACAACACAAAACGTGTAGTGTACCAAAATTAGGTACAGGACAGGTTGCCTATATTGTACACTTAGGCGCACTTTTCTTGGTGTGTATAGAACATGATGGATGTGTGCATCAGTGGCTACATACATGTCTTGTTGCATATACTATAAACTAAATTATATCCATTTGACAATTACCAGCTGACAGACTTTTCTGTTCAATAAATATTACTTTTGTTACGTTTACAAGTAAATATAATGTACTAGTACTGGAAATTAAAGTATCGTAAATTACATAATCCATTTATCCAACTGTTATTTTGCTCACGTACGAAAAGCTTCAAGTAAAAAAATTGATATGCACACCATTTCCTTCTGTGATTCAATGATTTAATGATTCATGACCTAATTGTAGTAGATAAATGAAGCTAATATGCTGATATCAAGATAACGTAAAATACATAATACATTTATGTAACTACTGTTTTGTGTAAAGAATGTGATGGGTATGTGAACCAATGGCTACATGGGTGTCTTGATTCACATACTATAAACTCAATTTTATCCAATTAAAATTACCAGCTGATAGCTTTTTCTGTTCAATAAATATTACTTTTGTTATGTTTACAAGTACATGTATAATTGTGTAATGGTACTTCGAATTAAAGTAACGTAAATAACATAGTACATTTATTTAACTGTTGTTTTGACCACCTACAAAAAAAACTTCAAGTAAATAAATTGACATATAACTCAACGTTTATAACTCTAGACTTGTGTACAAACATTAACTTCTTGTTGCTGAAAATGACCCAACACAAACACTTTCTCTTTCGAGAATAAAGGGAAACGAGTCAGGACATTAACTCGCTCGTTTAGCTCACAGTAAATGGTTTGGTAAAGATTAAAACTATGTATTGGTTTAAATTGTGTTTTTATACAAATCTACAGTTATAAACTTTGAGCTATACAATCTATTTCCTTCTGTGTTTTAATGATTAATGAACGAATAATAGTATATAAGGGAATAAACGAAGCTATTATGCTGATATTAGGTAACGTAAATTACATAAAACATATATGTAACTATTGTTTTGCTCTTACCAAAGGTTTTTAAAGTAAGGAATTTGGTAACCAGACCATTCATTGTTGTGTATAAATGACTTATGTCCAAATAATAGCAGAAAAGTGAATAACTGCATCGAATATTCCCTAATGTAACGTAAGTTACACAACAACATCGACTGAAATCACAGAAAAATGCCATAACTTTATTCCTCTTCCTTCTTAGGGTATTAGTAAGTGCATTAGACTTATCTGGCGTAAGAAATATCACTTTCCATATGCATGTATAGTCCTTTTATTAGTTATTTATGTAAGATTCCGCCATCTTGGCGGCCATCTTGAATTTCTCAAAATGCTAAAGGGTGACACGATGTCACCCGTCAGATTCTTGAACAGTAAGGTGTCTACATCAGGAATCAGCAAAGAAAAAAACTATGTACTCCACTGCAAGGTATAAGTGGATATCTGCCGGACTAATAATTATTGGTCACTATATGTGGTTGTGAGTAAAAACAAAGTCAAAAACGACAATTTTGTCAATATGAAGGAGAGATAACTCAGCAAAGTCTATTCTGATTATGCTTTAATTCAGACTTATCCAAGATCTTATGGTAATCAACATTATGTCCAAGTTTCATATTGATTGTTCCATATTTGTAGATATTAAGAGTTAAAAACGGCAATAATATCAGATTTAAAGGCTACCAAGCTAGACAGTTGATTTCACCATATATTGGAAGAAAATCATTAAATTAACGTGTTTTGTAAAAGCTCGGTTGTTTTGAAGGTTTTGTTTGCTTTTCTTTACGTCGTTACTTGGATTAATAAATACTGATTTTCGAGAAAATAAAGATCGGCAATTTCCGCAAAATTGCCACGGAGTGACGTCATACAATGGTTTGACTCCGCCCCCAATCTAAAGCATGAGGGTTCTGACAAAGATAGAGTTTGCGACTTTTCTGTCATACAGCGAAGTCTCAGTTTTTATCCATTTCTCGATCGTCAGAGTAATACAGCAAACTTAAACCGTTCTTTGGCACATTATTTGACTCACTAAGGACATATTCTTTGACTGTTTTAACATTTTTTCTAACATTTACTAAGGATGAATTCCGTGTTTTGAGTAGGGATTGGGGAAGTCGCTTTATGACAGAAAGGTCGGATCTTTAACTTTGTCAGAAATCTCAGGCTTTCTGTGAAATGACCCATGTCTGCCCGTTTTTCCCACAATGACGTCATTATTTGGCCGGTATGACGTCATAACTTCAAATCGAAAGTTTAACGTTTTTTTAGCTCCACTGGCCGAAGGCCAGCGAGCTATTGTCATGGCGTTGTGTCCGTCGTGCGTGCGTGCGTCCGTCCGTCCGTGCGTCCGTCCGTCCGTCCGTTAACTTTTTCTTTAAAAATCTTCTTCTCAGAAACTACTGGACCAATTTTAATTAAATTTCACAGAAATGTTCCTTGCATAGCCCTCTTTCAAATTCCTTCAAAGAATTCAATTCCATTGAAAACTCTGGTTGCTATGGTAACAAATACGAATTTTTAGAAAAAACTTAAAAAATCTTCTTCTCCCAAACAACTTATCAGATTTCTTTGAAATTTGACAGGCATGTTCCTTTGGTGACCCTTTTTCAGATTCCTTGAAGAAATTTTGATAATTCGAAAAACATGGCCGCTGTGGGCGGGGCTTATTTTCCATATATGGCGCATAGTGTAATTTTAAAAAATCTTCTTCTCAAAAACTACTGGACCAATTTTAATTAAATTTCACAGAAATGTTCCTTGCATAGCCCTCTTTCAAATTCCTTCAAAGAATTCAATTCCATTGAAAACTCTGGTTGCTATGGTAACAAATACGAATTTTTAGAAAAAACTTAAAAAATCTTCTTCTCCCAAACAACTTATCAGATTTCTTTGAAATTTGACAGGCATGTTCCTTTGGTGACCCTTTTTCAGATTCCTTGAAGAAATTTTGATAATTCGAAAAACATGGCCACTGTGGGCGGGGCTTATTTTCCATTATTCGGCCAGTGAGCTATTGTCATGGCGTTGTGTCCGTCGTGCGTGCGTGCGTCCGTCCGTCCGTGCGTTCAACTTTTAGCTCACGTGAAGACAAAGTACTCAAGGTGAGCTATTGTAATCGGTGAATGTCCGTTGTCCGTCTGTCTGTTGTCTATCGTCCAACAATTGCTTTAAAAGTCTTTTCCTAAATCACAAGGCCAAACGACCTGAAACTTTGCAGGGATCTTCTTTGGGTTAAGCTCTACCAAAGTTTTAAAAGGAATTTTATTCCTTTTGAAAACACAGGAAAAGGGGCCTTATTTACATTTTCACTGTTTCACTCTAGTGGCCACAAATTTGGCTCAATCCTATTGAAACTTGGTCATAATTAAACTGGTCAAAATAATTGTTTAAGCATACAGAGATCTTAATGACATTTCCAATGTTTATATACTGAAGGCCACAAATTCAGCTCAATCTGAAAAAACAACTGGTCAAAATAATTGTTTCAGCATACAGAATGAACCTTTTTGAACATGGAAAGGTTTTGTGTTAAAACATGGGAAAAGGGGTCTTTATGACATTTTCTTACACTGAATTTGATTGAGTCAAAGTGTTTGTCACTTAAAAAGAGAAGCTTGTCTTGAATTGGGCAGATCTAGACTAAGAAAGGGGGTCTTAATGATTTTTAGCTCCACTGGCCGAAGGCCAGCGAGCTATTGTCATGGCGGTGTGTCCGTCGTGCGTGCGTGCGTGCGTGCGTGCGTCCGTGCGTGCGTCCGTTAACTTTTTCTTTAAAAATCTTCTCCTCTCAAACCAGTGGGCCAATTTTGACCAAACTTTGCAGGGATGTTCCTTGGGTGACCCTTTACTTAAATTGTTCAAAGAATTTTGATTGGTCCATAAATGTGGGCGTGGCAGGGCGGGGCTTATCAGACTTAGAGAAATCACAAAATAATTCTTTAAAAATCAACCATTTGGCCAACTTTGACCAAACTTGGCAGAAATGTACCTTGGGTGACTCTTTACTTAATGTGTCAGCGAAATTTTGATTGGTCTATAAATGTGGGTGTGGCAGGGCGGGGCTTATCAAATTTTGAGAAATCACAAAATAATTCTTTGAAAATCTTCTCCTCTCAAACCAGTGGGTCAATTTTGACCAAACTTTGCAGGAATGTTCCTTAGGTGACCCTATACTTAAATTGTTTAAAGAACTTTGATTGGTCCATAAATGTGGGCGTGGCAGGTCGGGGCTTATCAGACTTAGAGAAATCACAAAATAATTCTTTAAAAATCAACCATTTGGCCAACTTTGACCAAACTTGGCAGAAATGTACCTTGGGTGACTCTTTACTTAATGTGTCAGCGAAATTTTGATTGGTCTATAAATGTGGGCGTGGCAGGGCGGGGCTTATCAAATTTTGAGAAATCACAAAATAATTCTTTGAAAATCTTCTCCTCTCAAACCAGTGGGTCAATTTTGACCAAACTTTGCAGGAATGTTCCTTAGGTGACCCTATACTTAAATTGTTTAAAGAACTTTGATTGGTCCATAAATGTGGGCGTGGCAGGTCGGGGCTTATCAGACTTACAGAAATCACAAAATAATTCTTTAAAAATCAACCATGTGGCCAATTTTGACCAAACTTGGCAGAAATGTACCTTAGGTGACTCTTTCTTTACTTTGTCCATTGGATTTTGATTGGTCCATAAATGTGGGCGTGGCAGGGCGGGGCTTATCAGACTTGGAGAAATCACAAAATAATTCTTTAAAAATCCACCATTGGGCCAATTTTGACCAAATTTTGCAGAAATGTACATTGGTTGACTCTTAACTTGTCCATGAAATTTTAATTGGTAAATAAATGTAGGCGTGGCAGGGTGGGACTTATTTGACTTAGAGAAATCACAAAATAATTCTTTAAAAATCAACCGTAGGGCCAATTTCAATTAAACTTGGCAGAAATGCACCTCAAGTAACCCTATACTTAAATTTGCTGTGAAATTTTGATTGGTCCATAAATGTGGGCATGGCAGGGCGGGGCTTATCAGAATGGCAGAAATCATGAAAACTTCTTTACAAATTCAACCACAAGGCAAATTTTTACCAAACTCGGTAGAAATGTTCCTTGGGTGTCCAATTACTTCTGTTGGTAGTAAAATTTTGATTGGTCAATAAATGTGGGCAAAGCAGGACAGGGCTTATCAGAATGGGAGAAATTACGAAATAATTCTTTAAAAAGAACCATTGGGTCAATTTAGTACACTGACATAATTCTTTTACTTTAGCCAGTGGAGCGATTCAGGCCCTCTTGGGCCTCTTGTCTTCGGTAAAGATCGGAAAAGACCAAAATATCCAATTTAAAAGACGAAATAAAAACACTTCTAATGTTTGAAAATTGTAGAAACTTTGATATTTGATTATTAGAAAGGTGTTTTTTCGACACAAGAGTTTAATTTTGTCAATCAGCGGACACTTTATGGGCTTATAACTCCTGACTTTTTGATCTGGTTGGAAAGATTCGAACTCGTATAAGGTCATATAGTCACCTACATTGAGTCCAAGTGTCATCTTGATTGGTCAATAATTGTAGATGCTAGGGAGTAAACAAGATCGAAAACAGTCGAAAACGACAATTTTGTCAAATTCAAGAGCACATATCTAACGACCTTCTTGTCTGACTAGACTGAAAATCCAACTCATCCCAAAGCTTTTGGCTTCAAACGTTATGTCCAAGTTTTGTCTTTATTGGTCAATAATTGTAGATTCTTGAGTGTAAACAAGGTCGGAAACAGTGGAAAACGGCAATGTTGTCAGATTTAAGGCCATATAACTTTCGAATCTCTGGTCAGATCAGACTGAAAATCAAACTCATCCAAGATATTATGGTCTCCTACATTGTGTCCAAGTTTTGTCGTGATTGGTGCATAATCGTAGACTATAGAGTGTAAACGAGGTCGAAAACAGTCAAAAAACGACAATTTTGCCAATCTTTAATTCTAGGGCACATAACTCTCGAATTTACAGTCTATTCAGACTGAAAATCGAACTCATTGAAGGTATTATGGTCTCCAACATTGTGTCCAAGTATTGTCCTGATTTATTAATATTTGTAGATTATAGAGTGTAAAAAAGTCAAAAACAGCATTTCAGACATTCAAGGGCAGGTAACTCCACACTTTATGGTAAAATTAGGCCCAAAATAGAAGTCATCCTTAGAACTTATGACCATACTTGTTTTGGCAAAGTTTGATCAAGATTGGCTAATATTTGCCGATGCTAGCGTGTAAACACCAAATTGTTGACGGGCGGACGGACAGGCATACGCACGGACGACGGGCAAAAAGTGATCGCAATAGCTCACCCTGAGCACTTCGTGCTCAGTTGAGCTAATAAGTGATGGCAATCATGAATGAAAATAGAAAACGTACATATTGTTGTACGGAAAAACATGATAGAATTGGGAATAGTAAGTTATTCTCTTGTTGGCTTCTAAACTAACACTATGTGGAGGTCATAAAAACGAGACGTGTGGTAGAGAAAATAGTGGGTATATTGTACAATAAACAAGTAGAAACTCGAATAAAAATGAAACCTCGAAACATTTTTATTCAGGTGAATAAGTTTACTGTTTTATAATTATGTGTAATAAAAATCTACTAAAATTAATTGACTTATCTGTCGGGGCAACACGTGAAATTAAAGGCGAAATTGTTAGTTAATTAAAGATATCGAGATTATACAAAACGGTAATTATGTTAATATGTATTTGCACCGATATAGAGAGCGTTATCTGAACACTGAGGTATGTGGTACAACCAGTTTTATTTTCAATGATTATAGAACACCTTATGTCGTCGCTTTTCAACGAAACTCTCGTAACTGTAGCTACTAGCTTATTTTAAGCTGCGATTACGAGTTTTTTTGTTTTTTTTTCTTCTTTTTTTGAAAAGCAGCTATATATCGTCTCTAATGTTAAAAATACCTTTACTATAACTTGTATCTGGTGTTATGACAGCTTCGAACGTAACCATTGGGCATTTTCGAAATTGCTTTATTCCAAGATAGTTTTTAGCTAAGTCAATACATTTTCGAAAGTAATCATTGAGCAATTTCGAATTTACCTAAATCCAAGATTGCTTATAGCTGCAGTTAAGACATTTTCGAACGTGCCATTGAACAATTTTAACTTACTTAGTTCCAAGGTTGCTTACGACATGTCTATAATATAGCGTGTAGAGCCTACCCTCCTGGCATATGCCACAGTTAACTACTAAACGATTAGTCATTTAATATATTTCGTTGAAATGACTATAAGTAATTGTAATCAATTAAGATAAAACTTATCAAGTATACCGATATTATTGGGCGTCGTCTATTAATATGCTTTCACCGATAGTTCAAATCGATACATTTTTCTAAATTTCTAATTGTCATGCAATAAGCCATTGTGCACAACCACCAAACCTTGTCATGTCTTTGGAGAACGCCCATTTAGATCGATTTATCATTTGATTATAAAAATCGTTAAACTCAATTTCAGTTTGTGCTGTATTGGTATATGCAAATTGTCTTCTAACTAAGTAATTCCACATTTTTCTTTTTATCTGTTCATCATTCACATAACAGTCAATCCTACAAAAATGACAAAACGTATATACTTGTACATGCACATTAAGCACATAGCTCATTCCAAGCCACTTTTGTCTATGTTGCCTAGTACAATTGGAGCTATGACCTTGGAAAAAGCCCTTATTACACTTTAAAACAACATGGGTCCGCATCAGCCTGCGCATACGCACAGCCTGATCGAGATCCATGCTGTTCTCAAATAGCTGTTTCATGACATGCAGCATCTGTAAGAGTCTTCTTCAACCTACATTTAACCCATTACCACACAGTGACTCCTTTTGACTCCCCACAAGATAACGGCTTTGGAAAACATCGTGGAAAATGAAGAAATTGCTTGTCACAAGCAATGTCTTCATTTACCACAATGTTTTTTATATAAAAAGATAAAAAAAAAATCAAAATTTCATTCACTTTAAATTGTTGTCTGCATCATCTTTGAATTTTGACTAGTCTAAAAATTTGCCGTTTGGGAAAGGGTTAATTAAGGATGATCTGGAAACATGGTGACGTCACTGTTATACAGGTCTTTTTCAAGATCCTGGTTCTCAATGATGTGATTAGTATAGATAAAATACTTTCTGGATATTTGTAGTTTTTTTTTATCCAATTAATCTTTTTCTATTTTCAGAGCGCTGTCGTCGGTGGTGGCTTTAGGTGCCAATATCATCTGTAACAAAATCCCTGGTCTTGCTCCGCGTCAACGTGCTATATGCCGTAGTCGGCCCGTCGCCATTGCTGTAATAGGGGGCGGGGCTCGACTAGGGCTTAACGAGTGTCAATATCAGTTTAGGAACATGCGCTGGAATTGTTCGATGGCCTCAAGATACGATTCTATGTTTGGATACCAACACGATATTGGTGAGTGTCTTCTGTTGTTTAGGTTATATTTAACCTTCATTTCATTTCAATCATCTCTTCAAACAATTATGCCTATATTAGTTCAGAAGCATACCCTGAAACTAAACTGTACAGGTCACTATACAAATATGAGTTTTCCTGTTTATTTTATCTACAATTTTTATTCTCAGCATGCATTTAATAATCACCCCTTTGTTCATGTAAAGAATGAATTATAATATCAGTACCAAGTCAAAACATGCGCTTGAATTATACTACGATCTGATTCAAACACGATGCTAGTAAGTATCATTGTTGCTTAGTATACAAACACATGTATGTTCACTACAGTCGAATATCTTCATGAATTCATGAATACGCAGTAGAAATGTACTGTGTGGTCAGGTCCAACAATTATCGTAAAGGAAAAGTATCTGATGAATTAAAGTGATCGATATCCTCCCACAATGAGCATCATCCCATTTTCGTAAGACAATCTTTATCAAATTAAAGTGAAATACAAGCGCTGTAGGTATATTGCCCTGGGGAACACCATAATCTAGATATTATTTTCATTATTAATACTGTGTAATAATGACACACAAGATATACAGAATATGAATATTGTTGAAAATGTAACAATAGCCATACGCTAAATACGAGTCTACTCAAACTAATGATATGAATATAAAAAGAATGCCAGTTTTCAGGTTGGTTTTACAGGTTCTTTGGTACACACGTAAACTATTTCCTTGTCGATTTTCTAAAGTCATCATAATTCCTCCGAAAATAAGTTTCTTCTGGTACATAATGGGACAGAAAGCCATCCTGGTATTCATTAAATACGAACTATGGACCATTACAATTGCATTTTATAGCTATAACAGCTAAGACGCATCGTCTTAGGAAATGTCTGTGTTCATTGTTTGAAAAAAATAAAGAATATTGATGCAACAGTTAAAACCTTTAGTTAATTCATTTTAGACTAGTAAATGTTTTTTTCTAAATTAAAAAATAAAAGGGGTTTATTGTTCCATTCTAGGTTTTTAATGAAGAAAGAAATTATGAACCAAAACATTAGGATAGAGTTTAGTCACCTTACTATTATTTTCATCGGCGCGTATCTAGTGCTGTTTATTTTGTGGTAACCGTTCGCCTCGAGGATATTTTGGATACAGTCAATTGGACTGATGTGGCAATATGATAGAGCGCTTGAGTATGAACACCAAATTCTCTTGACACGAAATGAATCAGCCATTATATTTACCCACCCATATGAAATGATGTTATTAAAATAAGTTTTTCTCGTATTCCCTTTCGTTATTTTATATCCAGATATATATTCATTTTGAAGAAATCTTTACTTCGTTTATTAATAGTTTTAAACATTTGCTTGTGAGTTTATACTGCGAAATGATTCTCTTATCTAAAATATTCATAAGCATCTAATTCGCTTTTACATTGTGTTTACCAAAAGCATTTATTGTTAAGGCTTTCTTACATATAAAATAAGCCTATGTCTATTTTTTCTCTTCAAATTGGCACAGGAGTATTATTTCAGGTTTGTCTCAAGACTTAGGAATCGAATTAAAAATCTAAGCTAAAGAACATCAACAAATCAGACTGTACTATTTGCCAATTAGACTACGTATATATAAGAAATATGTTTCGACGTTCTCAATACAAAATAGTCTGGAAAAATCGAGATATATAGAAAATGAAAGAATAAGAATTTTTGCTTCAAAGTCACTAAAATGATATTCTTATAATTCAAGTTTGAAGTCTGGCGCATCTTCCAATTTGGAAGAGTATGAACTTTTGCCGTTTGGAAAAGGGTTAAAGATCTAAGCTAAAGAATACAAGCAGGACAGACAGTGCTTTATGCCAATTAAACTATTGATTTACGATACACAAAAACGACCCAACACCTGTGACCAGCTAAGTAAAACATGATATCCGTCTTCGATCAAAATATGTCTATTACATACTTTAAACGATTGCTCTTTGACCCGTACATTTGCGATCTTTACGCGATATACATAGCTACCGCCCTTGATATTTTTCATGCGATCGTATGTCTATTCAAAACCTTCCTATTTTTCGTTTTCTTTTATTTCACTAGCCAAATCATGTATTTTATCTTCGGTCTTCGTTACAAGATCAATTTCGGTTTCGATAATTTGGTGTTAAGTAACATTTTTCGAAGTATCTTTTACAATTTATCAGATTTGCTGTTTTGAACATTTTCCTCTACTTGAGTATAAATGCATTTTCTGATTTAGATATATAGGTTACTTACAAGAGTTTAATTTTAAATTCGCATCACTTCAGACACAGAGTAATAGATTGAAAGAGATAGACAACAAAATTAATGTTAAAGATTTTGTTAAAGGTTCTCTAGAAAGAGTTGTATTCGTAAATGCAAATTGCTTTAAGCTATTTTTTTTATCCCAAAACATCTTATTTTCCATTCTATTTCTATTTAGCTTTTGACGAATCTAAAAGCTTGTTAGTTGTTTTAGTGCCCATTCCGATTCACGTATTACCACACACTCGCCTTATTGCTTGAAATTAGTTTCATAACATTATTTTCTAATTTTAAAATTCCTTATATGTAAAGGGTTCTACAAAGCGTTAACAGCGATTGATTTAATATAATGCATTACAAATTGTTTTGCTAATTACTATTGCGATACAAAACATTTCTAGTTATCGGCGAGCTTTTAAAGACATAATATTGGCAATGACGCCATATTTCATTACTACGCAATGGCAAAGTTCGCATAGCTAACATTGCAGTCACGACGGGATTTATAACACCCAAAGTTTATATTTAAAAAAAAAAAAAACAGTAACACTCTTTTCCTTGACGCATGGCTCGTCTTTAGATATTTCAAATGGAGGTTAATATACATCAAAGTCAAGAAGCACATTTTCTAGTTCTAATTGTGATAGCAAAGACACATACCACATGAACAAGCGAAAAAGGTCGGTTTCAAATACAAAACTTGGTATGGACCTTTTTGCTTTTTCATCATACCAAATTAAAGTATTATGTTTCCCTTATTCACTTACTTCACTTTAGAATACATCCGTGTACCTACATGTATACCAAGGAATGGCGTATTTTCCACCTACAGGTATCAGACGTGTTCTTTTTTCTTCTTTGATTCAGCAAGAACGGAAGCGGTCGTTTGGTCAGCCAATGTATCACAAAGAGTTGTTTATGCTATCACAAAAGCTTATAGTCTCGGAACATTTAACGAGTGCTTTTATGACAGATCAGTTATTTTAAACTTCATGCAATACCAAGAGGCAAACTGCAGTACTGGTGATACCAAATACACATACCAAATGAATAAGTAAAAAGCTCCATACTAAATATGATATTTGGTATGGACCATTTCACTTATTCAAGTGTTTCACTCTTGACTACATTTATATGTTCCTATATTAAGGACGGTCATACCTTCTGTCGCCTGCACAAGATTATCTAACAATACATTTTCTGTCTCTAATTCTAGTACCATCTTCTTTTCAGCAAGCAGAGAAGCGGCTGTCTGGTAAGCTATGGCTTCTTCAGGAGTTGTTTATGCTATCACACAGGCTTGTAGTCTCGGAACATTAAACAAATGTGGATGTGACAAGTCGAAAATGAACTTTAGGCAATATTCAGAATGTCAAATGAATGACTTAGCACTGGTGAAACCAAAGACATATATCGCATGAGTAAGTGAAAGAGGTCCATACCAAATATGTTATTTGGTATGGACCTTTTTACTTAATCATGCGTTTCACTATGGGATACATGTATGTATCTATACCAAGGATGGGGGTATTTTCTGTCGCCTACAAAAGATAACCTAACAATATATTCTATGTTTCCAATTCTTGTACCCTCCCTCTTTCAGCGAGCAGAGAAGCGGCGGTCTGGTCAGTCATGTCATCTTCAGGAGTTGTTTATGCTATCACACAGGCATGTAGTCTTGGAGCATTAAACGGGTGTGGTTGCGACAAGTCGGAAATGAGCTTAAGGCAATATTCAGAATTTTATAGGAATGGTCTAACACTGGTGATACTAAAGAGACATACCAGATGAATAAGTGAGAAAGGTCCACACCAAATATGATATTTGGTATGGACCTTTTGCTTATTCGTGCGGATCGCTTTGGAATACACGCATGTCCCTATATCAAGGATGGACGTATCTTCTATCGACTATTCAAGACAATCGAACAATACATGCACGTGCCTATTTCAAGGATGGGCATATCTTCTGACTATACCACAAGATAATCTAACAATACATTCTCTGGTTCTGACTCTTGTACCATTCTTGTTTCAGCAAGCAGAGAAGCGGCGGTCTGGTCAGCCGTGGCTTCTTCAGGAGTTGTTTATGCTATCACACAGGCTTGTAGTCTCGGAACATTAAACGAGTGTGGTTGTGACAAGTCCAAAATGAACTTCAGGCAATATTCAGAATTTCAAAGACAAAGCCTAGCCAAAGACACATACCAAAGACACATACCAGGTGAACAAGTGAAAAAGGGTCCATACCAAATATGATATTTGGTATGGACCTTTTCACTTTTTCATGCGTTTCACTTTAGAATGCATGCATGTACCTATATCAAGGATGGGCGTATATTCTGTCACAAGCACAAGATAATCTTACATTACATTCTCTGGTTCTAACTCTTGTACCATTTTTGTTTCAGCAAGCAGAGAAGCGGCGGTCTGGTCAGCTATGGCATCTTCAGGAGTTGTTTATGCTATCACACAAGCTTGTAGTCTTGGAACATTAAACGAGTGTGGTTGTGACAAGTCGAAAATGAACTTTAGGCAATATTCCAAAAATAACGACTTTATGTGGGGAGGCTGTAGTGCGGATGTGAAATATGGACTTAAATTAGCCAGGAAATTTCTGGATGCCAGAGAGATCGAGCAAACGGCGAGGTCTCTGATGAATAAACATAATAATAAAGTAGGCAGAAAGGTGAGTTAGAATTATTTCTATTTTATTTATAACACTAATGTTAGTCAGCATTTGATTGACACAAGTTAATGTATAACGTTCAGGCCCGTAGGAACAGGGGGGGCGGGGGGCTAGGGGGACTTAGCCCCCCCCCCAAAGTTGACCAAAATTGGCAAATTTTCCCTTTTTCACACTGAAAATTTGGGAAAATCCAAATTAGCCACCCTATATTCAGACACTGAGGCTTTAGCCCCCCCCCCCCCCAATACGAAATTGCTTCCTACGGGCCTGACGTTGACTTCATCACTCGAAAGAAAGGAAAGTAGTATACTCATCTGAAACAGTTAGAAAGTCTGGCATATAAGCAGATAAAGTATCACTAAATCACAATTAGCTTTACCCAGCTTGCTTTTCCGTGCCTCTCCATATGGGTAGAACTGCAAAAGATAGGTTGATATCATAAAGGTGTCCTAATATTATATATGTATACAGATAATCTCGCAGCTCTACTTACATCTTGTTAACCATCCACTATTTGCTTGTGTGTTTCGAGAATTGGATTTCTTCTTGAATCGTACAAATATGGACTAAACACGGTATCATTTTGCTGTATCACGCCTGTACAATTACTCATTTTGGATATAATTCGGTTTGATACAAGGTGGTCCCCTTTCGTCTTAGAATGTCTTTGAAATGTGAAAAATAAACACAGTCGTAAATCATGAATAGAATCTAACGATCGATTAATAGACATGGGACTATAAAAACAAACATTGTGGAGGGCCTCGCATATTGAACTCTTTGAACATCTTTACGCAGCTCAATCTCCAATCGAGTACCCCACTTGTAAAATTGACGGTGCATGACAAAGGCTGATTCATGAAAATAAAACTGTGCCCCCATATGCTTTGATGAAGTTTTTCACCATGTTGAAACGTTTGTTGTTATTATATACCCATGTTTGGTATATAGACAGTATAGCATTGTGCTACACTCACCTACAAACATCCTATTAATGGTTTCAATCGACATTACTATAGTTTGTTGCAAAATGCAGTTTGAATGAATACACTCAAAAACTAAACATATTTTATGAAAATGTCATTTAATCAATTTAGTTTAATGTTTTTGTAACTTAATTTCTAGGGGTCACTGTTACTTATACGTAGCTAGTAGTAAAGTATTAGCGAAAGTCACTGAATATCTGAATATATTTGTTGTCGCAAAGATTAGCAGCTACATTTATCATTCTTAACAATCATTGATTTACTAACATAATTGTTTTCTTGAAAATCCTTTAATATATCTAAGTAAAATTCATTAGAAAAATATTACGTAAAAAAGGTAAATTATTAAAGATATATTTAGATGGTCATTTTGGATGTATTTACCCATGTATCGGTCAATAACCTATTGACGCTCTATGACAAAGGCCAGAGTTAAGATAGTAATCGGTTTTGAAGAAGATACAATTGCTTTAAATCAATTAATTGAATCAGCACACGTGTATCATCGTATTGAACCTATCTTGTCAACCGAAGGTTAATAATTGAATTACTCATCGTGTATTGACAAGATAAACTGCGACCCCAAAAATACTGAGCCACGGTCAATTGTGGAAGTGTCCTTGCATTTCTTTTTTGAGGATAAAACACTTAAAAAGATCTAACACACGTTTGTAATTATAGATTAATGTGGATTATTTCATATGACCTTCGTTTTGATAACATTTTATAGCTATTTTACTACATTTTCTTTATTTAACAGTTCAATCTGAACAGTTTTTTTTTTTCAAATACGGAAAAGTTTGGCGAAAGTTTGCTTATAGTTACAAGTACATCTTGCTTTCCATAATGTATTCTAAGAAGATGTGATTTTACAGATGTTGTAACTCTTGTTACTGACATACGTTCTGCAATATAACCAACTTTGCAGACTACTTTGTCTCGTTCGTTTAACCCATTACCCAACGACATAATTTTAGGGCGGTCCAAATTGAAAGATTATGCAGGTGATAATTTCATGTGAATGAAATTTTACATTTTCAGTCTTTTTACATAGAAAACATTGTGAGAAATGAAGAAATTGCTTGTTACAAGCAATTTCTTTATTTTCCACAATGTTTTTAAAAGCCATAATCTTGTGGGGGGTCAAAAGGAGTCACTGTGTGGTAATGGGTTAAGAGTTGATAAATTCGAGCTAAGGTCACACTATAAACTGTCATCCAATTAATGGTCAGTGATCCGGAAGCTTGGTTCGGTTCACATAAGTATCCTTGTTTAGGGCCAGTATTCATACGCACCGTGTTGCTGATTGGTCGTAAACGTCACATGACCGGCACTATTTCGTGTGTATTTATTACGATATGTGTCAAACGAATGATGTATTTATTTCTCTCTTTGTTTTGACATCTAGCAAAACACATGAATGTCGGACCAGCACATTATTGTCAATTTTTTGTCTCGAAGTAACTCGAGAAGCATTTTGTCAGCCGACATTTTTGGCATTATTCTCGTTATTTAACTATAAAGTTCACACTTTAGAATGCGTGATTGAATTTTGTCATAACGTCTAGAAAACGTTGCTGATTCAGAACTTATATTGAGTCTATATTTACTATATATCTAATTTATTGTTTGTTACGAATAGAATTTTTAATAAGATCTGTTTCCACTTGTTTATACACTTAAAGACACTTCCAACGCAACACTTACATTTTTCATCATAATTAAAAAAAATAATGCAGTATATTTTATGAAATTTTCAGCAAATATAAATCAAAAACGTTTACATGTTTTCTGTAAATTTCATTAAAATCGATTGATCCGAACATAAAAAATATTGAGGTTTTTCACTAAGACTCAAATATGAAAAGTCACAAAACCCCATGCAATTGTAGAATTCAATAGCACCACAGCAGCGTCACCAAATTATGCTCATATCTCATACCACTGCTTCATAAGATTTGATCACATGATTTCACGTGCGTAGCAATACTAGAATTCACTTGCACCTATATTGTTTACGAAATTATGTTTTGTACGTGTCAGCATTGCACAAAATCATCGAATGTGTTACATTCGCCTTTTTGCTCTTAGAAATTTTCAACAACTGGAACAGGAACCTAAAAGGGACGAATTATCCCGCAAAGATTCATCATCAATAATGCTTTATCAATGAGAAGGGGGTGTCTTCGTGTCATTTAGGTTCATGAAGGACACACAGAATGTTAGCAGAATGTCATAAACTATACTGATGTTACATGAATAATATGAATTAACGTTAACAGCTCGCACAGCTTTTTTGCGACTTTTGTTTTCTGGTCATATTATATGAACTGCAAATTTAATCATTTCTTATCAATCTTTCTTTGTGAAAATTACAAATATTATGCAATTGTGAATGAATTAAATTTATTGAAAATTTGATGAAAAATGGTTCATTAAATTTCAAGTGATTACCAAAAATGTAAGTGTTGCGTTAGAACTGTCTTTAAGTGTAGTGTTTCAGATTATTGTTAATTAACGGGTCGGAAATTTTCGCTTCTTCACTGGCTTTTCTCCCTAAATGATTTTTTTTCACGGCAGTGTCAACGACAACTTGTAAATGTCTTTTTTAATAGTTGTAGTAACGAATATTTGAAGAAAGGCGAAATTATGCCTTTGCTACACAGATCATAGCGACAATATACAAAGTGTTTCGAAAATGGTTATGGTCTAAACGTTTCGCTTTTCTATTACATTTTTTCATAGCCATTTTCGTACGACCCGATACAATTTGCTATGAAGCTGTCAAACTATCTAAATACCGACATGGTACAGCGAGAACGGTGATAAATTGTCGTAATTAATGAGATGAAACCTTGATAATACCCGAATTTATTACTTTTCAAATAGTTCATTTCTCAAACTTTCTCTGTATGTTTTACTTTTTGAAAAAGAATATGTGAATCTGGATTGCAAATATCAGATGTTGCCATAAAATTATTAAATATTGCACCCATAAAAGTATGGAATTGTACCAAGCTTGAATGTATGTATCAAAATATAACGAAAGGATAATTTTAATGGAATTTCAACTTGTCCTCAAATTTCATTCAAATTGCATGCCAAACAGAAGAACGGTATAAATACAAATTGTGCGTACATGTATACCTGGTAAATGACATCGCAGAGCGTCTCTAGCTATTAGTTAGATGTGATCCACCAGATCATTTATTGGGACCTATATCTATCCATGCTTCTTGTAGTAAAACGTTTAATTAATCTGCATGGAAAACACAAATTCTTTGACTGAAGTATACCCTATAAACGATTCAAAATCTTTTACTAATGAGGGAATAGACCTACGTATAACGGATAATAGGGGTGACAGGAGGTATATGTGACTATTTATAGTAACAACTAAATACATATTCATACCTGTCCACCCTAAAATAAACCAAAATATTTGTATTGATTCTCGTTTAACTTTGAACGTTTAATACTGACATGATTTAATGTACACGGCCATCAACATTCAAGCCTTTAAGGCCGTGGCCATATCCACGGTGTATAATCACGTGACTTAGAATTTCCGATAATCTTCAATATCTTTTCTGATACTTGACCAATTTGAATTCCGATTGAAGCAGAGAATGTGGGGAAATGCCAGGAATAAGCTGGACCTGTTGGATTTTTGAAAAATCATCTGATAAAAAAAGTTACTGAAGATAAACCAAATTTTTGGTTTATCTTCAATAACCTTTTTATCAGTTGATTTTTCAAATTTCAACCTCGTCCATCTAATACGTGACGTCTGTCCACATTCTCTGCTTCAAAGCGAATTCAAATCGGTCCAGTAATTACAAAATTATTGAAGATTTTCTGAAAATATTGTATCACGTGATTATCCACGGTGATATCGCAGTTGGTAGCTCATAGGACTCTCACTTATGAGATTTCGGGTTCAATCCCCGTCGATTGAATCTATGTCGAAATAGTGTGTGTAATGCATGAGTATAGAAAACTGACAAGTTTCATACACTAACTCCTTTTCTGGTGGATCTTTACTCAGCATATTTGAAAAGATCTTTTTGTAGAATTTAATGTAATTTAATGATTAGATCAAAATTTGGGATGACGTTTTGCCTCGGGCTGTTGAAGTAATAGTGTTAAAGCATTTTAATATTCATATTTCTATCCGATATTTCATATATCTACCAACCACCCTTGAATTGAAAAAAACCCTTCACAAATGCGATTCAAATCACTACTAGTTATGCCATAATGCGAGATAATATTATAATCGACATGTACCATACTAGTGTCTTAATGCACATTTGAATTTTGTTTGGATGAGTCTGAAATGTTGTTGTTAGAGATAATGTGACAGCCGAATTGTGTTCATATTTCTTCTGTATCGATATTGTCATTTTCATTAAACGATGTAAGTGAAAACTAATTAAATGTGTCATTTATCGGTGTATATTGCTTTTCTATAGATTGTCGTCTGCAACATTGCATTCTTTCACATAACAACAGAAATATAATCTATGTGTCGTCTGGACCTCAGACAGAAATTGATTAAGTTTGGTTTGACAATATAGTCGTGCAATGGTACGATTAATGATCCAAGGCACGTCAAAATTTATTCACGAATACGTCTTTTTCTGTTTACCACTATGATTCCCAAGAAAATGTTATCTCAAATAACCCTGGCTATATATAATTATTATGAGCGTAAGAAATGGTTTGGGTCAGTCTGATCAAGCGTAGTTGCTTGGTTCACTTCGTCGTCTTATTCTCAGTCTTAGAGCGAATCAAAGAAAAAAATCAATTGCTTTAAGGGGGAATGCTCCAGTTTTTCGGAACACTCGGTCATTACTGTAGTAAATTAAATGTTTCGTGCCAATATGTTTCGCTACCATATTTTCAATAATATGACACATCATTACAATTTACCGTTTTCGACACTAAAAGTGTATTTATTATGCGAAACTGATTTCCTCAAGATGGAAATCGATTATTTAGAGCAAGAAAGTCGTAAGTGTGTATGCAATTAACACTGTTTTGCGTCATTTTATTCATGTGTAGCTGATAAAAAATGCTGTAATTCACTAATAAGTGCGCTGACCTATACATTTTCTTTTTGAATTATTACCAGGGCATGTTGTTTAATACAATGAGGGAGTTTTATCAAATTCTATTATGTAGAACTTGAAATATTTCCAAAAATATGCAAATTTTGACGTAAAACACTTCAGCTTCGTTGATCTAACCGAACACGCGAGCATGTCGTTTTATACATTTACGCGTTTATAACAGCACATATTTTGGGGTTTATGTTCTTATTAAATGTAAGCCGTTACTTTAAATCCGTTTTCGGGACTAAATGATGACTTTACAGCATTTTATAAGCATTTTAGTGACCTTGGACAGGTGCAAGAAATTGTGCATTTTTTCGATGTAGGGGTATGTGATACTAATGCCTATAAAATTCAAACAAGATCGCTGACCAACCATTTTTATTCGATTTTTCAATTTGTAATAACATGTAATTTCAACATACAAAATATAAATAAATTCTATTATTGGGAAAAAAATTAGGAAACTGGAGCATTCCCCCTTAAATGTTGTCTATTTCAGCTGGGTTTAAGCGTTCCCTGTCGATGACAGACACAAAACCACAATGCACATGTAAAATAATTAGCGGTCACCACAGTGGCGCTGCGGTTATTTGTTTTAATTTGTGATAAATCAAATCACTCAATAGATTGTATCCCTTACATTTGTAGTCGGCTAGCGTTTCGAATCAATACGGGAAAAGAATTGTGAAAAAGTGACGACTGTGCAAGTTCTATGCCATCATGTTTTTTTCTTTAAAAAACTATCTATTATTGTTGCTTGCTGATCGTTTTCCGTGACAAATACGCACGGTGGATAATCACGTGACACAATATTTTCAGAAAATCTTCAATAATTTTGTAAATACTGGACCGATTTGAATTCGGTTTGAAGCAGAGATGGACGTGGTTGATTTTTGAAAAATCTACTGATAAAAAAATATTGAAGATAAACCAAAATAAAAAAATATTGAAGATAAACCAAAATTTTGATTTATCTTCAATAACTTTTTTATCAGTTGATTTTTCAAAAAAAAAATCAGCACGTCCAACTTATTCCTGGCATTTTCCCATCTTCTCTGCTTCAAATCGAATTCAAATTGGTCAAGTATTAAAAAAGATATTGAAGATTATCGGAAATTCTGAGTCACGTAATTATACACCGTAAATACAGTTCGGTCACGATACTATGGCACAAGTTTACAAACTTTACCTTTGTCAACAAGGGGGAAATTCTAGAAAAAACATGTATGTAGTCTATTAGTTCGAATCTCACTGGTGGGGAACTCGGCCAAAGTGAGATACGTTTTTTCACGATCATTGTATTCCGTCGGTGTTGTTATTAAATATCGTAACTACGGCTTCATCGAAGCCGTAGTTACGAGATTTTATAACAACACCCACAGTATGTCAATACAAAACGGTAAACCCGGTCTGTTTTTTAGAACAAGTTCATTGTCATTTGAAAAAAAAATCTATAAACTCATATCAAACGAATATCTATACCTTGTTGTATCGAAAATTGTTATAGTTCACCACCAGTGAATCTTGTAGGTGTAATACATCTGCAAGTTTAGAACAATTTATGCACAATTACAGTAGTACACTGGTTGCTACACAAAGAGATAGTACACGTATATGAATTTGTGTAGCTCAGTCAGATTATTATAGCACGAGCAATCTACCATTAACAGTACGCAGACGGTCAACTTGCCTGCATGTTCATATTGGTAGATTTCTGCTTTTCCAAATGACCCCCTGCTCTAAAGTGATCACATTTTACTTTCGTGAAAAAATGTTACAAAGATTCTGACAGTCTTTATATGTTTAATTATTAGCTCACCTGAGCACGAAGTGCTCGAGGGGAGCTATTGTGGTCACTCACCGTCCGTCGTCCGTCTGTCCGTCTGTCCGTCTGTCCGTCCGTCAACAATTTCTTCAAACATCTTCTTCTCCAAAACTAACAAGCCAATTTTGACCAAACATGGCAGGAATGTTCCTTGAGTGACCCTTCTCAAAACTTGTTCGCGGATTTTTGATTCTTCAAAAAATGTGGGCGTGGCAGGGCGGGGCTTATCGCACTTAGAGAAATCGTAAGAAAATTCTTTAAAAATCAATCATTGTTCCAATTTGAACCAAACTTGGCAAAATTGTTCCTTGAGTGACCCTTCTCAAAATTTGTTTTCAGATTTTTGATTCGTCAAAAAACGTGGCCGTGGCAGGGAGAAAAGGGCTTATCAGACAATTTCTTCAAACATCTTCTTCTCCAAAACTAACTGGCCAATTTTGACCAAACATGGCAGGAATGTTCCTTGAGTGACCCTTCTCAAAAATTGTTCGCGTATTTTTGGTTTGTCAAAAAATGTGGGCGTGGCAGGGCGGGGCTTATCGCACTTAGAGAATTCCTAAGAAAATTCTTTAAAAATCAACCATTGTTCCAATTTGAACCAAACTTGGCAAAATTGTTCCTTGAGTGACCCTTCTCAAAACTTGTTCTCAGATTTTTGATTCGTCAAAAAACATGGCCGTCGCAGGGAGAAAGGGGCTTATCAGACTTAGAAAAATCATAAGAAAATTCTTTAAAAATCAACCATTGGGCCAATTTGAACCAGACTTTGCAGGGATGTGCCTTAAGCCATTCTTTTTAAAATTTGTTCACAATTATTTTCATTTGTAAAAAATTGTGGCCGTGGCAGGGAGAAAGGGGCTTATCAGACTTAGAGAAATCATAAGAAAATTCTTTAAAAATTAACCATTGGGCCTATTTGAAGCAGACTTTGCAGGAATGTTCTTTGAGTCTCTCTTTTCAAAATTTATTCACATTTTTTTACATTTGTCACAAAATGAGGGTGTGGCAGGGAGGAAGGGGCTTATCAGCCTTAGAGAAATCCTAAGAAAATTCTTTAAAAATCAACCAATGGGCCAATTTGAACCAAACTTGGCAGAATTGTTCCTTGAGTGACCCTTTTCAACATTTGTTCATAAATTTATAGTTTCGTCAAAAAATGTGGGTGTGGCAGGGCGGGACTTATCTAACCAAGAGAAATTGTTAAAAAAAAATCATCAAAAATCTTCTTCTCCTTAACCATAGGGCCAATTAAAACCAAATTTGGCAGGAATGTTCCTTGGGTGACCCTTCTTAAGATTTGTGCGTGGATTTTTTATTCATCCAAAATTGTGGGCGTGGCAGGTCAGCATTTACCGGACTTGGAGAAATCATAAGAAAATTCTTTAAAAATCAACCATTGACCCAATTTGAACCACACTTGGCAGAAATGCTCCTTGGGTGACTCTTTTCAAAATTTTTTCTCAAATTTTTTATTCGTCAGATGGAATTGGGCGTGGCTTTTCGGACTTACAGAAATCGTAAGAAAATTCTTTCTAAACCAACCATTGGCCCAATTTGAAGCAAACTTTACGGAAATGTTCCTTGAGTGATCCCTTTCAAAATATGTTGCCAATTTTGTATTGGTAAAAAAAAGTGGGCGTGGCAGGGCGTGGCTTATCAGACTTAGGGAAATCATAAGAAAATTCTTTAAAAATCAAGCATAGGGTCAATTTGAAACAAATTTGGCAACGATGTTCCTTGAGTGACCCTTTTCAAAATTTGTTTGCAAATTTTTGATCCGTCAAAAAAAGTGGGCATGTCTTAAACTTCTTTCAGGTGAGCGATATAGGGCCATTCTGGCCCTCTTGTTTGTTAATACCAGTTGACAGCCAATAATAACCACCAGGTAACGGGTAATAAATGAACCCGGGTTCTGGTAATTTTAAAGAAAAATGACATGTGGTCATTCAACGATAAATGACCTGGAATAGCATAGAGATGCTTTGCCAGGTCAATTATCGTAAGCTATACACATGGTATCTTATCTACATGTATGTATAGCCATTTAATAACAAAAATCGAACACCCAGTGCAAAAAATAAGGGTGGATATTTCTGTCATCAGAGCGTAACACTCATTTCACGTTATCTGTGTAAATACCCTAGAGCCGGGTGTCTTTTTTGTCAAAACTAATTAATTATTACACCTGATTTATTTTCAATCAGAACGGCTACGATTTCAAAGTCGAGTTCGTTTCGAAAACTTAGCGTAAAAACTATCGTAAGTGTTTTTGAAATCGTATGCTCTTACGATGGGTTAACTCTAAGTTTGCTTTGACAATGTTAACAAGAATAACCGGTATTGTATCAAGTTTCGTTGAGAAATGTGAACAAAAGGCGCAGAGTGAGTGTCCTTAAATATGATACGGAGTAGATGTCCTTAACGCTTTCTCAGACAGTCAATGATTTGTTACGTTTCTGACAGAGAGAGCTTATATGAGTGAGTAGATCTATGCCATTGACCATTGTCACAAACGACAAAAGTTGCACAGCAGTCAAAACTGTAAAGAGTTGCAGATGACTATTGATATAATGTGATTTAAATTCTGCAATTTCATACAACATGCAAAAATTGACGAGAGAAATAGGAAATGCTGGTCATCGGCGTGTTCTTTTCTTCTGTTTTGAAACGAGTTCCTGGTTGCTATCTTGTATGCTGGAAACTGTGAATCGTTTTGTAAAATTTTACTCTAACAGAAACAGCTAAAGCGACGAACTTTCTAATGCCTTATTTAGTTACAGACTTCTCATTTTAGTGAAAACTGGCGTAAAATCTTATCATTATTTTGGAAAGGGTTAGAGAAAATAATCTGACATATAAAAGAAAAGAGCGAAATGGGAAGAAAGGAAAATTACTCGTAAATTGTAAATGTCATATCTTGTCAGTTCTTACGGTAAATAAGATATTGATCTCATTCACATTTTGCTGTCTGTTTCTTTTCTCTTTATTTTGTGTTCTTTTTGACAATTTCATTTGAGTTAGGATCTGGAAAAGTGGTCCTAAATGCGTTTTAGACCAACATGGTTCCAGATCAGAATGCGTATACACCAGTCTGAACAGGAACCATATTATTCTCCTTTAGTTTCTTTATAACCTGTAGTAACTCAGAATCGAAGCTACCCAAACCGAATTTGTCGATAATCTGGTCTTGAAACATGAATGTCTCAAATTCTATATGGACATTTATCACAGACATTGACTCATTTATTTACATGTGCATGGTAATCTATTTTAATTCTACCTCTATTTGTCTTATATTTATGCTCCCCGAAAAAAATTCGGGGGAGCATATAGTCGCCACGCTGTCCGTCCGTCCGTCCGTCCGTCCGTCCGTCCGTGTGTCCGTCCGTCCGTCCGTCCGTCCACAGCCATATCTCAGCAACCCTTGGACCAAATTCAATGAAACTTCACATGTGAACTCCCTGGGTCAATACCTAGGGACCTTTTTCTCCGTTTGTAAATTTAAGGCTGCGTCATGGAAAAAGGGGCCTTAGTGTAAAAATTAGTTTTTCTCTTATTTTTCTTCATCTAATGGGCAGAATTTAATGGAATTTTGTGCTCATGTAATAAATAGGATGTTCTAGACCATATTCTAAAAATAATGTGTGTACAAAAAAGCTGTCATGGGAAAAGGGGGCTTAATGTATGATAGTTTTTATTTTGTGACAAACACTTATTCGGGGAGCATAATCCGTCTGTGACGGCTCTTGTTTCCTTTGATTCTAGATAAGTGTTGTCGTTTTCAACCTCGTTCCTTTTAACCTGGACCAGACTACTAAGTAAATGCCAAAATAGTAAAGTCATGTAGAAAAATTTTAATATTATATTATATATTATGAAAATATTATTAATGACGCCAACACCATGGCGTGCTCTGGAAAGGTACCAACGGTCTTTCAAATCATAAGAATTTTCAAAGAGGTATATTCAAATAGGAACTAGAAACGACCGTTATTGCATGACTGTGGATCCACCGTGTGCTCAAATCAGTGTGGGTTTACAGACCCTGATAAATCTACACCTTCTAGCCATACGAAATGCATCAAATTTCACACACTTGTACATACACTTCACATAAGTTGATTCACCGTGCCGGATTAGAAGATTATGCTTCAAGAAGAAAATAATTTACAAATATTATTTTACTCTATATTCATATGCAAGGGAGGTAATTATTAACATTTTTGTCAAATATTTCCATAAGTATGCATTAATTCAAAATTCTAAACCGTGCAAAGTGCTTATGTTTGTATTTGGAATGGAAATTTAACACAGTTTAGGAATTATTTGCACTTTTCAAATTTCGCCTCTGGCTCTTTGGTGCTTTTGAGGGGTTGGATACCTTAAGTATAGTCTAATTAAAATCGAAATCGCTCTTCTATGGTATCCAAAGACAACAAAAAAGTTGATAAAAAGAACATGGATCTAAACCAGACTGTGTTTATACGCAAACTGATCTGATTCCATGACAGTCTCAAATGCCATAGAAGCCTTTACCAGACACCGACTCGTTTGAAATATATGAGACATAAGTGGAAAATCAATTAGCAAAGATAGAGTTCGTTTTGGTGTAAATGATCACGATGCAACAACGCTTGTAAACAACTTAATTAACACTTAGTGGGATGCTTCGATTGATTATATGAGGTTTATCGCCATGTTCAACAATTATTCAGATACTTTACGTCGGTTGGTGCAGCTATGAGTGGTTTTCACCAGACAACGTATCATTTGCGATAAGTAAATAGCAAACGGTAGATCAATTAGCAAAGATAGAGTTCGTTTTGGTGTAAATGATCGCGACGCAACAACGCTTGAAGACAACTTAATTAACACTTAGTGGGATGCTTCGATTGATTGTATGAGGTTTATCGCTGCGTTTAACCCATTACCACACAATGACTCTTTTTCACTCCCCACAAGATAATTACTTTTGAAAACATTGTGGAAAATGAAAAAAATGCTTGGGACAAGCAATTTCTTCATTTCCCACAATGTTTTTTCTCTAAAAAGCCAAAAATATTTTGAATTTCATTCACTTGAAATTGTCGTCTGCAACATCTTTGAATTTGGACCAGTCTAAAATTTTGCCGTTTGGTAATGGGTTAACAAATTGTCAGGTATATTTTCACTCTCTTCTTACCAGTGTGGAAATAAAGAATGAATTAATCAACCAATTACAAAATCAATTACACGATGCTCCTTATTAGGGGTACCTACAATTCCTCGTACCAGTAACAGCACAGAACCCAATCCGAGCCACAAGCTACTTATCACACTAAAATAATTCGTCAACGTATGGAACGACTTTAAGCAAATGTGAGACATGCTGTTTGTCAGGTGGGGATTTGAACCATGTAGAACCTTATCCGTCGATTGATTTTCTCTTACGTTACCATTTTAACCCATTACCAAACGACAAGATTTTTGGTTGGTCCAAATTCAAAGATGTTGCAGACGACAATTTCAAGTGAATTAAATCTAAATCATTCTGGTGTTTTAGGGTAGTAAACATTGTGGAAAATGAAGAAATTGCTTGTCACAAGCAATTTCTTCATTTTCAACAATGTTTTCCAAAGCTTTAATCCTTTGGGAAGTCAAAAAGAGTCAATGTATGGTAATGGGTTAATGTATTCCATCCATTATTAGATACCAAGCACTTCGTGCAACTTCTGAGGCACGTTCTTTAGAGCAAGAATTTTTAAGATTTCTTCAGATGATTTTGATATGTACAGAGTGTCCCAGAAAAAACGGAACCCATTTTTGAAAGTGAATTACTCATGTATCAAGTGATATATCTCCACCAAATTTGAATATGCAATAGAAACGACAGTTTTCTATCAGCATTTAAAATTTGGTTGAAAAATGTTTATTAATTTCGAAAATATTGGCATTCAAATGAATGAACCCGGAAACCCATTTTAACACGATATCGATCTTTCCGTTCGCAGTGCGCGCCTACATAGTACACTTGACTCTTCACAATTGTTTAATACAATACAAAAGTGATATTGAAACATTTTACTTACAATAGTGCAAATTCGTTTCATCTTTACCGCTAACAAATAAACTATTAAAGTAGAGCTGCGATGTAACCAAACAAAAAAAAAAAAAATACAAATAAAATATCAAAGTGTATCAAAGATTCATAATACATGTAATCATATGCAGTTATTTTATTACTCTACAACATGCTGGTAAGCCTCAATTGCTAAGTACTTTAACCCTTTCCCAAACAAGACCTGGTTTTGACATCCATGAGAGAATTAGATTGAGAAAGTATTTAGACAAAAGAAGGAAATAATGGTCACTAGCATTTTCTCCTTTTGCCTCTATATTTTCTGTGCAGTATTTCACGCAAATTCTGTCATTATCAGCGTCAATTTTGTCATCAGCAACAGCTTTCAATCCAGTCCACCCTAACTTTTTGTGGTCTGGGAAAGGGTTAAGGTTTACGAACTGAGAATGAAAACACCACTTCTAGCCATACGAAATGTATCAAATTACACACACTTGTAAATACACTTCACATAAGTTGATTTACCGTGCCGGATTTCAAGATCTTCTTTCAAGAACAAAATAATTTACAAATATTATTTTACTCTATATTCATATGCAAGGGAGGTAATATTGAACATTTATGTCAAATATTTCCATAAGTATGCATTAATTCAAAATTCTAATCCATACAAAATGCTTATGTTTGTACTTGGAATGAAAATGTTACACAGTGTAGGAATTACTGGCACATTTCAAATTTCGCCTCTGGCTCTGTATTTCATTCTCAGTTCGTAAACCTTAAAATTATTTCAAAGAACCACCTTACGGACTCAATTTGCACATGCGGCAATCTTATATAAATAAATTTTGAGAAAATTGGTACGTACTTGTACAACGGTAAAGAACTCAACAGTTGACCGTCAGTGCGCTTTTACGAACAAACAAGACGCAAAAATCGATTCCGTGTTAAAACGTTTTTTTAGTGTCTTTATTAAATTTCATATAACTTTTGAACCAATACATATTTTGAAGTGAAATTTAGAATAAATATGCAAAACTAATGTATCTTTAGTACTGCAAATTCAAAAATTAGATTTTATGCTTTCGCTTTAAAATATTTGACTTTGAAATAGCTAGGGTTCCGTTTTTTTTTGGGACACTCTGTATAGCGTTTTTGAGACCGAGAATACAAGCAAGGTGTTCCGAATGTTCCATACTTCATACAAATGACGTCATCATGACCTCATTTGTATGAAGTACGGAGCATTCGGAACGCCGCGGTTTATGAATAATTGAGCATTCGGAACAACTCGGTCAATTTTCTCCTATATAGATTCTACAGAATTTACCGATGTGTTCCGAAAAAGGTATAGAGCAATGGCGGCTCCCAGTGATCGTCTTAAAAATCTTGCTCAGAAGAACGCTTTATCCTAAAAACCTCTTAAGAAATCTCAAGATATCTCAAAAAAATTTCGCTCTAAAGAACGCGACTCTGATGTCATGCTTTGCAACTGAAATCGACGAGGGTATACCACCGTCAATTGCCGTTGTCACTGATGACGCCTTCGAATCGACAAGGGTATATCATCGTCAATTGCCGTTGTCACTGATGACGCCTTCGAATCGACGAGGGTATATCATCGTCCATTGCCGTTGTCACTGATGACGCCTTCGAATCGACGAGGGTATATCATCGTCAATTGCCGTTGTCACTGATGACGCCTTCGAATCGACGAGGGTATATCATCGTCAACTGCCGTTGTCACTGATGACGCCTTCGAATCGACGAGGGTATATCATCGTCAATTGCCGTTGTCACTGATGACGCCTTCGAATCGACGAGGGTATATCATCGTCCATTGCCGTTGTCACTGATGACGCCTTCGAATCGACGAGGGTATATCATCGTCAATTGCCGTTGTCACTGATGACGCCTTCGAATCGACGAGGGTATATCATCGTCCATTGCCGTTGTCACTGATGACGCCTTCGAATCGACGAGGGTATATCATCGTCAATTGCCGTTGTCACTGATGACGCCTTCGAATTGACGAGGGTATATCATCGTCAATTGCCGTTGTCACTGATGACGCCTTCGAATCGACGAGGGTATATCATCGTCAATTTTCTTTGTCAAGGATGACACCCGAAGTTGAACGAAGTGTTTGGTATCTAATGATGGATGCCAATAGAATAACTTTACTATATGGGACTCTGTTTTCGATTTTTCGGACTCATTGACACAAATTTTTGATGTTGCACGCAACCTGGTGTGGTCTGTTCCGATTCCGACATTTGTCGAAAGTCATTTGTTTCTCACTAAAGGATAACATTGTAAATGAGATGGGTAGCTGAATGCTCAGATGAATTCTTATTAAATTTTGTCCTTGTTGGTAACACACGGAGGGAGTAACATTGGATATCAGCATTTTCTTCCTTTATTTCAAATACTGAAAGCCGAACAAAGTTTTATCGATTAAGAATGTCAATACCGGGAATCATTTGGGAAGGGGTTAAAGCAGACGACTCCCATTTCCCACTTCAAAAAGATAAGTCGGCGCTTCATGCTCAATTTATCGTCTGCAATGTTTCAATCACAAATTGGCGTATTTTTTGTTCCAAGTCTATTTTACACGTCATTGGTTGCGTAGCACTGAGACTGATTTACTGGTTTACTAATTAATAAAACAGAAAAGACAGCAAAATTCGTTAACACTTTCCTAAACGGTATAGATTTTGAAAGCTTCGGACGACAAAATCGATTTTGAAATGGCAGGATTTGTATGTAATATAACATATAAAATATTGAGACAACAGGAGAAAACGCTAGTTATTAGCATTTACTTCTTTGCCTAATGTTTTTCCAAACGTTTTCCATAACGGACGTCAATAGCAGCTTTTACTTTGGAAAGAGTTAAACTCGGCACAAGTAAGCAGACGAAGATGCTCAATTCGTTCCGATATGATAAGAATCTAGTCTGGTCCAATCCAGAAGTTCTTGCAGACGACAAACGTAACGCTATAATTTATAAAAGGCACAAAATACAATGGCACAGAAAACAATAAGATATATCAACATACTTCTTATCTATGTTTGTGCTTCGTTTATCTTACAAAAAATCAAAATATCTTTATGGGTCTAGCCTAGGAAAGGGTTAAGAGATTTCAAAACTCAAGAATATTAAGGAAAAGGTTAATTACAGCAACAGAAGATAACTTCATTACAGTTGTTGATTGGTTGCTTTATTTTGGTGTCTTTTGAACTCGCTAGACTTTTGATATAAGTACGCATGATGTCTTGCAAAATGAATAACAATTGAGTCTTTGGTATCCTTCACTAAAATGATTTTGCTGAAACCTTTTTTTTCATATTTTGGAGTATGACGATTACATACATTGAATTATGGCACAGGAATGACATGAGCATATTTTTTTTAAAATTTGAATATACACGCAATAAAAAGAAGGATTCGTTCATTGTATGAACATTTCCCCTTTGTCAATGTTGCAGTCTCACAATTTAGGCATTTTCAGCATTTCTGTATTAAATAGCTATGCAACTGTCATCTAATATTTGAAATTTTGTATTTTGCGTAATTGTAACTCGACTAAAGAGACTATAAAGCTATGATTTATAATGTCTTTATTTGAACAAGGTGCAAGCATCCTTTGTATGATGCTGTCAAGTCTTATATTACCTACACGAACGTCATAATTATCGTCAGTTAACTCTTTCCAAAACGACAAAATTTAATGGTTGTCAAATTTGAAAGCTGCTGCAGACGACAAAATGGGTGTTGGTAAATATATGATATGCGTACAAAATATTATAGAAAATATTGAGGCAAAGGGAGAAAATGCTGACTATCAGCATTTTCTTCTTTTGCCTCATTGTTTTCCCATGCCTATTTTCTTAGATCTGTCAAAACTCGTTCTTGTTTGGGAAAAGGTTAACTCTTTCCCACAAGGGACTCGACAGAATTAAATATAAATCGACACTAAACTAAATGAGCCGAGATCTGGGAACGCGCTATTTAAGGCTTTTGAGCCCAACATGGTTCAAGATCAGCCTGCGTATACACGCAGTCTGATCATGAACCATGTTGTTCTCTAGTAACTTCTTGGTGCACTGTAGCAACCATGAGACAGCAGCATATGTTCCAGTCAGACTGCACTTACGCACTGTTTTATCTGCAAACTTGGTAGTCTACAATGCTATAAAGGACCTATTTCCCAGATCCTGGCTCAAATGTATTTTGTCGACGTCGATGTAGACGTGAACGAAAAGTTACTTTAGTACTCGTAAGTGCTTGTCATCAATATTTTATTCTCTCCCATTAATGCTTTCTCGATTATTATTTTACATCGTCATGGGAAAGGGTTAATGTCATAATTATCGCTAGTTAACCCAAAAAAGTAGGCAAATAAAAAATGGCCGCCGTCGCGTAAAAATTACGATGGTATGATTTACACGACCACCGGATTTCTTACTCCGATATCCCACCTTGACACCGGTGATGAATGTTGGAGGATCGGAGAAATGTGAAAAACTCGATGAAAAATGAAATAATGCAATAATAATGATTTAACCCATTACCAAACGACAAAATTTTAGGGTGATCCACTTCAAAAACTGTCACAAATGACAAAATGGATGTTATTGAAGATAACATTTGTGTGAAATATGGCATAGGAAAATATTGAGACAAAAGGAGAAACTGCTGGTTGTCAGCAGTTTCTTCATTTGTTTCAATGTTTTCACAAGCCTTTTCTACTAGAAACGTCAAAACCAGGTCTTGTTTGGTAAAGGGTGGCATAGAAAATATTGAGACAAAAGGAGAAACTGCTGGTTATCAGCAGTTTCTTCTTTATTTTAATGTTTTCACAAGCCTTTTCTACTAGAGACGTCAAAACCAGGTCTTGTTTGGTAAAGGGTTAAGCGAAATCTAGAAAATGGGGCCCCTATAACTCTGTTCAGATCAGCATGGGTCCGTATCAGTTTTTATTGTCTTGTGTGCAGACTGATTATGAATAGGTTCCAAGAATATTCAGCATGTATGCCTACAACTCGTTATTATGATTATGTCATTCATGCTTAGATTGTAAAACATTGTGCCCTTTATGCACTAAATATGCTCATATAATGAAGAAACGTCAAGACCTGTCTGCACTCGTGAATAACCTAAAATATTGCAGAAATATACTTAATATAGGCCAACACTTGTTTACGTTTTGCCATCAGCAAAATGTTGATTTTAAAATACTTGACCAAAAATAAGAAAATTTGTAACTATGGTTTCCTCTATAAATCAACATGATAACTATAGCTCTTTCCCCTTAACTATCAAATAAATGGGGTTACTTTCCCTTTTCTATTACACAAAAGGGGTTCCATGTGCAGATCCAGTGTATATCCGCCAAAACCCCGATTTACGTTTATACCAAGATCTCCATCCAGTTCCTAGTCAAAGCGGGGATGTAATCACTTTCCACAAATATCCTCATCTTTGACAAGAAATTGAGTGGGGCCCATGTCCTCAAAATAAATCTAAGAGTATGGCGAAAAGTTCGATAAGTCTTGGGAATAATGTTTTCCATGTCCTTGCAGGTATTGCATAACTTTTTACTTGTAGAAAATTGCACCTAATGTCGATTTCTTTCTACTAAATGAACTCGATCCGACTATTAGCCCCGCCCTTCATTAATCGAACTATTTCTATCGATTACATTATTACACCGCGACAAAAGATAGTGTCTTGTTAACCTACGAACTTCTGTCTATAGATCAATGCCTCGCGTGACACCATGTGACCTCTTGCTTCAAAGCAATGGGTTTTCGTGTCACATTATCTATGGAATTAATATAACTTTTAAAAAGTTTAATTTTTTGATAAATATATTCAGATTTCTATATTGCTCGATTGAAATGAGTTGCAGATGACACAAATAACAATAGTTTCTTCTCATTTTCACTAATTAAACAGGCAACTGCACAACCAAAACTGAACATTGGTCAAAATCATAAACTTTATAATTTATTAGTTAATACCTAAGTAATGACGTAACACTTTCCAACGCGTTGGTTTGGATATCTCGCGTGTAACGTGGTGTCTTTTACCCTCCCTCCAAACGGCAATAATTTGACTGTTTTGAGTAGAAAGATGCAACATACAAGAAAATGGACGCTGATTTAGATGTTTGTTCAATACAGCAAATTGGGACGAGTGACTGAAATACGGTTTGATTCAGCCAAAGAAAGAAACATTATAATCATATGTCTCATTTATGGGAAATTCTAAGAAACACGACACGACGATATTTTTAGCTCACCTGAGCACAAAGTGCTCAAGGTGAGCTATTGTGATCGCTTTTTGTCCGTCGTCCGTCTGTCCGTATGTCCGTCCGTCCGTCCGTCCGTCTGTCCGTCCGTCCGTCTGTCAACAATTTGGTGTTTACACTCTAGCATCTACAAATATAAGCCAATCTTAACCAAACTTGGTCAAAACATGTATGACCATGAGATCTCGGATGAGTTTGAATTTGGGTCAGATCGGACCAGAAAGTCAGGAGTTATCTGCCCTTGAATGTAAAAAATAGCTACTTTTGATATTGTTTACACTCTAGCATCTACAAATATTGACCAATCAATACAAAAGTTGGGCACAATGTTGGTGACTATAAGATCTCGGATGAGATTAATTTTGGGTCAGATCGGACCAGAAAGTCAGGAGTTATCTGCCCTTGAATTTGACAAAATTGTCGTTTTTTACCGTTTTTGACTTTGTTTACACTATAGCATCTACAATTATTGACCAATCAAGACAAATGTTTAACACAATATTAATAACTATAAGATCTTGAATGAGTTTGAATTTGGGTCAGATCGGACTAGAAAGTCAGGAGTTATCTGCCCTTGAATTTGACAAAATTGTCGTTTTTTACCATTTTCGACTTTGTTTACACTATAGCATATACAATTATTGACCAATCAAAACAAAACTTTAACACAATGTTAATGACTATTAAGATCTTGGATGACTTTGAATTTGGATCAGATCGGACCAGAAAGTCAGGAGTTATCTGCCCTTGAATTTAAAAAATAGCTACTTTTGACATTGTTTACACTCTAGCATCTACAAATATTGACCAATTAATACAAAAGTTGGACACAATGTTGGTGACCATTAGATCTCGAATGAGTTCAATGTTGGGTCAGATTGGACTAGGAAGTCCTGAGTTATCTGCCCTTGAATTTGACAAAATTGTCTTTTTGACTGCTTTCGACTTTGTTTACACTATAGCATCTACAATTATTGACCAATCAAGACAAATGTTTAACACAATGTTAGTGACCATAAGATCTTGGATGAGTTCGATTTTTGGTCTGATCTGACCAGAAAGTTGTGAGTTATATGCCCTTGAATTTGAAAAAATGCTGTTTTTGACTTTTTACTCTCTAGCATCTACAATTATTGACCAATAAAGACAAACCTTTGCCACAATGTTAAGGACCATAACATGTCAGATGATTCAATTTTCAGCTTGATCGGTTAAAAAGATGATCATGAGTTATATGCTATTGAATTTGACAAAATTGATGTTTCGACGTTTTTTTTTTACTTTGTTTATACTGTAGCATCTACAAATATTGACCAATTAAGACAAAACTTGTACATAATGCTGATGACCATTAGATCCTGGATGACTTTGAATTTCAGTGTGATCGGATGAGAAAGTCATGAGTTATATGCCCTTGAATTTGACAGAATTGTTGTTATGGACTGTTTTTCAACTTCGCTTACTCTCTGGCATTTACAATTATTGACCAATCAAGACTTACAATTTAATAATGGCGGTGACCATAAGATCTTAGATGACTTTGAATTTCAGTCAGATTGGATGAGAAAGTTGTGAGTTACATGCCCTTGAATTTGACAAAATTGCTGTTTTCGACTTTGTTTTTACTCTATCAACCACAAAATTAATAGTGACCAATCAAGACAAAACTTTGATCTTGGATATTATATGGTTAATCACCATAAGATCATGGATGAGTTTGAACTTCAGCACAAAAAGACAAGCAGTTGCTGAGTTATCTGCCCTTGAAATGGACAAAATTCTCGTTTTTTACTTTGTTTTCACTCTTTACAACCAGATATATTGACCTATAAAGACAAAACAGGAACATAATGTCGATGACCATCAATTTGTTTTCAGTCTTGATGTCACAAATATTAATTGATTCAAACATAACAATGGCTCATATCATCTTGGTTCAGGTGAGCGATATAGGACCATCATGGTCCTCTTGTTATATAAAATTAGTGGTCAACGACCAGTAATCAGACTGTTTCCAGGTAGCATGACGTAGATGCTCTATATTGGTCTTCTGGTAATATCTAATCAAGCCAATGTGAAGGTTAATTAAAGAGTAGAATTGAAAAGCAATCTTTATATAACTAGAAGGAAATGTCAACACAATTCTAGTAATTCAATCCCTAACAGTGTCAAAGAATCAAGTTAAGATCTTCTTAAGGTAACTAGGATTTCTCATTTTCCTTCGAAGTGTTCTTTGCAATAAGTTATCTGTTTGAAATACGTAATTTTGACCTTTTCGAATGATTTAAACGTCGTAAGTCTAAAATATAAAATAAATAGCAGTCTAAGACCAAGATGGATAGATAAACTTTGGCTTGTCGGCCTATGGCCAACCAGTAAAAAACAAAACCTTGGCCACAAAGCAGGGTGCATCATTTATCCTGGCTTATGACTTTGGTTTTTATTTCATTTTTGCTATCAAGTTAAAGATCTGGATAACAGAGGATTACAGTGGACTGTAATAGTTTACGATCGCATTAAATTCATTGAATCTTTGGTAAGAACAGGGTATAATTATATTTCTACATCCAAGAATATTGTGGGCTATGTCGAACCGTATTTGGTACAAAAACGAATATGGTACAAATTTGTACCATATTCGGCCGAATATGGTACAACTGTATAATTGTACCATATACGTATCTGCAAATTTGGGGTAAAATGCCTAACCGAATGTGGTACAATGTTTGTACCATATTCGGTCGAAAATTGTACCGTATTCGGTCCGAATATGGTACAAATGTACCATATTCGGTCGAATATGGTACAAATGTACCATATTAGTTTTTGTACCAAATACGGTCCGACAGTGCTAAATAGCAGACATTCTACAGCGTATTTTTTCAATTCAAAATCCATGTAAAGTGTGGTTAGGTTAGCTGTTTCTGTTACTGCTGACGACGACGACGACGACGACGACGACGATGATGATGATGATGATGATGATGATGATGATGATGATGATGATGATGATGATGATGATGATGATGATGATGATGATGATGATGATGATGACGACGACGACGATGATGATGATGATGATGATGATGATGATGATGATGATGATGATGATGATGATGATGATGATGATGATGATGATGATGATGATGATGATGATGATGATGATGATGATGATGATGATGACGACGATGACGATGACGATGACGATGACGATGACGATGACGATTATGATGATGATGATGATGATGATGATGATGATGATGATGATGATGATGATGATGATGATGATGATGATGATGATGATGATGATGATGATGATGATGATGATGATGATGATACTTTTGTCACTTCCAATATAAGGTTAATGCAATGTATTTGAGTTTATGTACCATATACGTAGGCCATTTTCATTTTATGAGTTTTTTTGGTATGTACCAAATAAGTTTTGGCGAGCATAGAAAAACTTATTCCAACCGAATATGGTACAATGTTTGTACCATATTCGGTCGAAAATTGTACCGAATTCGGTCCGAATATGGTACAAATGTACCATATTCGGTCGAATATGGTACAAATGTACCATATTCGTTTTTGTACCAAATACGGTCCGACATTTAGACTATTTAGACCGACATGTTTAGATTTATTCGATTATCTCTTTAAAAAAGAAAGAGCTAATGGCCAATCGCTTGGCCCTAAATTATCCTTGATAACAGAATAACATGGAAGATTTTCAGGTTGTTCGTATGCTCAGGCTGATCTGTATCCACATTGTTCTCAAAAACGCGATTGCAACCCGTATACGATCCAGACTTTAACAAGAACGGTACTTTCACACGCATAACCTTAACCTCACACTCTATGTCAAGTGTGTCAACAGAAATGTTTTTGAATTGACGACAGACAAATTCGAATTTAATTTAAAGTGTCAAAACTGATAAAAATCAATGCAGTTTTGCAGTCGAATACTAAATATAGTAATGCATGGATTTTGACGTTTTTACATCGTACTTCACTCCTGATTTACTAAAATACATGTGAATAACACAGTTATACACGGTGGATAATCACGTGATACACAAATTTCAGAAAATCTTCAATAACTTTGTAAATATTGGACCGATTTGAATTCGGTTTGAAGCAGAGAATGTGGACAGTCGTCACGCATTAGATGGACGTGGTTAATTTTTGAAAAATCAACTGATAAAAAAGTTATTGAAGATAAACCAAAATTTTGGTTTATCTTCAATAACTTTTTTATCAGTTGATATTTTAAAAATCTACGACCTCCATGTTATTCCTGACATTTTTTCACGTTCTCTACTTCAAACCGAATTCAACTTGGTCAAGTATTGACAAAGTTATTGAAGATTATCGGAAATTCTAAGTCACGTGATTATACACCGTGTTATAATTCATGATAAATGATCAGACAGAGCATCTCTAGCTATTAGCTAGAGATGCTCTGTCAGGTCATTTTTCGTGAGCTATAGCGCCGAGCTATAGCGCCGTGATCTTATGACATCAGAGATTGCACCGGAAGTCTCATTTTGTACCTAGGTGTTCCAGACGACAGAATGTTTTATCAAATATGGTGAAAAGTAATAATGGTAAACGATGAAATGCTGCACATAATTTTTTCAATGTTATCCTATGTTGTTTCCTAAAACGTCAAAATCGCGGCTTATTTGGAAAATGGTAAAACCTGTCACACGGGTTAGAAATTTAGGTTGATTCAAATTGAAAAGTTAAGCAGGCGACAAAAACAATGGTGCCAAGTATTGGAAATGTGTATACATTATAACTCACGATAAATAACCTGGCAGAGTATCTCATTCGATTAGCATCGGCTGCTTTGCCAGGTCGATTATCGTGAGGTATAGCACGAGAAACATTGAAAGAAAACACGAAATTACTGGTTTTCAGCAATAAGTATTGCTTCTCCAATTTTCTCTCATTTTCCCCAAACTATTTTGTCATTGGTCGTCAATACCTGGTCATGTTTGGGAGAGGGTTCAGGGATGAAAGTTTGATGAACTAATTGTCAAGTGCATATAAACATAATAAAGTATAATAAGGGTCTATTTGCTTGTCAGATGTGTTTGTTCGTTTATCTATCGTTGAATATTGTTCAATGAGGTGTCATAAAGAATGCGCTGATTCATTTATTACCGAACATCCCTTTCCTTTATCGCTTGTTGTACGAGTATATTGCTGCTTTTCAACGAAAACCTCGTATCTGCAGCTTGGTTTAAGCTGCAGATACGAGGTTTTCGATGAAAAGCGACGATATCTATGTTTGACCGAATTGAAGATTTGATTGAATGGGATTTAATGTCTCCTTCAACGGATGTGGTCATATCGCGGCGGCTGGAGCACCTACCCATGGATTCATGTTGTTTCTCTCACCAGTATTGCCACACTTATCCATTCCGGCCTCCAACTGCTCCCACAGATGTAGTGTCATCGAAAATAAATGCGCTTTTGATCTTCCATTCGGCACAGCAACTTTTCTGCATAAAAAAAAACAAAATGAAAAAAGAAGAATTTTTAATTTAAATTGTAACCGGAACTCGTTTTGTGTATAACGCCAAGAGAACACTTTCCGCTATGGACGCTAATAAAACGCCGCCTTCAACAAAAACCTCGTAACTGTTGCTTAAAGCCATTAGTAGATATGATTGTTACGTTGCAACAAGTTAGTTAGTATTATTAAATGAACTGAAGCGACCGGTTGGTAAGCCACCAGCTTCTTAACCCATTACAAAAAGGAAAATTTTAGACTGGTCCAAATTCAAAGATGTTACCGACTACAATTTCAACTTCATGAATATTTAAAATATTTCCATTTTGGGTTAGAAAACATTGTGGAAAGTTGTCACAAGCATTTTCTTCATTTCCCACAATGTTTTCCAAAGCCAATTTCTTGTGGTGAGTCAAAAAGAGTCACTGTGTGGCAATGGGTTAAAGAATGGTAACCGTGGACCCATTTCTGTCAGACGCTCGGCATCATCAGTAGGGAAACTGTGAAATTAGAGGAATGTTTCTCATAAGCCAATACTGGCTGACATTTTAAATCGAGGTGACACGATCATAAACAAAACCGTTACATTTTACTATAATTTTCATCCGTGCATCGGTGCTTTTAAATTAAATTGCAAAATGATGAAAGACTGCTTCCTAATGCGGAACGAAGTATAATTATTATACGACTGGAACCATAAACAGAAACACATCCATCTTTTATGAATGATTCTACGAACATACGCTCGCATAGATCTAAATAGAATTTATAATAATACACTGAATGATATATGTAAGTGCTGTAAAGTCAATTTGTTGAGGATATTTACAACTGCTCGATAAATGACCTGGCAGAACATGCCTAGCTTATAGCTATGGATGGTATGCCAGGCCATTTACCGTGTCCTAGTGCATGAAAACGCGAACATTTCTTGGTGCGAAATTATCCTGGTTTACAGTACTTCTCGACCCCGTCAACTAACGAGGATGCATTTACTACGGATTTAATTTGACCTGACACTGACCTTTATTCAAAATGTGTTCATATTTCGTATGATAGCGTAACATTCGTCTAAAAGACTTATACTATATCATATCACACAGATATAACAGGTATACAGGCAAAAAATATTGAATTGTTGTTTTAAAAAAAGCACGGGGGTGTAATTTATGATAGTAAAAGCTAAAGCTGTGCCATGTGAAATGCATTATGTAATAATTACCGACAGGGGTGTTTTGTACACGTAAAGGCGTATTTTTTCACATTTGAATGCAAGGAAAAAACGTACAATTTTACGAAATCTGCTTTGAAAAAGCATTGATGACTAGTTAGCTTGTTCCCTTGTTCAAAAGTGGGCCATCTTTGACAACACTCAATTCGCTATCTTACTAGATCAACAAAACCCTAATTCAATCTGTCAAAAATAACAGCTATGTCGGGTTGAAATCTTTACCTATGTACCAGAAATATACCCATAAATATACCCTTTGATAACTTAATCATAAAAATGGTAAAAAGTGCTTATTCTGCATGCTGTAAATAAACGTTTGGATACGAGATTCCATGGAAACTTTTTCCTCATCTCAGAAACGTCTATTCCCCGAATAGTTTCTTACTTTTTAAGACTCAAATGTTCAGTGTTTGACAGAATCTTCCATTAACCCATTACCACACATTGACTCTTTTAGAATCCCACAAGATATTTGGCTTTGGAAAAAAGGTAGCAAATGAAGAAATTGCTTGCAACAAGCAATTTCTTCATTTTCCACAATGTTTTCTACACACATAAGACCACAAAATTTAGAATTTTATTCACTTTCTATTGTCGTCTGCAACATTTTGTGAATTTGGACAAGTTTTTAAAATTTTGCCATCTGGTAATGGGTTAAACAACAAGACAGATAATCATATCCATAGTTGTTTATAGGCATTTATGCATAAATGATATTTATCTATTTAAGGTAGTCGATCCATCATAAGATACCAAAACACTTCATGAAACTTTCGGGCGTCATCCGTGGTAACGAAAACTGACGAGGGATACCCTCGTCAGTTTCCGTTGCTACGGATGACGCTCGGAAATTGACGACAGCATATCAATCTCAAGGTACGATAATGTACTTTTGACAATCCTTGTCGTATGAAGGTACATACTGTCGCCTTTTCAACAAAAACCTCGTAACTGCAGCCTATCTAAGCTGCAGTTACGAGGTTTTCGTTGAAAAGCAGTGATACGCACTACAAAAGACCCCACCGACTTCACTTCATTCACATAACAATTTATAGGGTGCTAGACGGTGCAAACGTATTTCATTCAAATCAAACCATTCCTTGATTACCACACGTGTGTTATGATACAAACAGACAGAAAAAAGGATGTTGACAGATCGACGCAAAGGTGCATTTCACTTGTTACTGTATTTCGTCAGTGAAATTGCAAAATCTCGTAACTCCAGCTTCAATCAAGCTGGAGTTACGATTTTTTGCAAAAAGACTGACGATTTATGTATTGGTACCTGTATTTTTCTGCACATGTAAAATTGACACGGAATCTGAAAATGGACCTTTATTACAATTGAAATCAGCTTGAGTACAGATCAGCCTGCATATCGATGGCTCATTGCGAAACGGTTGTAACTGCCTATATGTTCATAGACAGTTACAACCGTTTCACACTTAGTCATCGATATTCAGACAAATCGGAGTTGTTACAAAACTTGCAAATATGACAATCAAATTGATTTCAACTGAATACCAATTTGTACATGTTCGTTTAAAAGTATAAAAAAATACACGTGTGCAAGAATACTGCAAATTTTCAACAATCAGACAAACATTATAAATAATAAGAAATGTCTGAGTGAAATACGTAGACTATAATCATGCCCAATCTAATTCAGTGTGTGAGAAATCTGAGCAACAATTTGAGGTCCGGTCAAAGAGTAATTGAAAAAGCATGTAATTCGGTCGCGTCAACACGAAATAGGATTTTTTGAGAATGCAAAAAAACATCGATTCTGATCAGCATATCAAACGCACGAAAATAATCAGCATTGTGTACTTTGTCAAGAATCAAAATGTTTGCTTTTCGGTCTGTAAACATGTATTTTATTATCATTCTTCTTAAAAGCAACAAGAATGATTCGACCAAATTCTATGAGGAGAAACGTACACTGGTTGCTATCTTTAGTTTACGAGCCTTCTCTTTTCCTTTGTTTCTTCACCATGGGTTAAGAAATTGGTAGAACTACCATTGGTATGATGTAACATCAAAAAGGTGTACATCAATGTTGTGTAAATTTCACAACAAAGTCGAACAGAATATTCTTTGATGATGATTCGACATTTTCAAATAAGACTTCTAATGAAGATCTGTAAAAAAACACATGAAAAATCGACAAAAACGAAAACTTTCGACTCTTATCAGACTGCGCAATTGGCGCAGGATGATCAGAGTCGATACTATTCGCAAAGTTTTTCACAAAACCACCCTATGTTGTTGTGACACGGCATAAATACCAATAAGTTAGCGCCGCAATCTCACGCCGACCGATAAGGTGGCAATAAATTTCAATTACCTTTAATTGAGTTATATTGCTCGATTGTTTTCCCGCATATTCGTACGATATTTAGATTTAGCTTTAGTTTCGTATTTAAAAAAATCGTCGAATGACGTGGTTATTGTCATTTGTAGAATTACCACAGGCTTAAAATCAGACTGCTTATCAGCCTGATGTGTATCAGTTAACTGAAAGGTTGGTTGCTAATATTTACAGAAAAAGAGACGTGCACACGCTTCACTACCCCCCCCCCCCCCTTTCTAAACAATCCATTGATCTGACTTCGCTTTCTATATATCAGACCAGAGAAAGTTTTGAAAAACATTCATAAAATGCATAATTTTCTACAGCAAACCATACAATGTTTTCAATCTTGTTAAGATTGGCTTGTGTGGTCTGGAACACATTTAATCAATCATTGACTTTCGCAGAATTTTGTAGTTTGGGAAAAGGGTATTAGACATACATGTACGTGTAAGGTGATTCTTGCCAATGTAATTTGTCTGAAGAATAAACAACCACAGCAGTAGAGTTTATCAATGAAAGAGACCTGTCTATGTAGTTACTAAAAAGCATGCATCATTTGCATTCTGTGAATATCTACAATAGTACTGCAAGTAGCCATTGTATTTTTATTGTATTTTTTTAATGCAATGCCAGGTAAGGGTATATTAGGGTGATCGTTCTCGTTGTCTTGATTAACTTTATGACTTGAGCAGTAGATTATCTCCCAGTTATCTCTTCAACAACCCAATGTTAGGCTAATCTGTCAAAATGAAATGGACTCCGATTCACCAATAAGGGGGTATAGAAAAATTTTGCAAACGAGTATGCATTCAAAAAACACATTTTGATGAATCTTTAGTCATTTTTATAGAATTATATTTGTATATTCCTCATAGACGTCGTGCCAGCGCGTAGAGCCTCGATTTGACAAGGGAAGATGTGCGCGCATATCATTAAAGCATGCGCAGTATGAATGTGTGCAACCAGAGCCTCGTTTTCGCACGGAGGGATTTTTTGTAATTTATTTATTTGGTGTCAAATAGTTTTGGATTGCCTGGCTTTGAGAGGACCTATTTACCCTTTCCCAAACAATTTTTATTACGCATCTCAAAGAAAAAAAACTAATGAGGAAAAAAGAGAAATCGTTTCTCATGAATATCATTTTCACTTTCAATAATTCAATAATGAATATCCTGTTGAATGAGAACTTAAAATTTTCAACAACTTTTAGTCTATCACATGTAACTTTTTCAATTAAGACACCTTAATTTTGTTGTCGTCTGAGAAAGGGAGAGGGCTCCTTAAAGGTGATATATGGACGGATAATGACTGAATGACACGAGTCTAACTCATCGTTGATTCGCTGATAACGTCTGTTATATAGAACCAAAGTGCTGTCAGCACTGTAGATTGGGCATCACTGAGAAATTGATATTGTGACAAAAGGACAATATGCTGATTTTCAAAATTGCCCCATTCTCTATTCGATGGTTTTTAAGCATTTTCTATGAAGCGAGTAAAAAGGCGTCATCGTTTGGAAAATGGTTAATCAATGTGTAGGCAAACGTGCATAGGTGATAAAAACAAGTTGAATGTACACCCTCCAGGTGAATCCAAAAGGTGAGGCTGTTTGGGAAAAGAAAATGTTACACTTTACCGGATTTTACATTAAATCAACATGTTGAATTATTCTTATTCTTAGCCAATCAGAATAATACCAAGGACGGACCCATTATAGAGGCTTAGCCTAACTGATCTCTGATCTGCAACTCGGTCTGCAAACATATTTCGATTAAATAGAATGCACTTGTTCATTGGATCAAATGATCAATCTAAGAACAGTATATGTGGTAAAAATGTTAAAATTCTACAAAACGGCAAATTTAAGACGATGATTTTACTTTGATTAACATAATTTAAAATCACATTGTTTATACTCTATAGCCTAGAACCATTCGTCCTTTTCCAAACAAGACATTGTTGTGAAGCAAATAATATGAAACATACAAAGACTAGACAGCCCTGGCGGTCTGGAAGCGCTCCACAGGCCTGACTGTTTGTCTTGTTGAATGCAATTTCAAAGGTTCAGGCTGCGCAAACAAGCAAATGCATGACCAAGCTAAAAATTACAAGCAAATAGGATCACATGGTTGGTAAGATTCTGTGTAAGTTCTGTATTGATTAGTTAATGAAAAAAATAAAGCTGAAAATGGCAATTTTGTCAATTTCAAGGGCACATAACTCATGATATAAAATTCAGATTAAACTGAAAATTATAATAAGTCAAGATCTTATAGTCTCCAATATTCTGTCCTAGTTTTGTCTTGATTGATCAATATTTGTAGTTGCTACAGTGTAAACAGAGTCAAAATAGAGATGAAAATGGCAATTTTGTCAATTTCAAGGGCCCATAACTCATGATATAAAATTAAGATCGAGCTGAAAATTACACCAAGGCAAGATCTTATAATCACCAACATTCTGTCCTATGTATGTCTTGCTTGGTCAATATTTGTAGTTGCTAGAGTGAAAACAAAGTCAAAATAGAGCAGAAAATGGCAATTTTGTCAATTTCAAGGGCACATAACTCATGACATTTAATTCAGATCAAGCTGAAAATTATACCAAGGCAAGATCTTATAGTCACCAACATTCTGTCCTATGTATGTCTTGATTGGTCAATATTTGTAGTTGCTAGAGTGAAAACAAAGTCAAAATAGAGCAGAAAATGGCAATTTTGTCAATTTCAAGGGCACATAACTCATGACATAAAATTCAGATCAAGCTGAAAATTATACCAAGGCAAGATCTTATAGTCACCAACATTCTGTCCTATGTATGTCTTGATTGGTCAATATTTGTAGTTGCTAGAGTGAAAACAATGTCAAAATAGAGCCGAAAATGGCAATTTTGTCAATATCAAGGGCACATAACTCATGTTGCAAAATTCAGATCAAGCTGAAAATTATACCCAGGCAAGATCTTATAGTTACCTTCATTTTGTCAAAGTTTTGTTGTGATTGTGTAAAATTTGTAGATTTTAGAGCACAAATAAAGTCAAAACCAGCTATTTTTGACATTCAAGGGCAGATAACTCAGGTTTTTCTGGTTCAATCCAAATTCTTTGAAGGAATCTGAGAAAGGGTCACCCAATGATCATTCCTGTGAAGTTTGATTGAAATCCATCAAGTAGTTTCTGAGAAGAAGATTTTTAAAGAAAAGGTTTACGGACGGACGGACGGACGGACGCACGCACGGACGCACGACGGACACAACGCCATGACAATAGCCCGCTGGCCTGTCGGCCAGTGGAGCTAATAACCGGAAATTTCTCCTTTGTCCCAATGTTTTCTGTGCTTCATTGTACATAACATGATTTCATCTTTATCGTCACCCGTTTCGTCGTCTGCAACTCTTTCTAATTTGAACCACTCTAAGATATTGTCGTTTGGAAGAGCCTTTAACACACTGAGTTAAAGAAAAAAGCAATAAAGATAAAGCGATCAATGCAGAATAAATCCTTAACCCAATTTCAAGTAAATAAATCGTTACTTTGTTTGGTCATTCTGAGAAGAAAATATTGTGGGAAATGAAGAACTAGCTTTTCACAACCATTTCTTCATTTTCTACCATGTTTTCCAAACACATAATATTTCATGGGAACCTAAAGGTGTCAGAATATAGGAATGGGTAAAGCGCACACATTGGATCTAGTGAATGGGCAAAGGTGGCAGTGGGCTACACTGGCAGTGTCAATCAGTGACCCAGTTAAACACCTGGCAATGCATTCACTGGTAAACGACCATTGAAAGTCAGAGCAGTAATATTGTAACTATATGGAATTTTTCTGAGAGTTACACTATTTTGCTTTCAAGCTCTTTACTCAACGGATAAGATTGTAAAAACGCTGAAAATACTAATAGGTATTTAATTTAAGGGAAAATTTCATCAAATGTAATTATTAACCCTCTCCTTATTTGTCGCAAAAGTGAAAGAGATGAAAAACTTTGAAGATATTGACTGATAAAGGATGTTTCTGTGGTGTTTGAAATAGCATAGTTTGGCTTGAACACATAGCTCAGCGGGTTAGGGAAGGAACGTAGTGTCTGGAGTGATGTCTGGAGTGAAAAACTGGTTTTAATAGATTGGGCTATAAATAGCCCAATCTAAAAATGATTTTGAGATCTGGCTCCGGTTTCTCGAAAAAAAAATTAAGTACGTTCTCATGCTCAAATCTGAGCACCGTGCTCAAATCGCACGAAATCCACGTGAATCTCAATTGAATACTCTTCAACGTTGGAGAGTATTCCTTTGAAGTTGAGAATGTTCTCATATGTACTTAAGGTTTTTTTTTTTCGAGAAACCGGAGCCTGGATCGGTATTAACCCATTTACTGTCTTAACTCATTGAAATCCATATTTCTCTACTGCAAGACAACATTTCTTCACTGAATTTGGTTTTAAGGTAGTTAGACAACCAATCTGTCAAATCTATACAGATCTGTAAAAAAGATATCATGGCGCTGCTTTTCATTAAAAAAAAATCTAGTAACTGCAGCTTGTTTTAAGCTGCAGTTACGAGGTTTTTGTTGAAAAGCGACGATATAAAATCGAAAAATAAATAAAAACTAGGAATACCTGTCCTCTATTGCCCATACATATTCAGTATTTTACTTTGTCTGTAAATTCGTCCACGGAGATATAAATCATTTTCCCTGGCCATTCAACAAACCATCATTTCGTTGCTTTTGCTCGAAAATCTCATCATCATCATCATCATCATCATCATCATTATCATCATCATCATCATCATCATCATTATCATCAACAACAACATCATCATCATCATCATCATCATCATCATCATCATCATCATCATCATCATCATCATCATCATCATCATCACCACCACCACCACCACCACCGCCGCCGCCGCCGTCGTCGTCGTCGTCGTCGTCGTCATCATCATCATCGTCGTCGTCGTCGGCGTCGTCGTCATCATCATCATCGTCGTCGTCGTCGTCGTCGTCAGCAGTAACAGAAACAGCTAACCTAACCACACTTTACATGGATTTTGAATTGAAAAAAATACGCTGTAGAATGTCTGCTATTTAGCACTGTCGGACCGTGTTTGGTACAAAAACGAATATGGTACATTTGTACCATATTCGACCGAATATGGTACATTTGTACCATATTCGGACCGAATACGGTACAATTTTCGACCGAATATGGTACAAACATTGTACCATATTCTGTTAGGCATTTTACCCCAAAACTGCAGATACGTATATGGTACAATTAAGCAGTTGTACCATATTCGGCCGAATATGGTACAAATTTGTACCATATTCGTTTTTGTACCAAATACGGTCCGACACAGCTTGTTTTAAGCTGCGGTTTCGAGGTTTTCGAAGAAAAGTCGCCGTTTGTATCTGTGTTCCTTGGAGCCACAAAACGTTAAATCTAACCGCATCGCTTGTCGGTTTATTTTGATTTTTTTTCCTCTTCTTATGTCTCAGACACGCGTTGGTCAGTTTGCTAAAGACGTAATGGTACGCATATTGTTTGAAAATATACATGTATTAATCTGGTCACTTATATATTGCGGTTAACAAATTGTACTTTTGTTATGTTATGAAATATCTCCAATTGATTGCATAATTCGCATGTTAAAATGCACTTACATTTATTTATGTTATACAAGACGTATTTTTGCACGACGCACGAACAAGATCGTTAAAGCACGCGCCTTTTTGCCTATTATTTATGAGTTATTTAACTACTCTATCAAATTCTTTCATAATTCGGGGATGATATGAAATTATAAATTGTGCACTGCGATCACCTGGGACCGTATTCGCCAACAATGCTACATTTTAAATCTAAATCAAAATTGCATTACAAGCCATCTGATTGGACGAGACGTGCGTCTCGGCCAATCGGATGCGTTGTTGCAATACCGACATCCAAATATCAAAGAGCGAACTTTCACGAGAGAAGACTAGGATTATCAATACGTAAAACAAGGTCTGGTTTTTAATGAAAAACGACTCCAACAGAGAATGATTTGGACCTGTTTGTCGAAAAGAAGAAAATTCTTATTGTCAGCATTAATTTTGTCTTTTCTCCGATGCTTGCCATGCTATGATGTTAAACTCCTCCACTATGGATGTAAAAAGTACATATATAACTGTCTTAAACACTTACTGAATATTCAAAATGAAATCTTTGTAAGAGTTGATTTTACAGCAATAATTGGAGTAATTCACTAGATATAATTATAAAGTCAGATATTTGATATGATACCGCATTACAAAATGGGTAGCTCAACATATTTCAAGGTGATTGGTAAAGAAATAGCACCAGTTCTGTTCAAAATATTTTTCTCGTGCCAATGGATGTAAATCTGGATCATAACTTGCGTTGGCAGCTAGAGGCACCCACGAGTTGTGATAGCATTGGTAAGAGAAATACTAGAGACCATATTCACCAGCATCCTAAACCAATCGTCATAATTCAAATTACATAACGAACCACCTGATTGGACGAGATGCCGATCGGATGGATTGTTGTGAAATTTTAAAGTTTGAACAGTTCGAACAGTTTATTAAGGTCACTCAGCACAAAAGTACATGTGATATGAGGTAAAAATAAACAATTTCAGATGGAAAAAATAGATACCAGACTGTACATATTGGTTGAATGATGTGTTAGAATAAGTTTATATTGTTAGTAAAATATTTTAAAGGTAAACTTGGAATTAGACTGGTTGATTAACCATCCCCAGGTACCAATGGTTAGGTCGCCAGTCGCACCACATGACAGAAAAAATGTAAACCGAACTCAAACTAATTTGTTTGGGAACGCTTTAGATATATTTGCACATTTGGTCTTATTTTTGGATAAACATACACGTGAATAGGCTCTGTGATAATGTTGATAGTGTAACTTTGATCGATGATCGGAATTAATCAGATTAAAATTAAGTGATTAATTTCTTTTTCTAAAGAATATTATTATATCATTTTTCTGAAACCTTTTCAATTTGAACGCTATCTGAATTCCATGTCAGTAATTATCATGTTCAAATGTCACTAACTCTTTCACAAACGACACAATTTTACACTAGTTCTAGTTGTGTAATTGCAGACCAAAAAATGGATTCTGATTGTACGATGCATGGTGAAGAAAATGTCGAGGGGGGGGGGGGGGAGATAATGCTACTGATCAGCATATTCTTCTTTTGTCTTATTATTTTCCAAAATTTACCTTTAGGAACGTTAAATTCGGGCTTGATTGGAAAAGGTGTTTATTAAAACTGCACAAGATTGTTATCGTATCGTTATTTTTTATAAATGACATATGGGTATAATAACAGACACACCCAAATTTCAAAGAATTTTTCAATAATCAAGATTGACTTATTAATAGAAGGCACGCGGACTTTGCTAGTTTGGAAATTGTACCAGAAAGTTTACTTCCATAACCTCATTTTGATTAGCCCATTACCAAACGGCAAAATTTATGGCTGGTCCAAATTAAAAAATATTGCATACGAAAAGTTCAAGTGAAGGATATTCGACATTATTTGGTCTTTTTAATAGAAAACATTGTGGAAAATGAAGAAATTGCTTGTCACAAGCAATTTCTTCATTTTCCACAATGTTTTCCACAGTCATTATCTAAAAGGGTGTCAAAAGGCGTCAATGTGTGGGAATGGGTTAAAACAACAACAGCAACAAATATATATACATATAACTGCAGCTTGCTTTACTGTTTGTTCCATATGCCATACCCCCCCCCCCACTCTTCACAGACCCAATCTCAAATATAAACACAATTATTTAACCCTTTCCATCCAAACCCCACGCCTCACAACAACTGCTTTTGTCGTCAAACAGTTGATAGATGTTGAAAAAAGAAAGAAGAATGTTGTTCAGCCCGCGGCATTTTCTCCTTTTGCCTCAATATTTTACATACACAGTTTTCACCTTTTTTTGCCATTTGTTCTATCTGCCATTCCTTTAAGATTGGACCTCTAAAGGTAGCCTGTATTACGGGTTAATCAGCCCCTAAATATGAGGGTTCACGCTAGTAGTAGAACATTGGGCCACATATTTCTTGGGCTCCCTTGTTACCCAGGACTGATAGGGTTGACATCCTTCAATGAAGCCCAATCTAGATGACAAGCACCCGGGACGCATGCCATAATGTAGGCTAAATACTCGTAGTGTTAATCATTTCTTAACCCTTTCCGAAACGACAAAAAATTAGGGTCGTCGAATTCAACAGCTGCCGCAGATGGCATACGAACATAATATAAATACAGATACAATTTGTGTATATCATAGCCCAGAAAATATTGAGGCAAAAGGAGAAAATGCTGACTATCGGCATTTTCTTCTTTTGGCTCAATGTTTTCCAAAGCCATATCTATTAGGGACGTCAAAACCAGGTCTTGTTTTGGGAAATGCTTAAATGAAAAAAAATACTGTTCCTACTCTAAATCTGCCGCAAATATGGATGTTGATAAAGCCATTATTATTTCATTGCATAACGCAGATAATATAGAGACAAAAGGAGAATACATACTGATTTCTATTTCACGAATATTACATCCTTCAAAAATGTTTTGTGATGTTGCCTTGGAATACTGGAGAAGCGGGACTAATTTGGTCATGGTTGTAAACCATCCCATAATGCATAATCCCATTGTGTTTCGGCTAATATTTTATCCATGTCCATTTAAGAGCTTTAAAACGGCATTAAATCATTAAAAGGGTTCATCTCGTTCAACAATTCTTCAGTTATCTTGCATTTCTCTCAACAGTATCCTATACATGCTACGTGTCCAGTTTGCTGGACATTGTGCTGGTGCCACGGATGAACTTGTATCATCATTTGTACTCTCGAGACATCCATCATCAGACAATCAGTCACGCAAATTAACAGTTCCAGATAGGATAAAGCAGGATACGTCAATCCGTAAAGAAGATCTCCTTGTAGCTATGACAGACAAGCGGTACTGGAAAAGTGCAGTGATTTCAATCTCGGCTGAGGCCGCAAGATGATGATGATGATGATGATGATACATGTTACACTGAATCTGAGTCACCCAGCTGCGCATCTCTCGTGAAATACATGAATCATTTAAATCAAATTAAGGGAATTAAGAAAAAAGGAAAAACATCTAAACCGATCATTGTGCAATATAGATGATATAAAGAAAGGATCACGGTATTATAATATTATTAGAAGTGGCATGTTTTACCTGTATTTGACACCTGAAACGTGTCTTATATGATCATTATTGATGGAAAAGGATGGCACAGTTTTAACCTTTCGGTTCAATGACACGATGAAAAAATTGTAGAAAATTGAAAACTGACATGCAAAATGAATTTGAGATTTTGGTATCATTCACAAAGCCGTCTAATGCCAAAATGAATAAATAAATTTAACGCAATTTGACGTCCATATGTTATCCCCGATACTGTTAATTTGGAATATAATACTCTTTAAAATGTGTACATCAGTTGACGCATGAATCAACTTATTTACGTAAAAAATAACGTTGTACCAAACTATGGATTTATATCTTGTACATATTTTTCTTCTTTTCTCTTATAATTCGTTCATTTAATTCGTGAACCACCACCCCCCCCCCCATCCCACCCCCAAAGAAAAAAACCCTTTCGTCAATCGATTTCTTAAATAACATTAAGAATGTGAAGATTTCTGAACTGATTGTTTTAGAAAGCACTTGAATTATTCTAATGAGGCAAATTTTCTCTACGCGCTACGTTCGCGTCACGTTTCTTGAGCTACGTCTAATAACAGGCAGATTTTACAGGTTCGACCATGTTCGTGTTTAACTTTACATCTTATTCGTGTTGTCATGACCCTCTTTGATGTAACATTTACACCGAGGGTTCACTGACCTTCTTAATTTTTAATGTTAATGTGACACAAATTATAACACAAACAAAAAAGGGGACGTTCAATGGCAAAGAATTGTGTGCTAACAATAGACTAGGTTTACCGTTATGTTTTGATAAACCGTCGGTGTTGTTATAAAATCTCGTAACTACGGCTTAAATCAAGCCGTAGTTACGAGATTTTATAACAACACCTACGAAATACTATTTTGTTAGTCCGAATTTACGTCACGATTAACTGGATAAAATCGTTCCCTATTTGATATGTGCCATCTAAGGATTTAAGATAGTCCACTCCTTATGAGATTCACGGGATGTCGGAATTATTCGGGCTACGTCGAATTGTTACTTTTACGACGTGGTCCGAATAGGTTCGGATTCGTGACGAATGTTTGGTCACATGATTCATTCATCGATTGATAAATTATATCATGCATGTGTTTGTATGTTTGTGCGTGGATTCTGTATGTCTTTGTGTGTGTTATAATTTGTCTGTTTATGTGTTTTGTTTTCAAATTTTCTGTAAATGCCTATAACCCAAAATGGGTATATTTGTGCAATTAAAATATATTCTATTCTATTCTATTCATGAAAAATTCCGACGTCACGTGAATCTCACTAGCAGTGGACTACGTTAACCCTTTCCCAAGCAACAAAATTTTAGGGTGATCCTATTTGAAAGCTGCTGCAGACGACAAAATTTGTGATAATAAAGAAATGATTTGTGTAAAATATGGCACAGAAAATATTGAGACAAAAGGAGAAACTGCTGGTTATCAGCAGTTTCTTCTTTTGTTTCAATGTTTTCCCAAGCCTATTCTCTTAGGGACGTCAGAACTAGGTCTTGTTTAGAAATGGGTTAAACGAGATTATGCAGTAGAGCTTTACGCAGTAGAACTTTATCATAGTTGCTTCCCTGAATAGAATAACAAAATACCCACAAGAAATATGACAGATAAACACAGTAGCTGTTAATGGCATTTAATTAGAAGTTATATAGTCAAAATTCAATTTTCGTCCAATCCCCCTGACCCCACCCCTAGATCAGAACTTGCCAAACTCGAAGAACTACCCAAAATCTATTATCTGCGTAAAAATAAATGAAAATAAATAAATGAATAAACGAGGATAGTATTTTCCTTGAACAGAAGTTGATGACCGTCAGCTCTTGAACTGGTATGCTTTTAAGTTAAAATGGAAGCAAATACGCTGAAGCTACCAGTAACCGGAAAGCCCACTGGACGGATGACTCACTCCGAAAGTTGGAAATGTGAATGACAACAAAAATCTTATTGTAAACATATGACGGGATAAAGGGGACATATTTATAAAAGATCTAAGGTTTCACCCGTTAATACTGACTGTCATTTAAAAGGTAATCAGGATTATCTAGTGTCATTCGTCATGGTAAAATTGGTCATCATAACAGGAGAAATATGAGTACTTGGGGTACATACCGTTCACAACTTTCTATACATACATTCATCGACATCGAATAAGTCGAATTAGTACTTAAGTCGAGGCAAAAGTCTGGTCCCGTCCTCATGAATGGAAAATAAAAATAAGTATGTACACGAGTAATATACGGTAAAATCGGAGATAGAGGATCATTGGTTTTTGAGATTATTTTTACACAACAAATAACAAAAATGTTCTTTGTTAGCTAAGAATAGGTATTATGGTTGTTTTCTGGAATATACAGAGTGTCCCAATAAAAACGGAACCCATTTTTGAAAGCGAATTGCTCTTGTATAAAATAATATGTATCCACCAAATTATGATATGCAATAGAAACGACATTTTTCTATCAACAGTTAAAATTTGGTTGAAAAATGTCCATTAATTTTGAAAATATTGGCAATCAAATGAATGCACCCAGAAAACCATTTTGACACGATATCGATTTTCCGTTTTGCAGCGCGGACCTACACTCATTAACTCATTACTGCACAGTGACGCCTTCTGACTCCCTTACAAGAAAATGCTTGGGAAAACATTGTGTAAAATGAAGAAATTGCTTGTGAAAAGCAATTTCTTCATTTTCCACAATGTTTTCTAACCCAATATGTGCAGATTTCTAAATTTTCATCAACTCGAAAATGTCGTCTGCAACAGTTTTCAAATTGGAACAGTCCAAAAATTTGTCGTCTGGTAATGGGTTAACTTAAATACATTGACGCGTCACACATGTTTGATATGTTCAGTCAATACAAAAGTGATTTTGAAACATTTTACTTACAATAGTGCATATTCATTTAATCTTTTCTTCTAATAAATGAACTGTTAGAGCTGCGATGTTACCAAAACAAAAAATGAATACAAACAAAATATCGATTCATATAGCGGACGAGAATTGACCTGGCAGAGCAGCCCATGCTAATCGAATGGAATGCTCTGCCAGGTCAATTCTCGTCCGCTATAATACATGTAATCACAATGCACTTATTTTATTACTGACCTATATGCCGGTCAGCGCTCAAATGACAAGTACTTTAACATTATTTCAAACAGCCACCCTTTGGACTCAATTTGCACATGCGGTACTTTTATAGTGGTCCCAGATATTTATAAACAAACTTTGAACGTATGATGCATGTTATTACAGAGACGCAAGCGCAAAACATCTCGTCAATAATACATAAAATTGCTGATTGTCATCAATATGATTTCGTTTTGACCGGTATAACCTATACTTAGTAAATGAGTATGGTCTTTTATTGTCTGGCGAGAATAAGAATATCGTAGGACCACTATATGTATCAAATTTTGAGGAAATTGGTATATACACGTACAACGGTCAAGAATTCAACAGATGACCGTCAATGCGCTTTTCCGAACAAACAAGGCGCAAAAATCGATTTCGTGTTAAAACGGTTTTTAGTACCTTTATCAAATTGCATATAACTTTGGAACCAATACATATTTTGAAGTGAAATTTAGAACACATAAGCAAAAATAATGTATCTTTAGTACTGCAATTTCAAAAGTTAGTTTTTTTGCTTACGCTTTAAAATATTTGACTTTGAAATAGGGTTCCGTTTTTTTGGGACACTCTGTATAAAGAGATCCAATCAACAAATGCTATGTGGTTGATGATCTGGATAAATATGATTATTGTACAAAAATGATACATGTACCATCAATGAGAAAAACATTTTAAAATACATTTTTGAATGGATGTATATATTAGCTATTCGTGAACCCAATCGTTTGCACCGAATGAAATTTTTACGATAATGAACGAATATGATTGAATGTCTTCGTATTTTCTTACGTTTATATTTCGCATTGGAATCATCTATCACTCTAAACAAACACATGATTTGGAAGTTATTATTACATAAATATGAATATATGAAAAGGTCGTAGGAACAAAAATAAGTTTAACCCAATCCCAAACGATAAAATTTTAGGGTAACCCACTTCAAAAACTGCCACAAATGACAAAATGGATGTTATTAAATATAGGATTAGTGTAAAATATGGTACCGAAAATATTGAAACAAAAGGAGAAACTGCTGGTTATCAGCAGTTTCTTCTTTTGTTTCAATGTTTTCCAAAGCCTTTTCTGCTAAGGACATCAAAACCAGGTCTTGTTTTGGAAAAGGTTAAATAACACAAACAATATGGATTTGCTTGTCTTTAATTGATTTATGGCAGATTTATGAGCTTGAACAATAATTTGTTACTAAGTAAATAACCCTTGCCCAAAACGACAACATTTAAGACTAGTCGAAATTGAAAGTTGCTGCCGATAACAAAATGAATATTGATATAAATAGATTTTGTGTGCAATATGGCGCATTGGCACAAACAATATTGAGACAAAATGCAATAGCGGTTATTTCAATTTTGAATACAGTAGCAGCGTCAGGATGTAGATTTGTTACAAGTGACATCATTTTAATGAAAAGGGATAGAAAGATTCAAACACGAAAATGGCGTTGTGCGACCCAATTCAACATTTTGAAATTGCCCCGATGTATCCAAAATATTCAAAACTGAATTCATTTTCTCCTTATTTATGACGGTAAAATGAAGTATCGAATGTAACCAAATATTTCGATTTGTATCTTAAATCTAATCTGTATATCCTCAGAATTGAATTTTTGTTTGAAATTATTCGCTGTGCCAAGTATATAACTTATCCTTGCTACGTTTGATTAATACTGTTAACCCATTACCACACAGTGACTCCCCACAAGAAAATTGCATTGGAAAACATCGTGGAAAATGAAGAAATTGCTTGTGACAAGCAATTTCTTCATTTCCCACAATGTTTTCTATGCTGAAGGACCAAAAATGCAAAATCTCATTCACTTGAAATTGTCGTCTGCATCATCTTTGAATTTGGACTAGTCTAAAATTTTGCCGTTTGGTAATGGGTTAAGGCCTGATCGATGAAAGAACGAAATTGCATATCTTAAGATGTAATAAAAGGTTGTTGACGTTGAAATAAATCTTCGTTATTGAAATTAATCATTTATTTCGCATTATTTCATTTTTTTACAATTTAAGTTCAAAACGGAGACGCCACCGTATCTATATTTCTATTTCGAGAATAATTTTGGCGCCTACAGAAATAATGTATTGTTTTTGAGCACTAGAATTGCGCCAAAATAGGTTTCGTCCTCTTGGTTTATATTTAAACAATGTTTAACAATGAAAATGACAAATTTTAAAGGGCGATTATTTTGTTCTCTTGCTCATTATTGTTCTAATAATAATTCAGACCCCAAAAGTGTCTATGTCCATTCTTTTTGTCATATCTAAATCTTTATAAATCAATAGTCTTGTTAAGTAGAAATCTCAAATGCCATTTGTGTCAATTTCGATGACCCAGCTCAAATCAGTATTGTATACGAACGACATGGTTAGGTAAAAAATTCAGCTGAGCACAGTTCTCCAGCTGCTTTCATATTCCACTCACTTAGAAAATGATACCGGAAAGCCTTTTTTTCTTTTCTCCTCACTTGATACTGCAACGTATAACATGGGAAAATATCTTTTGTATAACCATTCTGTGTAACTTGAAAAATGAAAAAGCCATATTAGATTTTTTTTCAAACAAAAAAATACTATTCGTTGCAGTTAGTCTTTTGTTTCAAAACACATTTAACAAATGCAAATTCTATGAACCATAAGAATGACGTAATCAAAGTACCTTAGACACGCAAAGACAAGACAAGAGGTCAGCGATCTCTAACATGGCACCAATTCGAAACCAATCAACTCAGATTGCATTCATTTTTTGTCAATTCGAGAGGCTATGCAAGGCTGTTGTAAGTACATACATGACATACATGCACTTAAAATGACATCGCACTAACACATAGAAATAATTAACATTCCCAATTTTGTTTGTACATTTGTATTTCACTTCAAGTGCATTTTCATTAGGACGAATTTTAATCTTTTAAATTGTTTCTTCTCCGATATTATCAATGCCAAAAATGATTTATGACGATCTTTCGACAGTTTATTAAACACAATGACGAGGGTTTGTCAACCCTACATTTTGTTTGTCCTTTTTGTGCAATGGAATCTTGGTTATTTTGTCATCGTATTATACCATCTCTTTAATGTAAATGGAAACCATGTAGATTACTTGATATAACTCCGTTGTGCAATTGTAGAGGCCAAAAGGCATTTACTGAAAATAATTTGCCCTAATAATTTACCCTAAAAATGTTTGGGGTAAATTCCTTACCAAATAATGTACGTATGGGGCTCAGTTCTTTTGCTTGTATAAATACATTATAGTATCCAAACGGGTTTGAAGACGAGCCTTATCAAAAGACACCATAGTAAAAACTGTATGTCCAAAACAATGTTTTATCAAGGTTTGTTGTTTGTCATCGGGATTGTTTGTTTTTCTTGTATTTTGTTTGAGATAAAGGTGTCTCAGGTATATTATTCATTTGAAACTTGCTATCTCCCCTGATACTAGTACATAGCAGTACGCGACTTCATCAGGGTATCGATTTAGATGTGTTTCTGTTGCAATGGTCTTGGAAGTGAAATCATTAGATAAAAAAAATATGTTTCTTATCATGAGACAGTCTAAATAAACCATGTAAGACAGTAGTTTATAGATTACTTTACAACGATTCTGAGTTGGGCTTCCCAATATATGATTCATTCGGCTGTCGGTCTCTTGTTAATAGTGCCACCAAACTCAGAACCGTGATTACATAAATGACGAACCACAAGGTGTGTTTCTTTATCCTTTACTAAACAAAGCCTGGTTTTGCTATAAGAGGGACTTGGGAAAGCATTAAGACAATAAAAGAAAATGCTGATAATCAGCATTTTCTTCTTGCGCCTCAATGAGCTATATCATTCACAAATTTTACCATTAGTAACATACATTTTGTCATCTGCATTAACTTTGAAACTGAATCACCCCAATTTTTTGTCGTTCGGAAAAGGTTAACTAACAGAAGTTCTTGCTATGATGTTCAACAGCGTTTATTTGTATGATTTCAGGCTGTCCGGGACAACATGAAGTTGGAGTGTCGCTGTCACGGTCCCACTGGTTCCTGTTCCTTAAAGACATGCTGGCGACGTCTACCCTCATTTAGAGACGTCGGGGACTATTTATTGAAACAATATCACAAATCCAAACAAGTAGTTCCGTGGCGCGGAAGTAGATTACTCCGACCAAATGCCTTAGTTCTAAAAAAATCCAACAGACCCAACAAAAAACCGCGCCGGCGTGATTTAGTGTTTTTAGAACTTTCTCCAAACTTCTGTGAACATAATTTAACAACTGGTTCTCTAGGTACTGTGGGCCGGAAGTGTAATAAGGGATCCAGGGGGAATGATGGGTGTACTTTAATGTGTTGTGGGCGGGGCTATAACACGCATCAATACACACGGACTTGGCAGTGTAACTGTACATTTAGGTGGTGTTGCGAGGTCAACTGCAAGAACTGCACGGAAAAACGTCTGGAATATACGTGCAAATGAAGCGGGAAGTGAAATTCAAGCTTTCGTACTTGCAAACGCAGAAGCAAAATCTGATATTTAAACCAAATCTCGTGAGGTGAAACTCATCTTATTGTGTTAGCGAGAACTATATGGATAGTGTCTGGAACAAATGTGCATTAGGTTGAACGTCAATGGCACGAGTTCACTTGCAAATGAAGCGATTGTTGAAACAAGTCTCGCGAAAATGGCCTGTTGACCATATTAGTGTTAGCCTATGTGTCTCGAAGTGATGGTGCTAGAAAGGCACAAACTTACCCTTACACAAATGTTTATATAGTTTTGACGACCTTCAAAGGGAGATAATACAGAGCATGAATGGACAAGAAGGAAATGTTGATATCCAATATATTTTTATGCTATAACATACACATTTTCTGTTTGCAATTTTTAGCTCACCTGAGCACGAAGTGCTCAAGGTGAGCTATTGTGGTCGCTTTTTGTCCTTCGGCGTCCGTCCGTCCGTCTGTCCACAATTTGTTGTTAACACTCTAGCATCCACAAATATTGACCAATCTTAAGCAAACTTGAACAAAACATGTATGACCATAAGTTCTCGGATGAGTTCGATTTTGGGTCAGATCGGATTAGGAAGTCAGGAGTTATGTGCCCTTGAACGTCAAAAATAGCTACTTTTTAATTTGTTAACACTCTAGCATCTACAAATATTGATAAATCAAGACAAAACTTGAACACAATGTTTGAGATCATAAGTTCTCGCATGAGTTTGATTTTGGGTCAGATCGGACCAGGAAGTCAGGAGTTATGTGCCCTTGAACGTCAAAAATAGCTACTTTTTAATTTAACACTCTAGCATCTACAAATATTAATCAATCAAGATAAAACTTGGACATAATGTTTGAGACTATAAGATCTCGGATGAGTTCGATTTTTAGTCTGGTCTGATCAGAATGACAAGAGTTATGTGCCCTTGAATTCGATAATATTGCCATTTTAGGCTGTTTTCGACCTTGTTTACCCTCTAGAATCTACAATTATGAATCAATCAAGACAAAACTTAGACACAATGTTTTGGACCCTAAGATCTTTGATGATTTCGATTTTCAGTCTGATCTTTTTAGAAAGTAAAGAGTTATGTGCCCTTGGATTTGACAAAATTGCCATTTTCGGCTGTTTTCAATGTTTTCAACCTTGTTTACACTCTAGAATCTACAATTATGAATCAATCAAGACAAAACTTGAACGCAATGTTGGAGACCATAAGATCTTAAATGAGTTAAGATTTTCAGTCTGATCTTTTTCAGAAAGTTGAGAGTTACATGCCCTTGAATTTGACAAAATTGCCATTTTTGGCTGTTTTTGACCTCGTTTACACTCTAGAATCTACAAATATGAATCAATCAAGACAAAACTTGATCATAATTTTGGGGATTATAAGATCTTTGTTCATTTCGATTTTCATTGTGATCTGATCAGAAAGTCAAGAGTTACTTGCTCTTGAATTTGACAAAATTGCCTTTTCTGGCTGTTTTCGACCTTGTTTACACTCTAAAATTTACAATTATTAATCAATTAAGACAAAATTTGGACAGAATGTTGGGCACCATAAGATCTCAGATGAGTTCGATTTTCACAACGTTATTGACCATAAGTTCGTTTTCAGTCTTAAAGTCGTAAATATTAATTGAATTGAACTAAATTGTGACTCATATCATTTTGATTCAGGTGAGCGATATAGGACTATCATGGTCCTCTTGTTAAAAATAGTTTCAAATTGCAACATATTTTGAATTTTCGATCCAGGAAAAAATGTTTTTGTAGCTTTACACTGGATTCGTCTACTAAAGACATTTTGGCAAATGCAAACGTACTTACTATTGAAGACAAAATGTCTTAGAAATTTGCCACCAACAGAACAGACAACACAAATGGGGAAAATAGAACGACTGTAACTTTTCAAAAAAGACCTCGTAACTGCAGCTTAAGACAGGCTGAAGTTACGAGAGTTTTGTTGAAAAGGGGCGATTTGCTGTTTAACAGCACAATCTATTTATTTATGACTGTCTTCAAAAGTCATCTCTTTTGCAGTTAGCCAATATTATACCGATATGCGAGTTTGCATCTGAAAAGGGGTTATTGTGGCATTTGAAAACCTCGTGGATATTAGTTATTGGTCTATATAGCTCACGATAAATGACCTGGCAGAGCACCCTAGCCTATTGGCTAGGGCTGCTCTGCCAGGTCAATTATCGTGAGCTATACATACTTATAGTCCTGTCAAGATATATAGGGCATACTGCTCTCTAATAGCTGTTTTGTTACTAATCTACCCAAAAGCAGTATGGTTCATAAGTAACTCATTCTTAAACAAAACAAGAATTATCCATTTTTAAAGGTATTGCTAACAACGATTTGTGTGTTGAAAATGTTAATGAAATGAAATGAAAATGATAGAATTTATGATTTAATGCACAATATATTAGAGAAAAATGGAGGCAAAAGAAGAAAATGCTGTTTATCAGCATTTTCCTTTTCCCCAATGTTTTCAAAAGCTTTTCCTCACATGGACGTCAAAATCAGGCCTTGTTTGGGAAATTGGGTAATTGTTCTTAAATCATTGTGGTCTAATAATTATGTTATAAGAGCACTTATTTAGATTCTGGTTCATTTTACAACTACACCTATGCCTTTTAACATATTCATACATAATGACGCATTGAGGTGGTCAGCGAGATAAAGGCTTTGGAAAACATTATGGGAAATGAAGAAGTTACTTGTGACAAGCAACTTTTTGATTTCCCAAAACGATTTTCTATTCAGAAGAACCAAAATAAAAAAATGTTGAAATTGTTGGGTTGGAAATTGGTTGATATGAGACTTGAATACTCCAAGGACATCGTATAATGGTAATTATAAACAAACATGAAATCATGATAATGCGTGTCAACAGCATTTCCTTTTTCCTAAATGTATTCTAGTCTTATTTCACTTATTGATTTCACATAAAGATAAGATTGCGTTTGAAACAGCTGCATATTCTATCATTATCAGTTTTTGTCGTTCACAATTGGATAAAAAAAAACATTGAACCGTTGCCCAAACCTATTAAAGTTTTGAATGAAGAAAGGCATAATAGATCTACTTCAAGGACATTTTCTTGTCAAAAAAATATGAAATGTGAAAAATGAAGTAATTTGAAAAATATCGAGTAATCATATATTTTTTTCTGATTTGTTGATTTACTTAAAAATGAAAAGAACGTGTTTTATGTTTAGATCTGGAACAGCGATTATTAGGTAAAATATGTGAATTTGGAATAACGTTCAAATTGATATATTTCATACGACATTCTTAAATTAGATTTCGATTGCATTAGAATCGTTGCATAGGAAAAGGGGATGTCCCTTTTTATTCAAAAAATTGTTACTTCCGATTGGAAGTCTTTTGCTATCTGTAGTCTTTTTTCTATTATCGATTTATCAACCCTCTCCGAAAAAAGCGCATTTTGGCGCCATTCGGAAAAAAAACGCCCTCCGAAAACATTGAGGCAAAATGCTAGATATATTTAACCCTGTCCCAAACAAGACCTGGTTTTGACGCCGCTGATCGAAAAGGATTGAGAAAACATTGAGAAAAAAGAAGAAACTGCTGATAACCAGCAGTTTCTCCTTTTGCCTCAATATTTTCCTTGCTATATTAAACATAAATTTCATCTTCCACAGCATTTGTTTTGTCGTCTGCAGCAACTATTGAATTGGACCACCCTAATTTTTTGTCGTTTGGGAAAGGGTTAAGTCCATGATCATCCATTTATTCGTCTTCTTCAATTTGAGCTGTGTGATGTAAAATTTTCGACAATGGAAACCAAAAGGAAGTATTTGAAACAGTATTTATAATTAATTCGTTTCACGAAATGTATTCAAAGCATGTTCGATTATCTTAATAAATACCAAAGTGTTTTATATTATTTATAGTTTAAGATGACACACAGTCTGAACAAGTTGTAAGAGCCTTTCTAAACGACCCCACATAGTTTGATCAAAACTTGTGAAATAAGATATATAAATTGTCTCGTGACGTCATTTGCAAATTACAGGTCATCCATTCTATAATCAAACAATTCGCTATTTTCGTTGCTTTGGGTTGCTTCGTCCAAAAATAAGACTTGTCTTGGAAAAATATTAAACTATCATATGGTTTATAGTTCTATCATCTAGAGGTTTAAATCTATCATTTGGGAATGGCAGTTGAACTGATTGTTGTTTTAAACCATCCGATAACAATACTCACTGGTGGTGAACTCGGCCAAAGCGATGGACATTTTTCGCTACAACAAGGTACAGATATTTTGCGTTTGAATGTGAGTTTAAATATCTGATTGGATAGTTTTTTAAGTAACAATACATTTGTTCCAAGAATAGACCGGGTTATTACCGATATGTATTGACAAACCGTCTGTGTTCTTATAAAATCTCGTAACTACGGCTTTATCGAAGCCGTAGTTACGATATTTTATAACAACACCGACGGAATACAATGATCGTGAAAAAAGGTCCCACGCTTTGGCCGAGTTCACCACCAGTGATACTACTACTTCTTGTATGTTGCTATTGGTCCGAAAAAGAAGGTTTTCATAAAAAAAAATGTGACCAGAAGACGTTATTTCTCACACCGTATTCCACCAATTTTACAAATTCATTTATTTGAGCCATAATCATGACGCATGTCTGACACAATTGTTTTTTTCAATTAAGACCAGTTTTATCATTTCTGTCAGTATACATAAATGTTAAATTTACATTTCAAGAATGCTTGTGCTTGTAGATTCGGTCACAGTCCATATCGTATTTAAAACAAGGACATTCAGTTGTCTGCGAAGCATATGTCCACACTGTTTGATACAAATTTTTCAGCTCTTTCAGAACATGAACATCGAGTGACTATTTATAGCACTGGTATCGGAATTGTGGTCAATCTTTTATCTGTCATTGATTTTGTGATTTTGTTTGAAGATTTCAATTTTGTGACTCGGTTCATTCGATCTTCTGGAATCTCTAAACCTGTTAAGAAATATAAAAGCACAAACAACAACAAAGACAGTCTTAACACCACAGATTTCAGGAGGGCTTGGTCTTAATTACCCGATATAGACCCCTCGTTTACTACTGTTACACGTGTTTTTCAACCTAGGACATTGACTTTATTTTTCAATTCGCATAAGTCGATCTATTGTATCTGCTCAAAGCTATGTGATCTACAGTGCCTTCCTTTGTTTCTTTTCCCAAATAATAAGAATTAAAAAGACAATAAGCTTTGAAAACAAATGGAGAGAATGTTCAGTACTGTCGCCTTTAAAAAAAAACATTGGTTGAGAAGAACATATTAGTGCCTTGTTATACGTACACGGCAATTTAGAAATGGTTGAGATGTTTTTAACTTGTAGTTAGCAGAAAAAAATACAATGGTGATTTCAAATGCTTGCATACTGTACTTTTCTAGATTTTCAAAGAAACTATTCTATCCACATACATATACGACGCCTATGTGCGTTGGAAGCACAATGGCATATAAAAGTTTTGTTAGGAACCATCGTATTGCAATCTGTTGTCGATATAATTTCATTTGTTAAAGGGAGATGGCCTCAGATTTGATAAATTGACCTTTTGTCAAACTAATGTCATAATTATGATGAAATACAATGCCTTTGCCACAGATTCTTCAAGCAAGAATAGAATAATAATGAATATTTGTGATAATGAACAATGTTTAATAAATATATGCTTATTTTGTTCATGTAATATGATCATTATCATTTTATTACCTGAAAAATGCGGGCATCATAACTACTGTTACTAAATGGTCCAGCCATTTTTAGCACTCCATTTTCGAGTACACTCTTTTCGAAGGGACGGGAGAATGATACCAAATCGTCGCTTTTCAACAAAAGCCTGGTAACTGCAGCATAAAACAAGCTACAGGCACGAGGTTTCTATTGATAAGCGTCGTTATGTTGTTGTTTGTTTCAAATGTAAAATGCCAGATCCTATCTGCAATATTTAAATAAACAATGTACTATTCTTAAGACAAATTCAAGAATTTGTTCAATTGCTAACATCAATTTATTCATATCTGCGGCCACCTGCTTGTAAAATTGTTACTCCCTTACACTTGTGATAATTATTATGTTTTTCGTTTAAGTAATTGAACTGTAAAAGTGCCTTCGTACATGTTAAAATTATGTTTTTATCATTGAAGTTTTGTATATAATGTTTCGTAAAAAGTAAAATGTTACATAATTTATATTGCCTTTATTGTTTCTTCGATTCCAAAGTGAACCTGTAGATCAACTGTTATAAAAACGAAATCAAAATATGGATTCATCGACTGCCGACATGGCAAAGATACGTCTACTTTTTCTGCCATCGCAGCCCATACTCCTACTTTTCAAGAATAAGGACTATTGGAGGTTTACGTCTCACGCAACTGTTAAGGCCATATGGAGACAGGACCTTGGTCGCATCCGAAAGACTGGAGAGGCGTGGGATCGAACTTGCGACCCCTGGGTTACAAGTCCAGCGCATTACCACTGCACCAAATCAAAAATAGCCTGCCTAAGCGACCAACATTCACGATTCCACTACATTGCAATTCTGGTAACACGAAAATCGATGATAATATGCGAGAGCCATGAATCCTCAAATTCTCAAATTGCCAGTCAAATTTTTCCTTTCCCTTTTACTTCCGGATATTGACATAAGGCCAACATAACTGTTAAGTAGAATGGCATCTTTTTGTTATGCCCCCTTTCGAAGAAAATGGGGATATATTGTTTTGCAAGTGTCGGTCGGTCGGTCGGTCGGTCCTTGTGAATACTTGAAAAGTATTAAAGGTAGAACAAGACAAATTTGTGATGCATAGCATCAAAGTAGCCGACAATATTTTGGTTAGCATCAATTAAAAGTGTATCTGCGTGTCAACATGGTGATATGAGCAATAAAGTATTTACTAATTACCAATATGATATAGGAAAACAATGGGCGTTTGTGAATCATACATGGATACTGATCAGCTCGTACATATATGCAGTCTGATCAAGATACATGTCTGACTTACAATTTCTTTTCAACTGTTGTCAATTCAAGAGCAATATAGATCTAGACCTGACTTTGTCAAGCTGCTATACATACTGATCTGGACACATGTTGGGTATTCTTGTTTCATATTTGGTCAATTTCTGTTGATCGGGGATGTATGTTTTATGCATTATATTTCCTCGCAAATGGTATAAGCATGTAAAACAAACATGATTTTCATATATCAGTTATTATCGAAATACAATTTAACCAGTTTCAACCAATAGGTCGAACATTTTGTACAATAATCGCCTCACAAACTCTGCATGTTCAAATCACAAACGCGTTTCAGATGATAACCATACAACTTCATAGGTGGATAGATCTCATTATGGAGCGGTGTAGATCCCAAGAACCGTTACTTTGCCGATCAAATTCTCGGAGTTACTTTCCTTTGTTGATTTTCAAACTAAATTCTTGTCCGGAGCATAACTTACAAAGTAGGCCTATGTAAGGTAGAATCATGAAATTTCATATGTGCCCCTCCCCCCGGGGGATAGATCTTATTATGGAGACTCTGCCGATCATATTTTTGGAGTTATTGCCCTTTGTTGATTTTAAAACTAATAAGAACCGTTACTCTGTTGATCATTTTATCCAGAGACTAAGAAAAAATTAACATGACCTATATCGTATGCCCTATTACATGATATATACAGCCTTGATTTCAAACCTGGACACCTCCTACCAAGCCCCTTCACATTTGACCTTGACCTTTTACCTCGTGACCTTGACCTTGGGATGTTGACCTACTTGTAAAAACTTTTACATGGCCTCTATCTGTTGTTCTGTTACATATACAGCCTTGATATTTCACACATAGACACCTCTTATCCGATCTTGCACATTTGACTATGAACTTGAACCTTGTAACCTTGACCTCCGATTTTGGCTTACTTTTAAAAAACTTTAACCTGGCCTCTATCTCATGTCCTTTTACACATGCATTCTTGATATTTCACACATGGACACCTCTTACCAAGACCTATCACATTTGACCATGACCTTGGACCTTGTAGCCTTGACCTTGGAGTTTGATTTACTTTTAAAAAAGCTTTAACATGGTCTCTATCTATATCCTTTTACACATGCAGCCTTGATATCGCACACATGGACACCTCCTACCAACACCTTTTATATTTGACTATGACCTTGGACCTTGTGACATTGACCTCAGAGTTTGACCTGCTTTTAAAAAAAACTTTAACCTGGTCCATTATGTCCTATTACACATAGAACCTTAATATTTGACACATGTACACCTCCTTCAAAGACCTTTCATATTTATCCATGACCTTGGACCTTGTGACCTTGACCTTGGAATTTGACCTACATCAAAGATATGTCATTTGAGGGGGCATATATATTTTACAAACATCTCTTGTTTATAGTTTCATTTGTTCGCGTGTTGGACTAAATATTTTTTTTATTATAGGTCCTTTTATAGACAGATTATCACATCAACACATGTCTCGGTCTATTTTGTCATCATACCTGGCCGTGTGTATCCTATAAAGATGTATCCCTTCAATTAACTTTCTCTGTTATGTCGATAATAACATAGGCCCTGTCATCACGTTCGGGTGGTATCCATTTCGGATAATTGGTCTTCTATTGTGACGAAAATTTGGCCAGACCGCCAATTCACATAACATATTGGTTCAAGTTGCAAATTAAGTGCATATCTGTCAATGGCCGTATGCGCATGCAAGACAACCAGGCCTGTTAATATCTAGCACGAGTCATTGCTAAAGAACACTTTATCCTATCAGGTATAGAGCAATAATCGTCTTGACAAACCTGACACAATTTGAATTTTAGATTATGCTAAATCAGCTTTTCTCGAATGAGCATGAGTGAAGATTACTTTTTCTCAAATATTTATGGATTCGATTATACCTTTCAACAAAGCGTGGTGTCCACTAAGCGACCACAAGTGGTTCTTCAAAACCAGGATGTTCGAAAACGGGGATACATTGTATTTTGAAGACATACTTAGACATAGTGAGACGCATATCGAATCCAATGCGTAATTCGTTAGCTATTATCCAAGGTTAAATTGAATAAAGCTTACTTGCATGTAAAAGCGCTTTTGCTTACGTAGGATATTAACCCATTACCACACAGTGACTCCTTTTGACTCCTCACAAGATATTGGCTTTGGAAAACATTGTGGAAAATGAAGATTGCTTGTGACAAGCAATTTCTTCATTTCCCACAATGTTTTCTACCCAGTATGACCAAAAAATTGTCAAATTTCTTTCATTTAAAATTATCGTCTGCAAAGTCTTTGAATTTGGACAGGTCCAAATTTTGTCGTTTGGTAATGGGTTAAACCAACAAATGCATAATGCCGATGATAAGATCGCCAAACATTACGGCATGCATGCAACAAGCCTACGCGTTTGCTATTGGATTCCATTTGTTTAGATTTCGAAAAGAAAATCATTTGCTTCGATCGATGTCTTATCTGCAGATAAACACGATTATGCAATTCATTGAATGTTGTTATTACGAAAACAGAACACCTGTTTCTGAACAAACAGCGGGCGTGGTAGCCTCTTGTAACGCTCTCAAGCAATGATATAGAGTGGTGTTTAATGGCCATGCACTCCAGTGTAATGTGTAATTGTGTAACTTGTAAATTATTGCCTGAGTCTGAATCTTTCGCAAACAAGATCAGGTTTTGACGTCTTCAATTGGAGATGCTTTGAAGAAAAAAAACGAGACAAAAGAAGAGCTTATAACCGATAAACCAATTTTTGTGCCATACAAAGTGCACGAATAGTGTCTGTATTAACAACAAGTATCTCTTATGCATTATCTTCGGGATACAACCACCGAAACCGCTGTTGTTTTGGAAAGTGTAAGGGAGTTTCTTGATAAATCCTCCATTTCATAACAGTGGATCATCAGTCGATTCGGTCGAGGAAATAACGCGAAAGTAATGAAGAAAATTGAGAAGTGAGACAAATTTTGCTGAACGTGTTATCCATCCCACACATACTGCACAAATTCCGTTTCAAAGCTGATTGAGATTAACATCATTTTTCACGTATTTTTTCAGATTTGACATGGAAGCAGCTTTGACGTGGAATTGTGGAGACATCACCACTGGTATCAAAATAAAACGGAAAGTAAGACTGGTAATTCTGTGGATTATTCAATATATGAAACAGAGTATATAAATGAAAAATCAAGAAAATGCATTCTTACTCTCTTACGAACAGAGCGCATTCTCCCTACATTCCATTTCGATAGAATCATATTTGATGGTTTAATCAATAGAGCTCGGCATGGAGAGTAACTAAATAAGGCAAGGAAAATATTTCGAAACAAACTCACGTGATTATTGCCCGTTCATACAAACTCACCGTTGTCTTTTGATAACTGGCTTGACAAACACCGACCTATCTGATGTGGGTATTATTGGTAGTGTTTCTTCGAAGTACTGTCAGTACATCAGCGCACATGAAATACATGACAACGTTATCTAATTCGTAGAATGGGACATGCACAGACAGCGGTGCACTCATTGACAATTGCGTCTATTTATATTTAGCAGCAAACAAAATTATTTTTAGCATTGCTTAATTTGCATTTGTCATGCAGAAATGAATTACGATGTTATTGCCATCCTATACTAAATTAGTATATTTTCTTGATTTACACTGATAGTTTTATAATTACTATACACTGTACTGGCGTGCCGTTGCTCACGTTTAAAAAAGAAATATGGTCCGTCACGCTTAAAAGTGCACTCGGGAAATTTTTTAAGAAGGTCTTATTTTGCATGATATGATGTATGTGACATTTTATATGACGTTAGGAAAAATGTAGGCATTGAAAAGTTTGAGTTCTGAAGTATACAAGTATTCACGTCATTGCCGTGATGTGCGTGGACGGATAATAGTTTACTTACTTTTTGGTTTCATGCATTACGTCATGAACATCACGCCATTTAGCGTTTGCTGCTGTTGTCGTCGTCGTCGTTGATGATGATGATGATGATGCAGCTGCTGCTGCTGCAGCTGCTGCCGCCGCCGCCTCTTTTAGGAGTGCAACAAATTCGCCTTGATATGATTTTATTATTAAGGTCACATAATAAACTACAGAGTTATATTTTTACACATCTAAGCTCTTCTATTACTACATCTCTTATTTAACATTATGAAGCAATTAAGCAATTCCCCTTTTTAAGCTACACTGTACACTGAATTTTTTGTTAACCAAGTTCATAACATAAAATGATGCAAGATGTTTTCATAAACATTTCGAACAACCAAAGACTGATTACATCATGTAATCTATAACCCTGTCTTAATGACAAAGCATGGTTCATGCATTTAATCAGACATTTCATGTACCTGTAACGTATAATTTAGCACGAGGTCACTGTCAACTTAGATTAGGTTAAATAGCGTGTAATGTCCTTTTTAACTTAAAATTCATTAGTGCTACAATTTTAATTTGGAAACGACTTCAAACAGGTTTCGTAGCAATCCCTTTAACGCTTTCCAAATCTTCATTATATTACAGAAAGCTTTGCTTTTTATATTATGGGAAAAAATGTGAAATGAAACAAGATGTGTATGTGGAACACCAATGCTACCGAAATGGCCAATGTTTTAAGTTTTCGGTCAGACAGACAGACGTACAGATAGACGTACACGGGTAAACCAATATGCCCCCCGACCTTCCGATATGGGGCATTAAATCACTTAGTTGAGAAAAGTCAGTATTTGTAAAGCATTTAAGAAATAACGACTTTATAAGATAAAGATCATTTCATTCCTTTTACAACTCTAGAAAACATTTTTGCTCATCAAAACTGATGGTTGTTGCAGACGACTTAAATCAAATCTTTGACAAATGGCGGGGAAATGATGGTTAATAATTTTGAATTGTAACCAGAATATAATTTCATTCTTTCTTCGTGTTTTCCATCTATCTTTGTAAAGGGAGCAAATGTTTTGGCGGTGTGAGAATTTGCTACGTCCAGTCATTTCAAATATAACAAAATATTCACTTTTCCAAATTGAATGTAGTTTTATGCGAATCACAAAGTGTTGTAACTTGGGTACATACTATGAACGAAGAAAAGACAAAATGATCCTTAACTATTTTTTGTTGTGGATATGGAAGTCAAAGGCAGGGGTTGTGTGAGAATGGGTAGTATTCATTTCTTTCGGTCAGAAGTCTATAATTTGAAGAAGGATAAATTTTTAAGTCATGTAGATTAACTTTGATGTACACATTTATACGCTTGGGTGTGCTTGCACTAAAATGCAATATCTTTTAATTACAAAGCAGTTTAAGATGAAAGAAAACCGTGCTTTAAAAATCATCTCAGCAATTACAATATAATCGTTTTGTAAGGTCTTGATCATTTTAATATTCTTTTATACACTTCCCGTTATTTCTTTTGATCGAAGAAAGCAAGAGATGTATTTTAAATAGCCTGTCTTGCTAAACTTATTTTAATTCGTTTAATTATTATAATGACCTTGTTTTAGACATCTGCAGTATTGCCAGCTTTGGCGATCACCTAAAGAAATCGGGATGCCAGTATAGTATACACTTAAAGACACTTCTAACGCAGCACTTACCTTTTTGGTAATTACTTTGAATTTAGTAAACCATTTTTCATAAAATTTTCAACAAATTTTATTCATTCACACTTGCATAATAATTTTTTTATCTGTAATTTTCATAAAGAAACATTGAGTAGAAAAGCACCAAAGAGCCAGAGGCAAAATTTGAAAGGTGCACAAAATTCCTAAACTGTGGTACATGTCCATTACAAATACAAAAATAAACATTTTTAACGGTTTAGACTTTTGAATTAATGCATACTTATGGAAATATTTGACAAAAATGTTCAAAATTACCTCCCTTGCATATGAATATAGAGTAAAACAATATCTGTAAATTATTTTCTTCTCGAAGCATAATATTGAAATCCGACACAGTGAATCAACTTATGTGAAGTGTATTTACAAGTGTGTGAAATTTGGTTCATTTCGTACGGCTAGAAGGTGTAGATTTTTTCAGGGTCTGTAAACCTTAAATTCATGTTATTCATGTAACAACAGTAAAGTTTATGACAGTCTGCTAACATTCTGTGTGTCCGTCATGGACACCCTCTTCTCAATTATAAAGCATAATTGATGATGAATCTTTGCGGGATCATTCTTAACTCGTCCCTTTTAAGTTCTTGTTCCAGTTGTTAAAAAATTTATTGGAGCAAAAAGGCGAAATACTAATATCTGGTAACAAATTCGATGGTTTTGTGCAATGCTGACACTTAGAAAACATCATTTCTTAAAGAAAATAACACCAACTGAATTCTAGTATTGCTTCGCACGTGAAAGCATGTTATCAAATCTTAGAAGCAGTGGTTCGAGATATGAGCATGATAATGGTGACGCTGCTTTGATGCTATTGAATTATCCTGCAATTGCGTGGGATTTTGTGACTTTTCATATTTGAGTCTTAATGAAAAACCTAAATATTTTTTAAGTTCAGATCAATCGATTTTCATGAAATTTACAGAAAACATGGAAACGTAGTAGATTTATATTTGCTGAAAATTTCATAAAATACACTGCATTATTTATTTAATTATGCTGAAAAATGTAAGTGTTGCGTTGGAAGTGTCTTTAAGTGTAGTCTACAAGTTCCATTTTATCAACTTTCACTTTTTTTACTGTTTTTATTTAAGATTCTGTTTCACCAAAACGCCACGGTGTACCTAGTATAACCCCAAACTCCACACAGCGCCAATGCCTTACATTATCACTGCAGGCATATAAATCACGTGACCATGGTGAAGGTCACGTGCTATCGTAAAGATGGCGGAAATTTATTTAAATTTCTGAAATCATTTTTTAAATCCAATTATATTTTTCATTTGGATTCATATCTGACACCTCGTTTTCTTAAAACATCACTTAAAGCATGTTTACTTTTTAAATAGAAATAAAAATAAAAATAAAATTCAATTACCTAAAATCTTGGTAACTCAAGCTGTGCCGGCAGAGATCTCCCCAATCCCAATTCAGGGGAGATAACTGCGAAGGAGATTGGTATAACCCAAGTGACTTTCAAGAGATGACACAATTTGGTCTGGAGGAAACAAGGCGACTTTTTTCAATACCTTTCCTTACGCCTGTCGTATCCTTACAAACTATTGACGAGAGCCGTCCTTATTGAGTGTTTGACCATCGGTTGCTATACATAAATTTGTTAAAAAATCATACAAACTCGATAAAGATGTGGGCTTTGCATCGCCTGATTGAAGTAAGTGAAATTAGGATTTCATTGAGACCATAATTATATCTCAAATTCCGTACGATTATTTGTCAAATGCATAGACATAGTCCGAGTTTTCTCTGGTGAAATTCGGTCTTAGATATGTTGATGTCGCTCATTTAATGAACGACATCAACATATCAAAGAGGGAATTCCATCAGAGAAAACTCAGATTATGATAGACATAGACATTGACAATTTTATTAAAAGTAATGCATAACAACCGAAGGTAAAGCATTCAACATGGATGACTCTCGCCGATTTGTTGTAGAGATGAGACTTACGCAAGGAAAGCTATTTGTAAACATCTTACTGAATGAATGGGTGTTGCCTTATTTATTCTCCACACCAAACCGAATCGTGACGTCAAAAGTCACATGGCTTATAACTGGTCAGCAGGCACATGGGTTATAACGTGAATCTTGGGAAACATTGTTCGGGAAAAGGTCAACACGTATATAACCTTCTATGAGACTCGGCATGGGGTATCAATCTTTAATGTACCTAAAATAGACTTAAAACGTATAATCACGTCCGAGAAACCATAATGTAATGATCTTTAAATATACTAGAAAGCGCATACAAACCGTTTGATTATGGTAACTTATTTATGGTTTGAATTACGGAAAAGGAAACAAAAACATTTGTAAATAATCATTATCTAGAAAGTTTTTTTTTCTTATTATTTATTGGAATTAGAAAATTTTCATTTATTATCATTTTGTTTATAATACCCGAAAATAGAAAATAATAATGAAAGTTGGTCTCTTTTCATTATCCTAAAAGTGTTGAACCCAAAGTGCAAAGGTGTTTGGTGGGTTTTTTAGCAACTTACAATTGTCGTAGGCAACACCTTTCAAATTGAATCAGTCCAAATTTCAAACGTTTTAGAAAAGGATTAAGGGTAAATAGTGTTAATATTTTCATCTCCCCGGGTTCGGCCATCAATTCTGGGATCATTAAACACAAAACGCCTTTAAATTTGACTCATAAACCAACGTTTAAACGTCTTAATATTGCCAATATAAATTGCAGTATAATATATATCTTTTTTCCTTGCCAACTTGCCCCTAAGGTATTTTGGGATGATAAAACATAAAATCATTTCATTGAAGAAAGTAAAAATTTTACCGAACAATCCCGAATTGTAAACTGTGGGAAAGCAGTTGTAGAAACCGCCAAAATATGTTAGGGGAGAAAATATCGGATGTACTTGATACATTTCATTCCAAAGACAAGTTTTGAATGTTTAAGGTAAGACCTGGGTAATCCTGTATAATCGTTATATTTCGACTTATTCCGTGACGTCCGTTAGTCCGTCGTAGATGCAATATCGCCTGTTTCCGTAACAACGGAACTAATTGGGCGTGCTCAGATTTCCGGGGAATATTCTAAACATTTTTTATGGAAATCTTTTCTTAATTGTATGAAGGGTAGGCAATAACACCAAACACCCAACAAAAGTCAAAAATTCAAAATCTTAGAGCAATGAAAATTACTTCCCTTGAAATCGTCTATTCGCACCTTACAGATTTCGTTCCACAACTGGTCACATAGCCCATTACCCAGGTCTTACCTTAAATCTAAAGAAAAGGCCATGGATAAGACAACGGGTAAATCAACAGAATACTGAATCATCAGCATGGTGTCTTTTCCTATACGTTTTTTACTATATTTAAAAGCCACATTTTTTATCTTTTTTCGTGCACTTGAAACATGTGATAGTGGAGTAACGGGTAAAGGCAATTTGGATCTGATCATTCAATGAATTAAATACCATATGTATCGAGTAAACATCTAATCATAATATTTACTTCGTTACGCAACCATTGACGGCACACGTTCAATGGGAAATACGCCTATTTCATTCTGAAAGCAGGTCAAAATATTATATTCAAATACCTTATCTTTTCGAATCTTACTGGTATAAGGAAGTGTGTGTTGAGAAATCGTCGCTTTTCAACGAAAACCTCGTAACTGCAGCTTAAAACAAGCTGCAGTTACGAGGTTTTCGTTGAAAAGTTTGGATATCGTCATCTCACGGAAGACGTACTCGTTTTGAATTATAAACTACATTTATAAGAACATCTCTGGCTGAAAAGTTTGCTGCCTTCTGCATTAAAGACTAAAATGTTATCTAGAAAGCATCAAAAGGTGAAACTGGTCGAATATAGTTCGATAAAATTAATGTAGTTCAATGACCATTAAAACATTTATTAAGAAGACATGTGTTTGTCCGATTTTAGGAGGAAAAGCACATAAATGTATCTCTACAAGAACAATTGTTTTTTTTTTTTTTTTTTTTTTTTTTTTTTTTTTTTTTTTTTTTTTTTCCCAAGTTGTTAAGTAGGTCTATCAATTTATACATGTATATGAAATAGGATAAGTATATTTCTTTTTATAGGGAAAATGTCAGTGATAGGGACATGAACAAGTTATCCATGTAGGATTCTATTATTATATCCTTGCCAAATATGTAAGCGTAATCCGTCTGTGTGGTTAAAAACCTGCAACTTGTACAAATATAAAACTTGCAACAATAAATTTAATAATACGGCGAAGCGATCTTCACAAGCACCGCTCAATATAGCTTTTATAGTCGATACATTCGAATTTCATCTTCAATTACTTTTGTGAAATTTGAAGTTTATTTGATATTATACTTTCGTCACGAGCTTGCCAATGAATCGATTTTGAATTTCTAAAGGATTCAATTTAGTTTGTTTACAAAGTGCTATTATATTTATTCTTTCGAATCGGGGTCTGTAATTGAAAATACGCATGCAGTGGTTTTTGAGCAGATGATATGACAATAATTTCAGTCAATGGCAAACCCTCGGTAGTGCAAAAAATACACCTACCCCGACATTTCTCCTTCACGAACCCACTTTCTAAATACTTGTTTGCATTTGAAATGGAAATGTAACACAGTTTAGGAATTATTTGCACTTTTGAAATTTCGCCCCAAGCTCTTTGGTGCTTTTGAGGGGTTGGATAACTTAATATGATAGATGCGTTATGGTTTTGATTTGTGCTGAAGTTCCATTTTCTCCTAATATAGATCATTCCCCAAAGCATTGTATAAAAAAGAAGGAATACAAGAGTCTTTGAACATCATTGATGGTTATAAATATTTATGTCTTTGCAACAAAAGGAGTTTTATGCAACATCATGCAAGTGACTGAAGCAGGGTAAATACTCACGGCGCCACAGACATTTATGAGGGACCATGGAATTTTATACGCCAACTATCGAACGAGTACCGTTGCAAAATATTTTCTATCAATATAAGTTACCATTTTTTTGAACTCAACGGCTGTATTAACCTTAAAAATGAATACAGTATTTGTCGAGCAATTTTAACCCTGTGAAAATAGCCTATAAATCACTTTCATTTAGATTTAATCAAAAACAACTATTCAAATAAATACGGTTTAATAGATGCAATAACTTGGGTTACAGTTACCCTTTCTCGATGAAAAAAGAACACTTTACTAAAATAGGTCTACATGCACAGTTGGCATTCATATTGTCGACATGAGCTAAGTCGCGTTACTGCATAAAAGTCACAGTGAAAATGTGAAAATCTGTCCTTATTCTCATGAATGGAAATTAAAAATGTTATAACAAAGATATTATGAATAAAACTATTGAAATATAGCAGGAAAAGGAGAGAAATCGCTCGTTTCTCACAACATTTCAAGTATCAATGTACTTGATAAGTAACACAACCAGGCAAATAAGATTTTAATCGAATGCGATCATTAGTCGAATCGATATGATTATCTTTTTTTCCTTTTCCCTTGTTTGAGCAAATGTCATTTATTATCATATGATTTCAGCAGACGATGACCAAATGAATGCACTTCTTGAATTACAAATACTATAAACATTCTTTTCCTTTCATCACAACGTTAACATAACTATTATAATAACAGCCATGCTTGTTTGTAGAAATACAAACAGGTAAAACATGTCCACGAAATATCATAGGAATTGGTCAATGAGAGGGTAGACAATTCCTATCCAGCATAAAATGGCACCAAGTTCAATTATGACTTAACCCTTTCCCAAACGACAAATTTTCAAAATTTCCATTTCAAAAGCTGCTGCAGACGACAAATGGACCTTGTTTAAGATAGAATTTGTGTACAATATAGCACAGAAAATATTGAGACAAAAGGAGAAACTGCTGGTTATCAGCAGTTTCTTCTTTTGTTTCAATGTTTTCCAAATCCTTTTCGACCAGGGACGTCAAAACCAGGTCTTGTTTGGGAAAGGGTTAATTCAAGTCACTCACCCGAATCAGTGCTAAGGCTTGAACAGTTCGTTGACGATGCAGCCTAAAATTAAGCGCCTCATAGCCGTTTGTTGCGGATTGGGTAGCTAGGATTGCCAAAAGTTGGTCTAGCAGTTGTTTGTACGTACATGCCTAAAATTGTTTCTAGAAATTGCTTAAAAAAGCTGTCCATCTTGTTGGCGAAAAGTAGTGCCTAAGTGTGGCCGTTGTCGTGTTCCGTGAACACTTCCGGTACGCCTGCACTCGTCCTAAATTTGCTAATTTGTGAAAAAGCATTAATTATCAGATTCGATCCATCGACAAACAATAATCAAAGCACTGGTGTACTGGCTGTGGACGTTCCTCGAAGCAAGGTAGATTAATAATACAGAAGACGAAATGCTTGATGTCGATGTGCAGTAACGAGAAAATATTTAACATTGTCATGTTTTCTTTTGCTTCTCAATCTTTTCCATAGTTACTATTTCTATTAGGGGGTGTCAAAACTAGGCCTTTAGGGCAGAGTGTGTCCTTGAAAATAGTTTTATTGTTTAAAAAAGGGCGGGGGTACCTAGTTAAAGAGGGCATATGCACTCTTACTTTTTGTTTTCTAGCAAAAGTTGGCCCAGATAGTTTCATATCATGTATAAACCAAAGTCGTATACAATGTATATAAATGGTCCACAAATACAATTTTATACAAAATTATAATTGACGTCATTGCCAAAATTCTAAGCTTTAGATATTTTGACCAAATTAGATTTTTTATTTCACCCAGTTCCAGTCTTGTTAACCTATGAAATACATAAACTTTGCGCCCATATATGCCGGTATTTATTGTAATCGGTGTTTTATCACACCGTTCATCCAGATACAAAATACACGTTTTGGTCTTCCAAACGCGGATGTAAACAATTTTATTTTGAACGGCGGGAAAAAAGAGTGAGTATTTATTATCTTTAATTACAACGAATATCGGCTGAGTTGATTTTTGTGTTACATGCGATGAAAACGTACATAACTTTGCCAATGTTTACCTAAAATCCTGTCTCATAAAATCTGTTAGTAAGAGAAATATATGCTACTGAATCTGACTTTGATGCACGAAAAGAGAAACATCTTGGTAAGAATGTCTGTAAATCATTATTAAAGCAGATAATTATTGTCAAATTGATGTTTCACGGAGGATCGGGGATCGCTTCAAGTGTTTTCTTTACAAGAACCCACAAAAAAGTACAGAAAACGAACAAGAACTATTTGAAATTGGGTACTGTCAGTTGCTATGGTGCAACATACCACGGTGCAAATTCTCCAGCAGGTAAAACAAACTCGGACCCATCGATACAACCGACACGGATAATAAAAGGCAAATTCCTGTCTTTTTTAAAGGGAAATTGGCTGCATCCTTGTTAAAACCAATTTAATATCGTTTAGAGTCAATAGATGTTTGGTTTAAGACCAATTATGGCTTATTTTGGCTTACTAAAACTAAAAGGCTTGTGGCACTTTCGACGGTAAAGACATTAGTTAACCATGTTTACATGTTTTATAAAGAGATCTATAAGCGAATATCAGCTGCATATTAAGAGATAAGTTGTCCGTGTCTTTGTTTTCAATCTTTAAATTCTAGGATTAAAACCCTCATTATCATCTTGTTTCATTGCAGTTTGATAGTGAGCTCCAAAAGGTTTTCATCTTCGATATTCAAACACCAACTCTATTACGCATGTCTGTCAATTATTACATGTAAACATACGGTATATGGGTACATTTCTTTCATGAAGATATTGCCAAGAATATTTGTCATGATTGTCTCTCTTACTCTTTAGTGTGGGTTGAAGTGAAAGTCTTTATGAAATGCCCTCTACGACAGCATGTAAAACAAACTACATAGGCGTAGGAAGAGGGGTGCCAGGTGGGGGCCTGGTCCCCCTAATAATTTAGAAAAAGGGTCTGTCCCCCTATGGCCCCCATAATACACCCATATTTCCATTTACATGAATGTTTGCCCCCCATATTATAAACCTTCCTACGCCACTGAACTATGAATAGAAATGAACATAAATTGCGTATATTCAAGAACTAGTTACCATGCCTCTGGAAGACTTTGGTTGTGAAAATAAGGACTTACATTGACTGTTGATCCTGTACGCAAAAATAACAAAAACTAATACAGTGCTGTCCGGCAAGTCTGCGCACTTGAGAAACAAGATCGAATTCGCCCTTGAAAATATGATTGTAAGCTCACCAATGACAAGCATAAATCAAATTAGTATCTGTTTAAACATGTCAATCTAAAATTTCTGCAAATTTCCCCCAAAACAACTGATATACGAGGGACGTTCAATTAAAAGTGGTACTAATGGTCCACCATACCTCACGGTTCTAAAGGACTAGTGGTGCTTGCAAGTATTTGACGGGAAAATTGCTGTCTATACTTGGTCAATTTGAGGAAAATTCGTTCACTCTTTCAAAAGTTATTAAACTTTTAAGTTGGTTTAGTCATATACACTGGCTATTTCGCTGTGCGCAAAATAGAAAACGAGCTGAAGTAGGATGTACGGGTCTATATTAAAGGTCGCATAGGCTTTGAAATATCTGCATCACGTGTATATAATGAACTATATCAGATTCATGGACATTCGAACGTTGAACATACGTCAGTTTTTAAGAAGTTGATAAAAATTAATAATGGTAAAACTGGCCTGAATGATGCCCCCCTCTCAGGCAACCTGGGTAGAGCTAGTATCAAAGCAAATGTTGCTGTAGATTCCGACATGACCGAACAAGAGGCATGGTTCAATGTGCAAGAAATAACAGATAAAGTTGGTTTTTCATCGGGGACATGTTATACGATTTTGACGAAAGGGTTGAAACACAGACAGGTTTATGCCCATTGGGTCCCCCACCTGCTGCCTAAAGGACAGAAGGCCACCCGTGTAAAGGTGGCAAAATATATTTCGAAATAATGCAATAAATGCAACAAATGTGGGCTTTCTGAGCTTCATACATATGATTGAACAATAATCTACCATTATGAGCACCAATGGCGTGTCATTAGCTAGCAATGGTTGCGAAAAGATCAGGCAAGGTCCGTAATAGCCGAAAAATTAAAAGCGCGACACAAGTTTTGTACGCGGTAATTTTCAAATGTAACGGGCGTATTGTTCAAATTACTGTTTCAAATAGTACCACTATCGCCGGCCATTCATACAAGAAATGTATATCGGCGAAAGTAAACAAATATCACGAAAAGAGAAGGTATAGGACCGGCTAAAGAGGCATGTGTCAAATCCATGACAACGGAGCTGTCCACAGGTATCCTCTTGTCCAAGATTTCCTGGAAGAGACACGTGCTGCACAGCGTCTTCATCCACCCTTATAGCCGGGCTTAAGCCCTTGTGGCTTTTTCGTGTTCGCCATGATGACTAAAAAAGCTTCTGGTCGTCGGTATAGGCCTTCATGTTCCATATGCAGTGCAATTTACCAGTGTCTGCGGGGTGTTCCAAAAGAGGCCCATTTATTGGCATATAAGTAATGAATCTCAAAACTTCAAAAGTGTGTGGGTGTCAAAGAGGATTACTTCGAAGGATTGAAGAAACATAAATTTAAATTGCGACATAACTATGGCTTATATAACCCCAGTTCCAAGATTAATTGAACGCCCCTCGTAGCAAGCGTTAAATCCAAAAAAAAAAAATAATTCGAAAGTGCTTCGTAAACAATTATGATAAGCATTTAATTAATCGTGAACGGTGACTGATCATTTAGGTTAAACTTCATATTTAAAGTTTCAGATCAAGTAGATCTTTCTTCTTCTTTTTTATTCAATTTTACGTCCCTTTTAAGATTATTTCAACCCGAATGAGACGGGACAGTCAGTAGGTGGTGCGAAAGCAGGAGAACCCCAAGAAAAATCACCTGGTACACCCGCAAGCAGAACTTGGCTTCTCTCATATGTGCCTCGTATAGGTCTCAAACACACACGAGACACAGCGGTAACATGATCAAGTGATTGAGGGCGGTAATGAAATATCAGCGCTCTGAACTACTTCTTTAGGAAGGCTTTTGTATCTGGAATAAATAGAACAAAGATCATTCCAAAACACAGTTTGGACATAAGATAAAATTCTTAAGCGTGTGATGCAAAGTAAATAACCGACTATAAAAGTCAACGGGATGCGGTTAGAGCACGTTTACTTTATAAAAATCAAGCATTTGTCATTGTTTTTTTTTAATTAGAAAACGTCATTTTAATTGTTTTGCACTATTAAACCCGATTTTCGCATCCGAGTTTGTTTTACCCAAATTATGTGAATCATCCGTGGTGTGTGGTATCAACATCCGTGGTAAGTTGTACCTTGAAGCAAACTAGGCTAATTTTTAAACATGGCTTTAGACACCCAAAATTTATTTTTCCAGTTTGATGAATGGTATAGATTTGTTCCATATATGTCGAAAAGTTATTTTGAAGAGATATTTGCTCGAAACCAGTTAAATAATTTCTGCAAACATAAAACAAAACGGGAAGTAGGCGAGAAAATAGTGATTTGTGATTTAAAATCGCTTGTATCTATAGTTTACTCAAATCTTTTGCTATGAAACTGCAGCACCCTCAAGATAAACCATTTTGCATCAGCTCTGCACAAACACTTTTTATATTGCGGCAATTAAAAGGCTATATGTTGATGTTTTCTTACCTTGTGTATTCCCACGCTGTTGATTTTCAAATCCGCGTTTGGAAGACCAATCCGTGTATTTTGTATCTGGATGAACGGTGTGTTTATTTTGCGATAGAAAGTGAAAAACTCGGTACCCCGTGCTATGATGGATTTTTGCCTTGGCTAAGGCTTAGCAACACATATTGAATCCATTACCACACAATGACTGTTTTGACTCCTGAAAAGATACTAGGCTTTGGAAAACATTGTAGAAAATGACGAAATTGCTTGTTACAAGCAATTTCTTCATTTATCACAATGTTTCTACCGCAAAAAATCAAATTCTAATCACTTGAAATTGTCGTCTGCAACATCTTTGACTTTGAACAAGTCGAAAATTTGTCGTTTTGAAAAGAGTTAAACATGTTCCGACTATCCACCCCTTTTTACTCTCGGCCCCGTTCCCACCCTCGCAATATTCTCAAATATCTAGAATGAAAACCAATTAAAAGGGTTAAAAACAGGGATTTTAAATTAGACCTGACTTTCCGTCTTTTGTCATCAAGATGAGGTTTATTAGCTTAGTTGGTCTTTTTGATAAGCTAAAATAAAGCTAATCAAAAACATACATACGTCTTTGTACGTCATTTGACCAAATTACTTTGAAACCCTGCCTCAACCATTGAATCCTATGACGAACCCAGTGGGGGATAAAGGCTTGGGGAAATAGAGAAACACAAGTTTTGGAAGAAAATGTTGAATATGCATTTTTATCCAGTTTATTGTTTGAAGCAGACGACATAATAATAATTATGGATATAGAATTTGCAATAACGGACGATCGGATGGACAACCGGAACAAACGAACCATATTACAGGGACAGAGCATTCCGATTTCATTTTTTGAAAGTATGTCTTAATGGCAAGATTAGTTATTCCGATTCTCATAAATGCCATCAGTTTTTTTAAGTTGCTGCTGATAAGCGAAAAATGCACATTTAAAATTGAGACGGAAATGACAATCTTAACTTTTGTCCACATCAATTTTTTGAATTTTAATACAAAAATATATATTTCTCGTAAACGGCGCGATATTTTGGGCTTAAAATTTTCAGAATTTTTATAAGAAAATGTGCTTTTTCGGATAAAACTAAAAGTAGGCCTAAAATGTATGGGAAAAAATATCTGTGAAATGTCACTTTAAGAAATGATAGAATTCAGGAGTATCAAAAAAGCTTATTCCTTGTCTATTCCACGTTTCTTTGTCACATTCATTGACAAATTATAAACTTTTAAATAAATCGAATTTTGAAGATCTAATTCCGTCTGTTTACATAGGTTAACAGTTTGTATTTTCTTTCGCATGTGCGGTACAACTCTTTCACAAACAATGCTCGGGTTGGACGTCCTGTGAAGAAAGATAGGAACAGACATTTGGAAAAAGTGCAAAATGCTGAGTACCAGTATTTTCTCATTTTCCCTCGATGTGGTCGGCAATATACAATATGTGTAGGCCTAACATTTTACTATTTCTGTTACATTCATTTTGACGTCTGTAACAAATTTAGACCAGCCTAAAATGTATTTATTTTGTGAAAGATGTATAGCAAACGATGATAGAAACGTTTCTATTTATGCTGTCTTTGTAGTTAGAAACAGCGGGTCGTCAAAACCGCCCACGCTGAATAATCCCTTTCACAAGCAAAACCTGGTTTTGATATAGAATTAGAAACCGTTTTAGAAACCAAACAGGCAAAAGAAGAAAATGATGTTTATGCAAACCCAGCGTTCACAACTACCCTCCTAATTCTATAGGTATACGTCCGGCAAATGACATCACGTTTGACATGCAGATCCGCGGAAATGTTACTTTATATTGGGCTATTATGCTGTGAACTTAGTCTTTCTCCAATCAAGCATAAACAGATTTAGATTGGGAAACTATGAGACAAAAGAGGACAATGATAGAAACTAGAATTTTCTCCTTATCACTCTCTATGCTGGTATGGCATTATTTTGTCTATGGAATGTCCGGTGGTGTGGGCCTAAACACGATTCAGGGAGAGATCTGCATGGTCAATAATGCAATAATTTAAATATTCGTATTTTTTTAATATTACTATATCAGGAAAATGATAAACACAACGTATAGGAGCGGTTTTTTTTTTTTTTTTTTTTTTTTTTTGTGTGTGTGTGTGTGGGGGGGGGGGGTTTGCCTTGATTGTTCGGAGGTGTAAATATTGCGCAAGGACTTGGAGTAACGAACAGTTCCATGACTGTCCATTACTACAATTCTGGCCGACTTCGATTGGCGATAGATCGGGCTATATGGCCGAGTTTTCTTTTAAATTTGTGTCAGAAAATCAAAATTGTGTGGACACTGATTGTTTCGATGTTTTCATTCGGGCTAAATGTGTCAAATTCTTGACCACAAGATTTCACCGTATTGTGAGTAGAAAACATAGGGTATCTCAAACGTGATAATGCATTGACTGTAATGGGGTTTCTCAAAATTAAGTAATTGGTGGAAAAATAATCCAATATTTTTACTGCGAAAAATGTTTTGTGCTAATTTCATTTTCGACCTGACTGAAAGGATACAGTTTGGTCAATCCATTCGGCACCGTACCACCAATTTCTAGACCCCTGATTGCCAAAACACTGTCTTGCACAATGTGTCAATAAGAGTCCCTCCTCTCACGAATACCCGCAAATACCTGAACGGTGTCGGTGCCATACTGCACGTAAATAAGTACGGCTATTTGTCCATTGACGGTCATTAGGCGTACCAAAAGATCAATGAGATTAGTGGTTAATCTTTTTCTCAGTTCTAATATCCCAGACACAGAATGATTTGGAAAACGTAGAGACAAAGGGAAAAATGCTCGCATCCAGCATTCTCTTCTTTTGTCTGAATGATTTCCATGCAATAACATTGCTACTCTCCAAAGCCGAAGTCTATTGATTATATCATCAAAATACGACCTCTGCCGTTTTTGATACCACTACAGACTATTTGGTTGTCATAATCTAGTTATAGCACACAATTTGAATTATCAAATCAAAATCGTACAGTTTTATCTCACACGCGCGATCATTCATGTAAACAGTGATAACATCTGACAGATAAGCCTAATGCATAAGTCGACCCGTTCCGTATACCGTCCCCGCACAAACAAATACGCCATTTTTCTTTTCTAAAATCCAACTAATGCAATCCTTCTGAAATTCCTTTAAACCGGGAACTTCAAACATTTTTGCCCTTTTCTCGAAGTGTTGTTCGGTGATGGACGCCGTGATGTTTACTTATTCGCCGCTTATAATGCTTTATGTTCTGCATAATGTCATTTCTATTTTTGGCTGATGACGGCAATTTGAGACGTCAGACAATGAAAATTTGTATAAGATTTTTCAATTCTTTTGGTGTTTACAGCCAACGATTGGATAAGGAAATCCCGCCAACGTCCCGAGATTAGAAACGAAATGCCCTCGTGGGAACATAGTATCATTTCATCATAGTTTAAACGAAGAAGTAATGTACTCTGTTTTAAGAGAGTACGTTGACCGCGGACAACTATTGTTTATGCCGTAATATTTTGCTATATTTTTGTTTTAATCAGAAATGTTATGACCGATGTTTGTTTGGGAAGGGTTAAGTAGAGGGGGCACTGTTGTGGTTTTGCCTCCTACTTCGATCATTGAGTCGCATTCACCCAACAAGTACTATTTTGATTTTTTATTGACACTTTGAATGTATAAATTCATAATGATTTACCTACAAAGCATTGAGAGGGTCCAGTCATATATTTATATTTTGGTCAATAAAATAATACATCAAAGGTTATCCGTTATATTGCGGTGCCCGTATTGATGTGGTTATATTTATCTAGGAATTTTAATAATAAAAAAAATATCAGACTGATTCCAAGCTTTGACTATCATGTCTAGAAGTTGACTACACGAATACATTCTTCGCGTTTTTGAGAATAATCATTTCTTTCCCATTTAATAAGTCCTTTTTTACCAGAAATGCTTACAATACAAGATCTAAGTCCCATTGTGTGACAGATATTGTCAGATTTTTTTCCAATCGTGCCATCTTTAATGGGCATCACATTAATTATAGTAAATCCAACAGAGGAATATTTTGTCATGTACCGGTTTTTACATGTAACAGTATGCTTTCAACATCTATATTAAATAGTCTTTAATTTATTACCCCTCGCATCATATAGTTTGAATCAAACTAGGATTAAAACCCCTCTAGCGCGTAATAAGATTATAAACAAGTCTACCTGTAAACCCCGGGAATCGCAGCTGTGCTTGATTCTTATATTTAACCCTTTCCAAAGAAGCAAAAATATAGACCGCTCCAACTTTTAAAGCGGATCTGGGCAACACAATGAATATTGTTAAAGAAAACAATGTCTACAGTAATTCATAGAACATATAAATGAGGCTAAGTATCAGTATTTTATTTTGCTATATTGTTTTCCAATGCCTTTCCTCTTAGTGACCCCCCAAAACAAGACATAAATATCTCTATAAGACAGGAAGGCATTCATGAAAAGTATCTTGTCAAGAAGCGGTTTTATATTTAAACCCCCCCCCCCCTCTCTTGTTTCAGCCTTTCGTATGACATAAAATAATATCTTTTTTTAATCCATTAACAGAAATACGCACTGCTGTAAGACCTTCGACTTGATTCAGTCTGATTTTTTTCCAAACGAAAAAAAGGTTAAAAAGCGGAGACGAATCATGTTTTCCGCTGTCTTGATTCAAAATGGATTAAAAAAAATCACTGCAGGCGTGACAGAATTGATATGGATACTTTTGAAGTATTTAACCCTTTTCTAAATAATCCCTGCTGCTGACGTCGTAAATAAGAACGGTTTAGGAAAACAACGAGGCAAAGAAATAAAATGTTGATTATTACCATTTTCCTCTTTCTTCATTAGTGTCTGTGCTATATTGTTCCTAGTTCGTATTTTCATTTACAAGTAGCCATTTTTAAAACTATCTGTGGAAGCTTTCATATTGGATTTGTCATTGTGGGAAAGGTTGGATGTCATTATAAGGTCTTGAGTATTTAAGTAGTAATTTTGGTACGGAACATTTAACCTTTTCCTTGAATTTATTTAGACCTTAGTGCACGATATGTAATAAGCTTTGGCACACACCAAAATGTGACCGAGAGCTGATTAGACCGACCATATCCATGAAACATAATAAATTATAAAAATATGTATCATATTTCAAGGTTCCGGGGTTTGACGTCCAAAATAGGAATAGTTTAAGGAAAAAAAACATTCAATCAAAAGGGGGAAATACCATTTATGTGTTTTTGTGCCATGATGTCAGCGATTGTTTCTTTTTCAACACAATGCTCAGCTTTTTTATTTGAGACTCCATATGTTGTTATTTGGGAAAGGATTAAATGGTCGGTCTGATAAGCATTCGTAGCCATGTTAGCATTGGTTTATAATCAATGACATTTAAGGCTTACGGTGCACATTGCACATACCCCAAGATGTCTTTTGCAATTATCAAGCCCGTAGGAACGGGGGGGGGGGGTAGGGGCTAGGGGGCTAAGCCCCCTTAAGATGGCCCAAAATGCCCAATATTCTACTCTTAAAATTTAGGGAAAAACATTTTAACCCCCCCTCCCCATATTTAGACCCAATATTAAATTGCTTCCTACGAGCCTAATTATTTTCTGAAGGACTTTACCACGCGACTCGTTTTGGCACAAACAACATTCCTTAGCGTACAGTCACTTCATTCCTTTGAATGCATATTTCATGCCATTTTGGGTATATTAGCATAGATAGAGAAAGAAGCCTCTTTAATCCTTCCCTAGATGGTAAAAGCATAGACTAGTTTAAAGCCGCGTTCACATTGCCGACCAAATCAACTCGATCAACTTGATCGCCTTATTTCCCCGATCAAATCCGATTAAACTCGATCAAATGTATTTACACGACTTCTTTATTTCTTGTTGATTAATTCCCGATCATTTTTGCCGACCAAGCTCGGTCGTCCTGATCACTCTTGCCGACCAAGCTCGATCAGTACTCGGTCGCTTGATCGAGTTGATTTAGTCGGCAATGGGAACGCGCCTTAAGGAGTGCTCAGGAGAAGACACAATAAATCTGACTTTAATGATTATTAGGCAATGTTATATATACTCTCTTAAAACAGAGTACATTACCTCTTCGTTTTAATTGTAATGTAATGATGTCGTATTTGATGATATATCAATAGACCTCGGCTTTGGAGAGTACGGACAACGTAGCTCGCCCAAAATGACAGCTTGTCACAAAGAAAATGTCTCGAAAACCTCGATACTACAGCTTCGACGGCAACTTGTTTAAACCCTTCCTAAGCAACAAAAATTTAGAGTGAACCGGATTGATAGCTGCTGCAGATGGCAAAATGGACGTTATCTAAGGTAGAATTTGTGAATAAAATAGCACAGAAAAGATTGAGACAAAAGGAGAAACTGCTGTTATCAGCAGTTTCTTCTTTTGTATAAATGCTTTCCCAAGCCTTTTCTATTTGGGTCGTCAAAACCAGGGCCCCGTATTACTAAACATCTTACGATCAAGTTTTTGTGTAAACTGTGTAACAAGACATCTGATTGCACGAGAAATCCGACTGAGCCAATCTGGGCTGTTGTTACAAGTAATTATGCAAAAATCAAACGTACGATCGTTAGTAATACGGCCCCCAGGTCTTGTTTCGGAAATGGTTAAAGCTGTATTTACGAGGGTTTTTTGTTGAAAACGACATTATTCTCATCGAGTGAAAACATGGGTCTAAAAACCCCATTGTGAAAGAAGTATTTCGAACGAGATAAAAAAAATAAACACATGTAATAAACTGGTACTACGATCAATTTAAATCAATTTGATAAAATTCAATTTACAGAAATAAATCTATTTTTACAAAATGATAAGATCAGTAGACGAATTGCATTTCTTGCCAGTAGGTAAAGCGATCTCATAATGAATTTTACTTATGACCCATCACGATAAAAGGGACCCTAAGAGAAGGCCATGGAACCAAATCTTGGCCGACTTCGATTGGCATTATGGCTCGCACCATCGTTGGGAACCACCGCTGTTCTATCTATAAGATTCACACCCGTTTTGTGTGAAGCCAATCAAAATCTTTGTTTACTTGACGCTCTGCTGTTTATCCGAGAAGTTCCAAATGACGTAATGGCTCCGATGGTCCGACCACAGTTCTTCCGGTGGTCGGGCTATTTAGCGGCGGAAATGACGTCAAATAGCTCGCACTATTGGTGTTCGATTAGAGCAATAACGAAGAAAAACTCGAGCTCAGCTATAGAATCAGTCGGCATGACGTCATAGCCTCACTTTCATTTTTTTCATCGAGGGAACTTCCTCGGTCTTTATCATTACGGGATACCATTTTTGAGGCAGAATATTTCAAAAATCAATCGTTAAAATTCATAAACAAAACCCTTCTTTTAAAGAATGTGATTTTACCAACGCATTTTTGATAATCAGGCGTAGCCGTCGAGATATTGAAAGTTGGTAATGCTTTAACGAAAAAGACCGAAGCTTTCACCTCCACCGAATGAGTGCAGGTCCGCACTTTATGACTGACGACGTTTTTGATTGGCTAAAGGAATTGTGCCGACCGAATCAATAATACCAATCGAATTCGGCCTTTGAGAAAGTGGTCGAACTTTGTAGACTTCAGCTAGATTTCGCATTTGGCAAATGATCATTTAGTTATATAGGGAGAACAATATAGATAGATAAATTACAATAAAGTGAAAAAGTTTCGATCCTAGTAGGTCTGCCCAGTCAGCACAGATGACTATAGGTTCGATACTTTTCCTATACTCCGTAAATATTGACCTGAACCTGTTGAATATGTAATGAGTAACTGTGATGCGAAATAATCACTCTTCGACGTATATTGACACGAGGAGCACGTGCAGAATACAAAGTTCCAATGCTTATGGAAACTATCGACTGTGCTGGACAGTGAGGAGTGCTGGCGAGTATTGATTATTTCGCATCACAGTTACTCATTACATATTCAACAGGTTCAGGTCAATATTTACAGAGTATACTTACAAGAAAGCCCCTTTCAGCGTTGCGGGTCACATGTTATTTCTTTAGAACGAGCTGATAAGCTTATTTTTTTCTTATAATGAAAAAACACGTTGTCCTAAATTTAAAAGCTGCTGCATACGGCAAAATGGATAGTGATTGATATAGTATAACAGAGAAAATATTTCACAGGAGAAAGGAAAAAAATGCTTTCCCTACGCGATTTTGTTATGAGACGTAAAAAGCAAGTGCTGTTGGGGAATCGTAAACTCTTCGCTGAAGAACCCCTAATTTTGACGTCTCAAATAGAAGACATTTCCGGGAAATCGAGAGGAAATAGAAAGAAAATGCTGCTAAGAATGTACATACACGTACATGCCCCATTTCCAACTAACAGTTATATCCACTGGAGAAGCCTGTATGCTTGAAGGGCATATAGTTTGACTATGTGGGAAAACATGAACCCTTTCCTATACGTCAAAATGTTAGGGTGGCAGGATTCAGAAACTGCTGCAGACCACAAAGTTGATTTTGATAAAGATTGATGCCATGTACAATAAAGCATAGAAAATATTAAGGCAAAAGGAGAAAATGTTGATAATCAGTATTTCTTCTCTTGCCTCATTTTGTCCCAAGCCTTTTCTATCAGGGACGTTAGAATCAGGTCTTGTTTAGGAAAGGGTTAAAAGCATATTTTTTTCGTTCAAAGGGTTCTCCACTAATGAGTTTTCAATAATGAAAAGAGGTAAGGGCCTATCCTTTTACCTTAAATTCAATTTGTTCGAACTATTTTTCCCCTATTTTACAAAACACGTGGATTCAAATTTGAAAATTGAAAAACCAAATGAGCTCGGATTTGAAAACGTGCCCATATTGCACTTCAGATCAACATGGATACAGATCGGCCTGTGCATGCGCACAGTTGATCAAAATCCACTTTGTTCTCCAGTACATTTCCATAACATTAAAGCAACCAGAGAACAGCATGTATCCTGATCAAACACACCATTCAGAGCTATGTCGGACCGTATGTGGTACAAAAACGAATATGGTACAAATTTGTACCATATTCGGCCGAATATACGTATCTGCAGTTTTGGGGTAAAATGCCTGACCGAATATGGTACAAACTTGTACCATATTCGGATGAAAAATGTACTACATTCGTTCCGAATATAGTACACACTCAACATCGCCATCATCATCGTTATATCATCATCATCACCACCACCACCACCACCACCACCACCACCACCACCACCACCATCATCATCATCATCATCATCATCATCATCATCATCATCATCATCATCATCATCATCATCATCATCATCATCATCATCATCATCATCATCATCATCATCATCATCATCATCATCATCATCGTCTTCATCATCGTCGTCATCATCGTCGTCATCATCGTCGTCATCATCGTCGTCATCATCATCATCATCATCATCATCATCATCATCATCATCATCATCATCATCGTCATCGTCATCGTCATCGTCATCATCATCATCATCATCATCATCATCATCATCATCATCATCATCATCATCATCATCATCATCATCATCATCATCATCATCATCATCATCATCATCGTCATCATCAGCAGCAGCAGCAACATCATCAGCATCATCATCGTCGTCGTCGGACTCACTGTATTTTTGTAAACAGAGATTTCGCCTCAAAACTCAATAGACCGTAGACCAGGTGATCAGACTTTCACGTATATAGCATTTCAATTCGTCGAAGGTAAGAAGTTTAGCAGATATCGACTGAGTGAAAAGATACTGTCATCGATCTTGCGACTCGGGTTCGAGTCCTCCGAGTACCTTTAGTTTTTCTGCTAAGTTTGTATTTTAACCCATTACCAGACAGCAAACTTTAAGACTTGTCCAAATAAAAAAAACGTTGCAAACGACAATTTCAAGTGAATTAAATTTAACCTTTTTCCAATATATCTGTGTATAAAAATGTGGGAAATGAAGAAATTGCTTGACACAAGCAATTTCTTCATTAACCCTCTAGTGCCCAAGACCCCTTGCAGCTCTCCAAAAATTATTTCCTTTCAAAATTTGATTATTGGCAATGGATTTTAGCAAAATGTGTTGAAAGTTTGAAGATTTTTTACTTTATATTGATTTTGTAGCCTGTAGCAAATATGCTACACTGGGCATTAGGGGAATATGTAGCAAGTATGCAACAACAGCATTTTTTCATTATACAAGAGGCCAAAGATGGCATAATTCGCTCTAATGGCTGATTATAGCCACTTTACATTATAACTTTAGTATTTGAATCCATTATACATAAAATGTGGTCTTTTTATGCAACTTGCCGTTTTGATTACATATTCGTGCAATTAATAAGGGTTAAAATAAATATTTCCCCTGTCAAATAGCTTCTTTTACAACAAAAATGTTTATTTATTCTTCCTTTGACATTAGACAAACATGCAATGCAAGTTTTTTAACGAGTCAGGTGAATGAAATGCTTATTTTATCGTATAAAATGCAAAAAATGATGAAAATTTCAAACTACTTTGTTCCAAAAGACGTTATTTCTAATTAAATCTAGGAATAATGAATAAGTTTTCAATAGGACTACCACTTGTAATGAATCAAACATTCTGTACAAGTTTCAAAAGTATTGGATGATAAATATAAGCTTTTTCTGCATACACAAGTAGGTCCAATGAACGAATTGATTACTGAAGTGCCATGTCATAACATAAGCTCTTCTGGCCACTGCCATTTCATTGCCTGGCGTTAACAGAACCTCTAGCTTTGGTGGTTTCCTTTCTTTTTAAAGTCATTCTTTAATAATACAAAAATATTAAGTGTAGGTAAAGTATCAAAATAAAATCAATTATGATAAAAAGGGATCAATATTTCAAAACTTAACGACTTAATGCCCAATGTAGCAAATATGCTACACATTGTTTTGTAGTCTAATTATTTCATGAACGATTTATATTTAGTTTTTATGCAGTAAATAAACATCAAAATACTTTTTGCAATAGGAAACTGCTGTTTTGAAGTAATAATAAAGTATATGCAACTATAGTAAGGCTTGTGGAAAACATTTTAAATATGTAGCAAATATGCTACATGACTCAGAGGTGCCCAATGTAGCATATTTGCTACAACCAAATAGAAGAGGTATGCAATCCAAAATAACAATCTATTTTTAGTGCTTGAATAACCATATATCAGGTTTAATATATCTTTTTTAAGAATGAAACTATATTTAGACAAATATTTGTCTTAGAATGGGTAAGATTTATCGTTCTTGAGGGTCATGAAAATTAAAATGAAATTTTCCAAAATCGGCCATTTTCTTTTGACGTCACTGATGACGTCATCGATAGCTTAAAGTGTTATTTCTGTCTAATGGTAAGATAAATGGTAATAAAACAGCATAGTGAAGTTATATATAGTTACATTACATCACAAAGGTGTTTTACAAGCTGATAAAGTTTATGTAGCACATATGCTACACGGGGCACTAGAGGGTTAACCACAATATTTACCAAAGCCATCATCTTGTAGGGCGCCAAAAAGCCACATAATATAGGAAGGGGTTAAAATGTTGTACACTGGTCACGGGTACATGCGCCCTTGCCAATGTCACATCAGAAAACTTGCACAATTGCTGTTGGCGCATGCAAGAAGGGAAGGGAGAAGCAATTCGGCAATCGAATGAGTGCTTTAACGATTTATTATCTAAAGGCCCGGTCACATATGATTCCGCGGCCATTCCGCATCCATATCACGTCTAAAATGAGCCACCCGTGGATTTGTTCAAGATCGCTTGATATCTTTGTTCAAGTCGATCAGATCTGAAGTTGGAAAATAGCATTACATGCGTTTTGGACGGTTTATTCGCGATTAGGAAGTGGAATGGCAGTGCTTTGGTCGTGCTATGGCAGTGCTATGGTCGAGCTATGGCAGTGATTCAGACGCGATCTGGACGCGGTATCTTGTCGCGCGTTTTAACACTAGACTTGGTAAGAAGTTGTAGGCCGTGTTACGGCAGTGGAACAGCCGGCGGCGGTCATACCTCGTCCACTCCGCGTCCACAGCACGGCTAAAACGAAATTGACCCATTGTTACTGCGTCCAACCAAGTCCCAGATATTCTCAAAATTTTAGCCATGATATGGACGCGGAATGGCCGGGGAATCGTATGTGACCGGGCCTTAAGGCGTAACGGATGAGATGGAAACAGATACGGCCACCGAGTATAACGACTATTCGGAGACTGACAATATCTAGATTGTTGTGTGACTTGTAGATTTTCTGTATGAAAACGTTTTGAATGGT